>OY812999.1:54365854-54809471 GCA_963681545.1 Germaria angustata | reverse complement strand
GCTTTTGACTCATAGCTTGTTTAACAAAAGAGAACACAGAACATCCTCTGTAGTTAGCAGTGTGATTACCTCCACAATTACTGCACTTTTTTCCTGTCTGATCTTTCGACTTATTGCAAATGGCATTATCGTGCAATTCACCGCACACAACACAAACAGTAGGTAATTTACAATAAGTTTTTGTATGGCCATATTCTTGACAATTATGGCACTGTACGGGTCCTGAGCGCTTGTGTGGTTCTTCAACTGTGATTTTTCGCTATAAAAGATATTTTGACTTATAAATTGGATGGGTCTCATTTTTCATGGCTCCAGTTCAACACGAAATAAAGGTTGAAGGATCTTCTGCCTGTTTATTATTTAGAGAAATTTTTTACCTTAAATCCTTTCAGGGTGAGAGCATCTTTTATTTCATCAGGAACAACGTAAGAATCTATGCCCTTCAATACGATCTGTAGGCTTTTAGCACTCTTAAGCTGGAATGTGTATAAATTTCGTTTTTTTTTTTTCAAATTCGTTAACCATTTTGCGGAAATCTTTTTCTTCGTATATTTGGATCTTTGTTTCATCAATGTTACCACGTTTTATTGGAACAATGTGAAATGCCTTTTCACCAATGACCCAGATTAACTTTTTAATAAGTGTGTTAGAATTTTTTGTCTAAGGTAGATTGGAGGATTCTTCGGGATTGTCGCTGTCATCTTGCAGTATTTTAAAACGGTTTGACGGTTGGCTGAGGCGGCGTCGTTATCCCTGGATATTTTGGGAACAGATGAGATCTTTGAAGAATTTGGGCTTCGCCCGCGCGTTACCACCGTAACATATCTGTCCATTCCGACAGGCACCTTAGGTTTCTGAATACTGTTGTCTGTAGTGATAACCTGGTTAAGTGATGAACACGAGCCCAGAGCGGATAGTGGCGCTGACTTAAATAAAGATGTTAACGGTAATGTTAACGAATCACTACTTGGCATTGGAGTAAGCGAAGTTGATCGCTCACGTAAAATTGGCTTTGCCGTTAGAAAAAGACTATCATCAGATTTTTATTTTTATTGTTGGCATTAAGAGCTTCAGAACTCACAGTAAAATAAGCATTTCTGCCGTTAGAACTCACTTCACAATTGTTTGTTTTTGAAGTACTCATATAGAGTATTCCTCAGTCACTTTGTTTTTTCAGATTATATGAAAAATGTTATTAAACAAGATTTAACAAAATCAGTACTTATTACGAATCCGTATTTATTACGAATATTTTTGTTTGGTTAGTATGTAAAAAAAACTCCGCTAACACGTCCGTTCACTACGAAGGTTCCGATGCTACTGTAATAGTTAAATTAATAATGTGTTTAGTTCTTTAGAAAGACTAAACATGAAACAACTTTTTAGGAATAAAATAACAAAGAAAAATGTATTTACTTGGATACATAAAAGCCATTTAAAAAACGATATTTGTCAATATGTGTATTTTAGTTTGACATTTGAACATTGTAAGAGGTAATAACATATTTTTAAGCACTAGTTACTAAAAAATTTTAATTTCTTTATGCAGGTTACCTATTGCTTATTTAAATACCCGCAAAAAAAAGCACGTTTACGTCATTTGGAGGACCATGAAGCATCTCAAATACAGCTTAGCTGGGCGAACGCAGTACAAGTTTTTGATTTATATCGGCCAGAAGATCTCCCTGAATTTAATTCCTACAAATTAGAATCAATAACATCAGATATGGAGCAACTCTTGTTGAAAGTTATAACACTTATGCCAAAGGAACTCGATCCTTCAAAATCTATTAACCATGTCACCATGTTTATCGAAGGACGTTTCGAATCGCCACCAAGAAATTTAAATTCTTTTGAGATTCCATATAAATTATTGAGCTTGTACTATTTGTTAGCAGATTTCTATTTCAAAAATAGAGACTTCGTTAAGGCTATAAAATTTTACACACTTGATTTGACAGTAAATCCTACTAGATTTGACTCTTGGGCCGGTATGGCTTTGTCTAAAGCAAGTAAAATAGAAACGAAACTAAACGGACTAGATCCAATAAGGTAATGTTAATTTTAATCTGAAATATTTCAATTCTTACTTATATTATTATCACCGAATTAATTTTTTATAAGGTGTTTGTTCAGTTGGCAATGGAAAACGTTTTTGTAAAACTCCCAAATATCAATTCCTTTAAACTTATGTATATTTTGTGGACCAAGTCGAATTCATACAAAGTAAACTCACAACGAATGCAATTTTGTCTTTACTCAATATCAAAAAACAGGTTAAAATAGGAAAAGAAAGGAAAATATTCAAAAGTAATTAAAACAAATGAACAAACTTTGATATTATGAATTCGACTTATTGTAGACTGTTGGAAAAGTATTTGTTTCGTATACTTTTTATAATTCTACACAAACACGCATATAAAAAAATATTACATATATACGCAATTAGGTTTGCGGTACAAATCGGTACCATAATATATACACTGTGGCATTATTTTATAAATCTAGATATATCTGGAAGTTCTTTAAATTAATTAGTATCGCCGTAACGTGAATGGGATATGGCGAAAATACTGATAAATACTTCTGATAAGCTGGAATAAACACCCTGTGAAATGCAGCGAAAGGACAAACTATGCAAGACATACGGTAGTCTTCTTAAACACATGTTGAATTACACTATATAGGCCTGTATGTGGAGGGCCAAGCCATCACCTTGCCTATGTCCATCAAAAGATTTTTTCCTTATAGAATTTCTTATCACATATAATTAAGTATGTATGTATATAAACTTCATATAACAATACATTAACCAAATTAATATATTTTTTTATGAGTTCAAGAAAAAAATCTTAAAAGCACAAAAAATATAACATTAATTTCTGTTTGAGTTGACGGAAAAAGTCTCCACTAAGAGTATTGACATCCCTGTAAGAGGCAATAAGTATCAAAAATTCCCTGTTTTTTTTTTTAACACACCTCTTATTACATTACATTACAAGGTGTGTTCAGCAAATTTATATAAAACCCTTTAGCTCTATACGACATATGTTTTTTTTTATTAAAAAAAAGTTCAAAAACTTCCCTCAAACAGTGATATAACGAGCTGAACTGTTCTACAAAAATATTTGATATTAAAATCTACTATAGACCTTCGAATACAAAAAAGCCCAAGATTCAACTTGAGTACCAGAATTACATAAAAAGATTAAATGTGCTTAAATGTGTGATCGTACTTATTCACAATTTGTGCTAAAATGTTTCACAAAACATGATTTTAGAGAATATCTTTATTTTAGAAAAATGTAAAAAATGGCAAACAACTGCGTTAAATTGTTTCACACAGTCAAAAAGGTAATGTTTTCATTTAAAAGGTATCCATTTTTGACCGCTGCTGGAGGTACGGTGCCCTTACAAAAACTTTTACACTGTTTTTGGAAGATCTATCTTTCAATAATAATTTAAAATTTTTATAAAATAATTTCTAAACTTTCAAAAAATAATAAAACAAGGATACTTGAAAGACTGAAATTTATTATTTTTTTTTTTACTGTAACGCAATTTTTTTTCTGCTATAATTTTGGACATATTAAAAATTCTTTGCGTATTATTTTATACTGGTGATCACCCAGTGTACGGAATCTGGAAGATTTTCATAGTTTAACCTTTTTTTAAATCAAAATTAAACTATTTACTAACATTTTTAATCACTCAACATTTAAATCCAAATTATTCCAACTGCCTTGCAATTTGAAATGTATTTATAAAACACACATCATCCACTTTTATATTTTAATATTGAACTACATTATTATGATTTCTGGACGACTCCAAATAACTATTCGGGGATGGCTCTTTCATAAAGCGCTTCTTTCAAATTTAAATAAAATTATCATTCACTTGAAAGGATTATTAATGTCAATGCGTATGATATATGTATAATCTTAAATAAAATATAACATTATACAAAATGTCGGCTGCGACATCGGTGGGTGGAGTGCATCTCAAATATCAAATTTTTTGCGGCTCTTGCGCATAAATCAGGTTGAATTTGACGGATGTAATGGCTTATGATGGCTTTGAGTGCCGCTGTGGTTATTGGTTTATTCGCATAGACTTGCGGCTTAAGAAAATCCCACAATATAAAACCTAACGGGGTTGAGTCGCCCGATTTCGGTGGCCAGCTCACATCACCTTCACGTGAGATGATTATGCCTTCCAATCGCTCATGCAGAATATCCAATGTGGCACGAGCTGTATGGCACACTAGCTACTGGTCTACAAGGTCGCCTATATTAAGGACAATTCTGTCAAAACACTCGTTATATTTCATTAACCTTAATATTAACTCATTGATTTGTTAGTAACAATTGCCAGAAAAAAATAAGGACCGTAATTAAGTTCTCAAAAACGTAATCGATGAAATTGCTGAATGGAGGGTTCTGAACGAGCACTCATTCTCAGATCATCGTTATATTATGTTTAGAATTGCAAGGCAACCGCCAGAACCTATAACCTTTCGAAACAGGGCTAAAACTGATTGGGCAAAATTCGAAAGGTCACTTGATTCTCATTTAGGGCAGGTTTCTTTCAACCGCCTAGAAAGAGAGGACATAGACAGTAAAGTCAAAATCATTACGGACGCTTTAGTTGAGTCGTTTGAAGAGAGTTGCCCACTTCGGGAAAGAAAATCCCCATACGAAAAACCCTGGATGACAGGGGAGATTCGGGCAATGGGGAGGGAAGTCCGCCGACTCTATAATAGAGCGAAACGTAAAAGATTACCAGTATATTGGGAGGATTATCGTGATAAACTCCGAAATTACAACAAGAGAATAAGAACAGCTAAACGTACATCCTGGAGGCTTTTCTGCGAACAGGTGGACAGTGTAAGCGATGTTTCTAAAATAAAAAAATTTTTGTCAAAAGCCCACATCCAGGCTGAATCATTAGTGGATGAAACGGGCAAGAAAATTGAAAATGTGGAGGAAACCATTAAACTCCTCATGGATACACATTTTCCATGCAGCCCGGCCGAACCTTCGGCTATGCTGGACGATGAGAGAAATGGTGTACATGAGGTGCCTATTATCAGCGATAGGATGGTTATGGAAGCGATAAAAAGCTTTTCTCCATTTAAGGCTGCGGGTCCGGATGGTATCTTTCCGGCGCTCCTGCAGAAAGGGATGAATTTAGTTTCGACACATCTTGCAGGAATTTATAATGCATGCCTAACACACGCATATATTCCAGTAGGCTGGCAGGAAGCGAGGGCAGTGTTTATCCCCAAACCTGGCAAGCCAAATTATTCTTCACCAAAGGCTTATAGACCAATAAGCCTAACTTCCTTCTTGCTGAAAACCATGGAGAGGATAATCGACGACATGGTTAAAGGCAGGATCGCAGGCCATATGCTGAGGTTCAAGCAACACGCATACGTCAAAGGTAGATCAGTGGACACTGCATTGCATAATGTGGTGTACTTTATAAAAAGGTCTCTTAATGAAAAAATGTACACTCTCGCGGTTTGCATTGACATTGAGGGGGCTTTCAACAACGTGCATACCGACACACTTATCCATTCTCTGGACCAGTTTAATGTCAACCGGTCGATACGCGACTGGATTGGCAGTATGCTAAGGAACAGATGGATTAATTGTGAGGCGCACAATATAAGTATAAGAAAAAGGGTGCAATGTGGAACTCCACAAGGGGGGATTTTATCTCCCCTTCTATGGACCACAACAATATATACCCTTATTAGGACTCTGACCGATGAGGGATTCGAGACAGTCTGCTATGCAGATGACGTCATGATACTTCTGAAGGGAAGGGATCCAAATCATTTGTGCAGGAAGGCCGAGGAGGCATTAACCCTGGCACACAACTGGGCTCAACCAAGAGGGTTGAACGTTAACCCAGGAAAAACTGAAATTGGCCTATTTACAAGAAAGACGAAGATAGCTCCATATGATGAGCCGCGCTTTCTTGAAAGGACAATAAATATTTCCGACAGGGTGAAGTATCTAGGAGTCATTCTCGATCGGAAATTAAAATGGAAAGACCACATAAACGAAAGAGTCAAAAAGGCTCATATATGTTGGTCAATCTGTAAACGGGCCATAGGCACAAGATGGGGGCTGAATCCAGAGATGACACACTGCCTTTATAGTAGCGTTATCAGGCCGATTATGACCTATGCTTCTATAGTGTGGTGGACGTCGATGGAATATAAATGCAACATCAAAACAATACAGAAAGTTCAGAGAACCTGCTGTCTTGGTATAAGTGGGGCCTTCCGAACGACATCAACAGGGGCGATGGAAACAATATTATCTATCCAGCCAATCGAAATTCGTATAAAATACGAAGCGGCTCTTGCAGCAAAACGACTAAAGGTGATGGGTGAGTGGATCGATCAGGAACACGAAGCGCATCATCAACGAATCTTTACGGCCATAGGGGAGTCCATACCGGAAAATGTCGCAAATGACCGCATACCGGAGACTAGACTAGAGGCCAACTGCGGAACTTTGATCCCCGACATCCATTCCTGGTTGACCGACCCTTGGAACCAGATCCCCATGGGGCTTCATTGTTACACGGATGGATCAAGGTCGAGAGGGAAAACGGGACTTGGTGTTTATATAGAAAACACCACAGAACTGTTTTTCCGCCTGCCGGATTATTGCACAGTTTTGCAGGCGGAAGTTCGGGCGATAACGGAGTGTATCAGGGAACTCAACGTAATGGGGAGGTCAGGACTTGTGAATATATTCACAGATAGTCAGATGGCCATTAGAGCAATCTCAAAGGAACGCACTAAATCACGTACAGTTTGGGATTGCAAAAACGCTATTAACAGTTACTCGACACATGGTGAAGTGCACATCATATGGGTGCCAGGGCACGCGGGGATAACTGGAAATGAGAGGGCAAACTCACTTGCTTCTAGGGCAATAGAGTTAGGTAATATAAGCTTGGAATGCGCGAAACCCTTCGATGCAGTTAAATCCGAGCTAAAGACTTGGGCACATAGGGCCCATTCAACTCTCTGGAATAACGGAACCATGGGAATCAATACAAAAATTCTATGGGGAGATCCAGACGAGAGAAGAACGAGGGAGCTGCTAAAACTTAGTAAGCTCGAACTAAGTAGAATAATGGGAGTTGTCACAGGGCACTCTCAACTACTGGCACATCTTAAACGCATAGGAATAGCGGGAGGAGATGAATGTAGAGCATGTGGGGAGGAGAGCGAAACGTTGGAACACTATTTGTGCAAATGCCCCGCCTTCTCACAAATAAGATCCCGATATCTTGGGGGTGACATCTTACCGGACATAAGCCGATTACGGGGAATATGCTGGAGGAAATTAAGGAACTTTGTGAGTGACACGGAGTTTCTCTAGACCTTTGGGTCAATGTGTTATGGTTAAAATCAAAGGAGCGCACAACAAGCCTTCACTGGCTTAGGTGTATGTCGTATGACATGGGCTGACAATACCCCTCCAATCAACCTAACCTAACCTAACCTAAGTTCTCAAATGAGACAGTAAGTCATTGAATTCATAAATGTATAAGATAAATTTCTTGCATAGTCATACTCACCTATTTCAAGAACCACATCGTGATTTAGTGAGACTTCCTTTTAAGACAGACATCTGTCCGTAGCAGGCTGTTAACCTGATTAAAACAGTCGCTTAATTTCAATTGATTTATAAATGAAATGAGTGAAATAACCAACAAATAATTTTATTTCTTAAACCACTACATTTGTGCATGCGATCGTATCATGTAGATGGGTACATACATACATACTTATATCTTCTGTAAGGCATTGCTTTTATCACTTTCATTTCTATTAATTTCACTCAGTATTATTACGTTTTTATACAACACATTTTTTCTATTTTTGCTGCTGTATGTTTTAGCATTTGTTCAATCATTTGATTTTGAAAACTCCAGCAGATGCAATATTAGTCTGAGTTTAAAATTATCAACTTTTGTTGAATCAATTCTCAGTTTGTGTGCAAGGGGAGAAGACAAAGAGAAACTAGTATACGTATGCGTGCACGTTCAGTTTGTTTTGTTTTCTCATTTGTAAATATACACAACAATAAAAAATAGTTCAAGCTCTAAAAAGAAGTAAATGAATAGCAAACGTAAATGTAACTTCTAAAAAACAAAAAACACAAAATTGCATCAACATAAGCTGGTAATGTAAACTTACTGATAATGTAAACTTGATCATAGTGAATTATTGTTCCCAATTGTTTTTTTTTACCAAATCGACCTGCTGTCGTACAGTAATCGAATTAAAAAGCCTTTACTTACATCCCACTTCAGATGTTCTAGTAAATGGAATACATTTTTTTATTGTCTTTATTAGATGTTGACTCAGTTCGACTGGTGGCTTCATTAAGAGTGAACCTCAAGATAAAACTTTTCCGATATTATAGCGATTAAATCCTGAATTTAATCAACCAAATTAAAACATTTTATGACAATCGGGTATGTTCCAGGTTTCGACTCGGATTGAAAACGAAAAATTTTTGAATTCCCCATAATTTATAAATTGGTGTTCTGAATTCAGCATGTTTTTCCACATTCGAAGTTTATGTTCGAAAAAAAATCTAAATGTCAACGGCTACGCAAAAATCGACGGCTGTCGGCAAAAAAGTTGAAAAAAAATTAACAAATTACAAAAGTAAAACAATTTACAGAGTATGAACACAAAGATATTCAAATTTTTCAATTAATTTTCTACGCGAATAAAAACAAAATTAATACTCTTAAAGGAACATAAAATGAAAATAAAATTATTTAATACTCTCAAAAAAGACAACGAACGAAAATAAAATTATTTGCTTTTGGTTGATCTGCTTGATTTGATATACCGTTACATCGTACAACTTTTGAACATGAAACATGCTCTTGTTAGTTTAAATTCACATCAACAAATACAAAGACTTTACAAGCTGGCTTTGATTTTACAATTTTTTAAAAGAGATTATTAATTTTATTCTCTTTTCTTCTTCTAGTTGCGTTATTTATCAGCGCGGCTGTTTGCCGGCTATAGATATATCGACTACGTTGTCTTGGCACCTTATGTTTTTAAAACAAAGTATTGCCTAATTATTACATTGCGATTTTACTACTAAATGCAATCGAATTATTATAATTATTGTTTAAATAGATTTATATATATGAAATTAGTTTTAATTTCCTTCAAAAAATTCATTTATCTTTTTTAATAAGATCTAAAAAAGATCGACATATCAAACTTTATTATGTAGAGCAACTTTGTGTTTTCGAACATAAACAAAATTGTTGTATTTTTTCATATTTTTTACACAAGTGCGATCTGCCAAAACCAAATTGAAATTTTTGGCAAAGTTTAAAAAAATTTGTTTGCATTAATATTTCTGTGAAAAATTGAATTTTTTGATGAAGTTCAATAAAAAACACTTCAAACTAAACACCAAAATTGTATTTTTCTTAATAATGTTAGCATTTATAAGAATAAAATACGATTCGTTTTACTTTCACCCATCCTTTACTACTCTAATTGAAAAAGGATAAAAACATGGGGATGTTAATTGCAGAACACCAAAAATGCTAAAGTAATCCACTTTCGAGTGAATTCGGATTCTAGAATATACCCGAATATTAAAGGTGTGATAAAATAATAAGAATTTGTAAAAATAAAAACAAAACATATATGTATGTACATAAATAAATCAGAAACTAAATAGTTTACAAACCACCAAACTAGTGAGTGGGAGTTACCGGAGCAATTAAATTTCCAGACTCAGAACTTGACCGAAATCAAATAACAAAAAAAAAAAAACAGATCACTGTGATAAACATATGTATGTGTTATTGCCATTTGTATGTACATATAATGACATTGTTTGCTCAATTTGTAAGATTGAGAAAACATTGCTTATTGGTCTGTAAGACACTTGGGGACTGAAATGAGAGAACCAATACGTTCTAGCACTTCTAGCTGGTATATTAATATACCTTGAGTTTACTCTTAGTACTTGTTATATTGTTTTCGTATTGAGTAACCACAATATGTAAATACTATATCAAAATTGATTTTCAGTATATATTTTATAATTACTGAAGATCTTAGTTAAGCAAAATCAATAATATTTGATAATTGTTATTTCTAGCATGGATACTATTTGGGAAGAGTGTGAAGAAGTTCTACGTTGCTTCGAATGTTGTATTAATTTAAACCGGTTCCAAACACTGCTATGGATTGAGTATGGATCTTTCAGCTACACTATCCACTCATGCTTCTCACGTTATCTGAAATGTAAATCCAGTAAAATCTCAGAAGAAATGTAAGTATAATCAAATTTCACAAAACTTATGTATATATTATATAAATCAATTAGTCCGGGGAATAAGGACATTTTACTTCAGATAAACTAGGGAAAGCTGGACTGTCATGATCCTTCCTCTCAGGCTGTTAACAAAATCCTAAATGTTACAAATGATAAGTGTGCCGCCAAAAAACAAGTTACACGTGGTCAAAGTTCACGAAACACGGATTCTCCAAAAAAAATATTATTACCTTTTTTCGCAAGTCTTACGGTTTTCAAGATATTTTGGTTCCAAAATTTGTAATGTTTAAATATATACAAAAAAAGATAGGATACCATATGCGATTGAATATTTGGGATAATTAATCAAAAACGCCAGCAAATTATGTAAAAAATTAATTAAAAAAATTAATTTTTTTAAACATTTTTATTGTTACTCTTGAGATTCCATTTCCGACATTCTTTCCATAGCTTCAACCAAAAACACGATGGATTGTTTATACCACAGAATAGACCATAGATGAAGATTTTGACATTAAAAAAATTTTAAAGTCGCAGACTTTCCTCGAAATCGTGACGGAAAGGGATAAACATGACATGTCAGTTCAAAAGCATTGAATTTTTACATCGCGAGAAAATCAAAACATAAGAAGAAAAACGGGATGGTGCAAGGAAGAGATACAGTCGACTCCGCTTTACTGGAAATAACCAAAACCCAATTTTCTTTTCAGTTATCCGATTTTTTCTCTAAAACGTAGTTCGGATTACTGTAATTTGTTACAGTTAAGCGTACTGCTTAAAATCCGTAAAACAATATTTTTTATATCAAATCTGTATATTTTTTTACGTCAATTTAACGTTAATTTAAAAAAATTATTCATAGAAACATTCATATTTTTTTAATTATTTTTAAAGCAAAAAATAAAAGTTTAAAATATAAATTAAAATAATTCAGTTTCACAATGCTGTCCATTTTTACATTTGTATGCATGCAGTTAAAAAAAACATAAATTAATAAGAATTCAGTCTCAGAATGCAATGCATTAAATATATATGTACTTAATATAACAGTTAATAATCAAAATCATGCATTGCTTTTAAAATAACTTTGAGTTTGATAATTAATTTTCTAATTTGTATGCAATCGATTTCTAATATATAAATAAATTTCTCATTGTTTATTTTTTCACTAAAGCGAAGTAAGTTTCATACAAAACGTAGTTGTGGGATTGCTTTTGGTTTCCAGTAATACGATATTTTCAGTAAAGCGATGTTTCGCTAAAGCGAAGTGAATAACACTAGCTCTGTTTAAAATCAGTGCGGGGATTTGTATCGCTTTCAGTAATCCGATTTTTTCAGTAAAGCGTGTTGCGCTAAAGCGGATTCGACTGTATACGTATATATAAAATACACTACCTAGCGCCTCGTTACATATCTGGTTTAATCTGTGGTTTTTACTATATTTGTAGGTAACACAAAACACATGTCTCGCTCTCTTAATTACGACTGCTATTTGTGACGTTCATAATTAGCATTTGTGCTTCGTTTTTATAGTACTTTTTAATTTACATATATACGGAAACAGTTTGCGACGCTTTTGTATCACAACTATATTGATTTCCTATTTATATTCTCCCTTATTATACCAAAAAATTGGTTATAATATAAAAAAATGCAAACACTTTCTATTGTAACAAATGTTGTTATTTGCTTTTATGATTTGACATTTGCTTTTTGTGATGTGCATTTACTTTTTAGTTGTCAGCTGGTTTTATTCTTCGAAAATACACCGATATATTTCTTTCGACGAGAAGTGCATTTAATTTTTTTTTAACTAAACGAGCTATTTCCAATAAAACTTAATTATTTTTGTTAAGTTATATTCAGAAGAGTTGGTAACTATCAATTGTTTGCCTAATTTTAAAAAAAATTACGCATAAAGTAGTAGCAAATGACAACAATAATTAATTAGTACGAACAGTGGCATCTTCGGTGCGAATTCTTGCAACTTCTTTTGTTTGTTAAATTATTAGTTTTCTTTTCAAATCTATTGTTAATTCTTTATTCAAAAATAAAAACAACTCTCAATAGAATTAATAATACTTGAACATAATCCGTACTTCTTTTTTACGTTCTTATTTTTCCCACATTTTGGCGTGAGAATTACCGCGTCTGCATAATTCATAATACTTGAACAAAATCCGTACCTCTTTTTTACGTTCTTATTTAGGCGTGAGAATTACCGCGTTTGCATAATTCATAGCTAAATTAAAACAAAATTTTTATTTACACGTACTAAATCAAATAACTAGTCAGACGTTGGAGAAATTTGATATCTGTTTGGGCTTTATTGTCAGTGAGAAAATAATTTGCTTATTTAATTCACCAGCCAGACAGTTATGAAATCCAATATCTGTTCTCTGCTAACGGTGGGACAATAATTAGTGCATCAGAAGAATGAACGGTTTCCGGCCTGCTAAAAATTAAAATTTTTTACTTTTTTTTTTGTATTGTATTTCTATTTGTATTTGTATTTCTTTATTATTTGTATTTGTAATTTTCTTCTTTAAATACCATAAGTTTTTAATAAAATTTGTGATTGCACGATTGTCATTCAGCCAGCAAACATCTGAATTTCATTTTTTCCGACAAGTCAGTTTACTTGAACTTGGTGAAGCACCAAGTTATACATCTCGATAAAGTTGAGCAGGGCAAACGAGCCTGCGCTTAACATTTTGGCGACCGTGACAGGACATCGGGTTTAGGAAAACCTAAAGTCCTTCAAGCGAACAATTCAAACCAATATATCAGCGGCCAACCACAAACTACAGGCGCTCAATCACAGACAACGTTGCATCACAACCAAGAAGCAGCTTACCCCAACTCTCAATTAACCTCTAAAGGGCATCAACAAAGCAATATGGAAACCGCAGAGCAGCTTCTTCACCAACTGAAGGAGACCGGCGAACGTATCGCCACCATCATCCGCAACTTTACCAAGGACCCAGCTGGCCGCAAAACCCCACCGTACTACAAAGAACGATTGGCCCGGCTGACTACAGCTTGGAAAGAATTCGATGAAGCGGATTCCAAATTGCGGACTCTAAAGGATATTGATATGGAAGATGAATACTTCACTGCAGACCAGCGCTGTCAGATATGGCGATTTCTCGCCAAACGTGGCGATGAAAAATTGTTTGAGGCTATGAAAATTTTGATATTGCGATTGGCGATATTTGAAGTCCATGGCGACATTTTTGGCCGTTTTTTTATTTTTCCATAAATTTCTGACTTTTTTCGCTTTATTTCCTTAAGCTGAATTCACCCATTCGTTTTGAACGTTCCGAACGCTTTTTTATATGTAGTTTCAAGTCTCTATTTTTTTGAGAGAGAGAAAGAGAGTAAATTTAATGCGGAACAATTTTGTATGGCTAAATGGTTTTTCCTACTTTTGCATTTTTTATTTTGATCTCAGCACTGAAGCATTGATTAGTTTTTTATGTTTTTTGTGAAATTTTTTTGCAATATTTAACCAATGTACTTTTTTCTAATTTACTTCAATATTTTTTAATTCGAAATGTTTTTTTTTTAATTTTTGTAAGGATTGTATATTGATAATACAATAACTGAATTTTTACATGTACATATAACAGTATTTGTATTTATAAAATTAAAACAAAAAATTTGCAAAAAATTAAATTTTTTTTATATTTTGCCGATATTTGCCCGATTTTACCGATATTTGGTAAGGCATTCGAATGTTAAACTAAAAAAACTGCTACAATTTTTTGTAATAAAAAAATAAAAGTATATTTTATTACTTAAATTACATTCTTTAATATTTTGGCGATTTTGGCGACATTTTGGAAGCCTTTTGGCGATGAAGCTCGAAAAAAATCTGGCATCCCTGCTGCAGACCGCTATAGTCAAATCCAGTCAATGGCATCCAAATATATAGCGCTGATGGAACGCGAGCACACTTACCAAGGTAAGGGAGCAATCGCCAAAAACCCTATTGATCCACCGCCAAAAGGGGCCGACCAGTCCGAAATCATTAACAAGCCCCCATCCACGAAACCTCAACCTACAAGTGGCCACGATGGTTTAATCAGCCGCGCCCTAGGAAAGATGGCAGCTCTGGATAGACAGCTAGAAGGCCTTCAGTTGCAGTCAGGTCAGGATGGGCCTTATTACGATGTTAAAA
This sequence comes from Germaria angustata, assembly GCA_963681545.1. NCBI lineage: Eukaryota > Metazoa > Arthropoda > Insecta > Diptera > Tachinidae > Germaria > Germaria angustata. The sequence continues at coordinate 54,794,927 of OY812999.1, read as the reverse complement.
AGGCCACCATCACCAAACTATGGCAACAGCTAGAACTACTTAATGATGAAGTGTTAGATAAATATTCCGATCCAGACCTCGCCGGTTATGACACAAGCAGATACATCCACCTCGAACAAGCCGCTCAGTTAGCGATCATCCAGCTTACCACGGCTAACAACAATCGCCTCTCATCCACAGAGACTATGGCTAGACCATCTACCCTACCATTACCCACAATCACCCTCTCTAAATTTGAAGGTGATTATATGAAATGGACATCGTTTTCTGACTTATTTAAGAAAACTATTCATGAGCAACAGATGTCAGACGCTCACAAAATGTTTTATCTAAAGTCCAACGTTACTGGTGAAGCAGCGAAGCTTATTAATCATCTTGCTGTTACTGCAGACAATTACATAGCCGCTTGGCAGTTACTACAGGATCGATATGTAAATAAACGACTAATAGTGGCAGCAGCGGTTCAGAGACTGCTAGACCAACCATCCGGTGCATCGACGTTAATGGCCGTTAAGCGATTGCACGATACAACGAGAGAATATCTGGCAGCTCTTTCTAATATGGGGCTCGAAATCTCGACATGGGATCCACTCCTACTCCACCTTCTGGTAAAAAAGTTGGACAAAACTGTATACACTCAATATGAGCAATCGATCACCAACCCAAAGGAAATGCAACCAGTCAGCCAATTTCTTACCTTTCTGGAGAACTACTTCCACACTCTGGAGGCAATAGGACACAAAGATAAGACAGTTTCTCCTGCTAGCAAAACATGCACGCTTACGGCACATCCCCGCCATGAGAACCAACGATGCCTAGTTTGCAAGCAAGAATATCACCCATTGTATAGATGCAGAGAATTCATCCATCTAAGCCCTGTAAACAGACTAAATTTGATACAGAAACATAAAATGTGTGTTAATTGCTTTAGTCACAATCATTTGACCAAACAGTGCAGAATTTCAGGCCGCTGCCAGAAATGTGGAAAAATGCACAACACCCTTGTACACTTGGAACAAGCCCCGCAAAAGAATTCAATATCCAGGAAGCGTAACAAATCAAAGGAGGAAACAGAGTCAGCCAATGAAGCAGTTACAACGAATAACTCCACGACGCAACACGCGACACCTCTAGTCAGCACACCAACAGAAGCTGAAAGCATGGCGGGAAGTTACACTAACAAAAGACCATATGTTCCACTGGGAACAGCGTTGGTAAAGGTCAAGGTTAATGGTCTGGAAACTGAATGCAAGGCAATCCTTGATTCAGGATATCAAGTCAATTTGATCACAGAACGATTAGTCAACCGGCTTGGACTCCCAGCACGGACTACTTCTGTTTCAATCAACGGTATTGGAAAAAACCGTATCAAGGTTCAACACCGAGTTAACATTACGCTACAATCTCGGCTCAACAATTTTTCAACACGGCTTGAAGCATTCGTATTGCCGCAAATTATTTCCCCTCAACCCGCTCAATCAATTACAATCGACAGGTTGTCAATTCCCAGCAACGTAGCATTAGCGGACCCAACCTTCAACCGTCCAGAAAAAAATCGATATTTTGTTAGGGGCGGAATATTATCATCAACTACTCTTAAATTAGGCAAGGACCTTCCACTGCTACAAAATACAGCCTTTGGATGGATCTAATCGGGTAAGGTATCTGGTGAAAGGCTCTCATCAGGAATCTGCGGAGTCTTAACAGAAGAGGATAAAATGAATACAGCTATTGAGCGATTTTGGAAACTCGAGGAGGTTGAAGGAAGAGAGCAAAATTTATCACCTTTCGATGCACAGTGCGAAGCACATTTCAATCAGCATACCGCACGTGACCATGAAGGTCGATTCATAGCACGACTGCCGTTTTGTGCTGAACCATCTTTATTAGGGTCCTCACATAGTATCGCATTCAACCGGTTCCTCGCACTAGAACGTCGATTATCAAAAGACGCTTCATTGAAGGAACAATATGCGCTATTTATGAAAGACTACGAAACAATGGGGCACATGTCGAAAATCAATATAGACGAAGTAAAGGGGCATACATACTTTATTCCTCACCACTGCGTTTTGCGACCCGAAAGTAGTACAACTAAACTCAGAGTAGTTTTCGATGCGTCAGCAAAAACGCCCTCAAGAAAATCCTTAAATGATATTCTCTACACTGGACCACCACTACAAAATGATCTATTTACGGTTCTATTGCGATTTCGGCTGCCCCGTTTCGTATTCACAACAGATATCGAAAAAATATACCGCCAAATCGGTCCTTGGGGTGGATATAACCTCAAGGACCGACAGTACCAGATAATCCTCTGGCGAAATAATGCCTCTGAGCCTATTAGTTATTTCCAGTTAAATACCGTTACCTATGGTACTAGACCAGCACCATATCTGGCGATCAAAAGTTTGAAGGAAATAATCCAGGATAATAAGATGCAAGCTCCTTTGGCAGCCAGTTTCTTGGAAAAGAACTTTTATGTCGATGACGGGCTGGGCGGAGCCGATAGCCTCAATACAGCCCTAGAAACTCAGCGCCAGCTGCAAGACGTCCTGGCCAATTACGGATTCCATCTCCGAAAATGGTGCGCTAATAATGCCCAGCTGCTCCGCAACATTCCCAGTTATGACCAAGAAGTCAGTCTTGACTTCTCAGACGAAACTGATTACACTAAAACACTGGGATTGGTATGGGTACCTAAAGATGACCTACTTAAGATCAAGGTCAACATTCAAACAATTAAAGCCGTGACTAAAAGAACAGTCACATCAGACTTGGCCCGAATCTTTGATCCACTAGGAATACTGTCGCCAGTAGTTGCCAGAGCAAAAATGTTTATGCAGGAATTATGGACCTTGAATCTCTCATGGGACGAGGCTGTTCCTTCAGAATTTGACTCACGCTGGCGAACCTTTCGAAGCAACCTAAGCGAACTTAAAAGCTTTCAAGTGCATCGGCATATCTATAAAGGAGTTCTTCCTAGCAAGACTCAACTTCATGTTTTTACCGATGCCTCCGAAAAGGCGTATGGCGCTGCAATATATCTGAGAACAGTTCTACCAAACAAAACAATAAGAGTATATTTGTTATGTGCGAAATCACGGATAACTCCACTCAAACAGCAAACACTGCCTAGACTGGAACTATGTGCCGCACAATTGGGTGCTAACTTGGCTGTAAAAGTGAAATTAGACTTGGATATGAATACAACGCCAACATTCTATTGGTCCGACTCAAAAATAGTCTTATCGTGGATAAATTCAAGATCTTCCTTTCATACATTTGTGGCAAATCGAATCGCTTCAATTCAAGAAAACACGCTACCTGAGCAATGGCGTCATGTAAGTTGTAAAGATAACCCAGCGGACATCACATCAAGAGGGCTAGATCCACAACAGTTACAGCATACACCCCAATGGATGTATGGGCCATTTTTTCTTTATGGAGACGAGAAACATTGGCCTCCCAGGCCTAGATCCTAATTTGCCGACCCCTGAACAAAAGCAAGAATCGTACAACTCACTCATTGCTGTCAATAATGAAAACTTTTTGCACAGCATCAATCACCGAAATTCACTAAAAAGGCTCCAACGTATTATAGGATACATTTTAAGATTCATTAAAAATGCCAGAACTTTCAAACCCGAGCGACAAACCCAACAAACTCTCACACCTATTGAACTTCACGATGCGCTTGCCATCATTGTTCGAACCACCCAACTATGCACATTCACAGAAGACATTCAACAGCTGCAACAGAAAAGGGACCTTAAAGGATCGAGTCAAATAAAAAGCTTATCCCCATTTTTAGACGAATATAACATTCTAAGAGTCGGAAGCAGATTAGAAGCATCCACGTTATCATTCAATGCCAAACATCCAATGTTGCTTCCTTATAACGACACAATAAGTAAACTAATATTTGAGTCGATACATAGGGAAAACAAACATTGTGGCCCTGGAGCACTTCTAGCAATCGTAAGACAACGTTTTTGGCCCATTAAAGGCAAACATTTGGCTCGGGAAACTGTGCATAAATGTGTGCAATGTGTACGAGCGAAACCAAAACTTCTGCAGCAAATTATGGGAAACCTTCCAGAAGCAAGAGTAATACCAGCGAGACCCTTTATTAATGCAGGAGTTGACTACTGTGGTCCAATCTGGGTTCACTTCAAAACCCGAGGAAAGCGACCCCAAAAGGCGTATATTGCAGTATTCTGTTGCTTTTCCACTAAGGCGGTCCATCTGGAGCTTGTAACAGACCTTACAACCGACGCTTTCATTGGAGCGCTCAAAAGATTCATCGGCCGAAGGGGTCACTGTCAGCATCTCTACAGTGACAACGCAACAAACTTTGTGGGAGCTCGCAATCAATTAGAAGAGTTGTCAACTGCTCTTTTCGCCACAGCTGCTCAAGAAAAAATTCAACAAGAGTGTGCCAGCAAAGGCATAAGTTTTCATTTCATACCTCCACGAGCCCCGCACTTCGGCGGACTATGGGAGGCTGCAGTCAAATCCGCAAGAAGGTTACTTGTTAAAGAAATGGCAAACGCGTCTCTGACCTATGAAGAAATGGAAACCGTGATCATAGAAGTCGAAGCAATCCTTAATTCGAGACCGATTGCACCGTTGCCGAATAATCCTAATGATGAGGCTGCACTAACACCAGGCCACTTTTTGATTGGTGAACCTCTTACAGCACAAGTAGATGCAACTGCCAGGTCAACTCCAACAACTCTTACAAAACGATGGGAGCATCAATTCTGGAAACGATGGTCGCAGGAATACCTCAGTGAACTCCAGCAGCGAAACAAGTGGCAAACCAAGGCTCAAAATTTGCAACGGGGTACCATAGTTATAATTAAAGACAACACACCAGTCATGAAATGGCGTGTTGGAAAAGTAACTGAAATTTTCCCCGGTCCAGACGGACTTGTCAGAACAGCGAATGTAAAAACATCTGATGGTATCCTTAAGCGAGCAATTCACTTGCTGGCTTCTCTTCCTGTGGAGCCACCAGGAACCAATGTTAGCAATAACACAACAGATGAGAAACGAAAAAGAGACAGCTTACCCAAGCACAAAACCATAAATGAACCACCCTCAAAACGTTGTACTCTAAACGCAACAGGTCTGCTAGTACTCATAGCATTATTTCTCCCTCTAATCCTATGTCAACAAGTGACGTACACCCAAATCATCAGCAACCCTGGATTACATTTCGAAAATATTGGCCAAGTTAAACCTGTCATCGCTGAATGGAAGCTCCTTATTTATTTTGAGCTGACACCGTTCTATAACGAATTAGAACTTTTAATGAACGGTACCTCTGCCCTGAAAAGCCCTGCGATTACTCATCCCTTAATCATCAATGCAACGGACTTCTATCCCATTTTCAAGATCTCAGAAATGAAATGGAGCATGGTTTGGAAAATTTCATAAAAAGGAAGCGACGAGGAGCAATAGACATCGTTGGAAATATAGCAAGCTCCTTGTTTGGCGTTCTAGACTCCAAATATGCAGCAGAAATGACGGATACTATTAATAGTATAAAAACCAACGAAGCCCACTTGCAGAGCCTTCTTCGGAATCAAACATCGTTTCTCGACTCGACCCTGAATCTCATGAAGCAATCGGAACAACGCACGCAAGATAACTTCGAAAAAATGAACGGTAAAATAAATAAACTACTCTACTTCACAACCAATGACAGTTACCATCGATCGGAAGTCATTTTATCACTGAGTGTCCAGTTACTTACAATTGCTAATAATTTACAAAAAATGCACTCATCTATGATCACATTGTTAGCGGACACTTACCATGGTCGAATTAGTCCGGTTCTACTAACCGCACAACAATTTTCGGGTGAAATCGATAACATAAAGGCAAACCTTCCCGCAGATCTAGTACTTCCAGTTGCAGACATTATTCATTTATATGGTGTAGTCACGGCTCACGCAGCAATCTCAACTCAGCACATTATTTGCACCTTGTTCATCCCTCTAGCCCATCAAGGGCAATATGACCTATTTTATATTACTCCAGTACCACAGCTAATGAACAACTCTTTAGTGGCTATCATACCAACCACTAACATGATGGCTCTCAACGCTCATCGTGACGAATATTTCCCTCTAGATGAATCGAAGCTAAGTACCTGCAATAAACTTGAGCATAACATTTTCTTATGCCCACACATTCAAGCTGCATATCATAAATGCTCTCCAATTTGTCGCTGTGAGATACATTTATTCAACAATGAATCCGACTCAAGCTGCAACATAGAGTTGATAAACAGCAATAACGTATGGTACCAACTTTATAACAAGAACCAGTGGCTGCTCGCAACTCAACAGCAACTAAAACTAAGCACAGTATGCAAGGGTGAAAGCAGTTCACAATTGCTGGAAGGTACTGGGTTGCTCACGCTTCCCGCAGGGTGTGCAATGAAAAATGATGTTATTACCATATACGGGCACCGAACCATCTCATTAAACTTGCATTCATCATATACAAGCAATGGGATGTCATTCCTTCACCTCCAAGAAAGCGTAAACAACATGACACAACCCCTGTCATATGCTTCGACAATTGAAAAGATAACCCATCTGCAGAATGAGGTCAGGGCACAACGACAAGAATTTCCTCTCGCAAGAACCCATAAAATACATAGCTTAACCATCAGCTATGTTGGACTAGCCTTGATTTTAGCTGTGATAGTGGCCCTGACAGCAAGGCAAAGGTTGAAGAGAAGACGTGAACCGATCCCCGAAGCACCACAACCGTCTCCACGATCCAACTGGAATGTTTCATTGGAACCAACAACTTAATCCACTTCAAAATATGTAAATTGCCGGAGATCGCTCATTCGCACTTTTCAATCCCCTTGGGTCCGCAATATGTTCATTCTTTTGAGTTTTTTTTATTCTTTATTCAAAAATAAAAACAACTCTCAATAGAATTAATAATACTTGAACATAATCCGTACTTCTTTTTTACGTTCTTATTTTTCCCACATTTTGGCGTGAGAATTACCGCGTCTGCATAATTCATAATACTTGAACAAAATCCGTACCTCTTTTTTACGTTCTTATTTAGGCGTGAGAATTACCGCGTTTGCATAATTCATAGCTAAATTAAAACAAAATTTTTATTTACACGTACTAAATCAAATAACTAGTCAGACGTTGGAGAAATTTGATATCTGTTTGGGCTTTATTGTCAGTGAGAAAATAATTTGCTTATTTAATTCACCAGCCAGACAGTTATGAAATCCAATATCTGTTCTCTGCTAACGGTGGGACAATAATTAGTGCATCAGAAGAATGAACGGTTTCCGGCCTGCTAAAAATTAAAATTTTTTACTTTTTTTTTGTATTGTATTTCTATTTGTATTTGTATTTCTTTATTATTTGTATTTGTAATTTTCTTCTTTAAATACCATAAGTTTTTAATAAAATTTGTGATTGCACGATTGTCATTCATCCAGCAAACATCTGAATTTCATTTTTTCCGACAAGTCAGTTTACGTTGTTCTTGTGTACCACTTGAACAACTGAACCGAAAATAATCGCTTGAATTATCCTGGTGAACTACTAGGATAATAAACCCCTACGAACAGTAATAACTTGGTGAAGCACCAAGTTATACATTTGGATAAAGTTGAGCAAGGCAAACGAGCCTGCGCTTAACATCTATTAATGAACAATGAAGCTCCAGACATTTCAACTTGTCTTTAAATTTTACTTTCACTTGTTATTTTGACTAAACCATTATTAATTTTCAATACATAAACAATTTTCATCAAATCAAAACAAAACATCAGCCGGTTTCTTGTGTTTTCGAAAAGGTAAAATCACACCAAAAATTTAAAACTTTTGTGACTTTCATAACACCACCAAATCACATTTGTGATTTTAAAATCACAAGTTATTTGAAATCTTGTGATTTTTAGAACATGCCTGTGTGTCATATGTTTTCTTAATTACAAGAATAAAAAAAAAAACAATTGAAAAAAAGTAGTATGTGTATTTGTGAAACGTAAACAAATTTTGACAGTTTGCTGTTGGCTAAAGTAGTTACCACGCAAATTATGACTGAGAAGGTGAATACGATCCCTGTTCAGGACAAGTCATCAACATCATGAATTTTCGTGATTGCTTTAGTTGTTGTAACACCGTTTAGGTGGTGAAAACATAGATCTGATCGTTCAACAGTACCGTAGATATTGATACTTTGTTATGCTAACTTACATCACAGCACCCTCCTTAGTCGGTAGTGTTGGCAGAATCATCGTCAAAGCAAAACAGCCAATAAAATTGCTATACATACAGCTTAAAAAACTTAATGAATCTACTCAACAATAGAGGCGCTGAAACACTGCTACAAAAATTAATAAAACGCGCAATAGCAGAGTTGTAAAAAAGTATTGAGCTTCCTCATTTCACCACCTGCCCTCTACACTATCCCTACCACAAAGATGTAAAGGCCCATTTAGCCGACCGTAGAAATCGTAGATGTAAACGTATCGTAAATGTAAATGTTGCAGCACTTATAGAATGCTTAAAAACGTGTGTGTTTTTGACATACATACATACATAAGCAGAAAAAAAAATGATTTATGTACATTGTTGAACATATAATATTGTGTTGCTGTTTAATATTTGTTACACAGGTATTCGTTCCCCTGCACCAACAAAATTCATTTTTCATCGTCCATTTCACTGCCCTCAGTTTTGAATTATTTACTTAGATTTCATTTTTTCCACAATAAATAATTTTCATTTATTTATAAATGCAAAACAGCTGTTCCAATACATTGATGGTACAAGGTGTACAAAATATTTATGATTGTACGGAAAAAGTACGGAAATGGAACAAATCTAGTTTATTTACGTACATAGCACTAAAATTAAAAAAATTACATAGAACGATACAAAATTGAAAAATAAGATGAACATTTAAAGTTAGAAAGTTTTCGGAGAAAGCTAGTTTCATTTTTTTCTACACTGTGTGTACGTTTCTTTTGTAATTTTGAATATAAATAAATTTTGCAAAATATTAAAACAGACATTTGCAAAGTCCCTTGGTAGATTTTATAAAAATTTATTTATTTTATAAAAAAAATGCAGGCATATACCTAGCTAAGCCAACAACAAACAATAAAATATTAAAATTATTGATTATGTATTTGTTGTAATTCATATGCAATATTGAAATTCTCATATTGTATTTGATTTATGTGGCATAAACATCCGAGGTTGAATGTTTTCAAACTGTTTAAACTTCACTGACGATTTGGTTTTAGCCACGACAAACAATAAATTTTTTCATTTTTTCAATGCATTTTGCAAAAGCTCTAATTGTTTCTAACGATTAGTTTGGGGAGAATATCCCAAATAATAGATTTCAATATTAATTATTTATTAAGTTTATTTGGTAGTATGTGTTTGGCGAAACTTCATGTATCATGTAATATCTTTTTATAATAATTTCTTCATAAGCGTTGGGAAAAATGTAAGTAGCTTAAATCTGTTTTACTTAAATTTGGAAAATTTAGGCCCAATTAGCGTATTAAGAAATAAAAAAGTTTATATATTTAATTTATTAAATTATCTTGATTCTATTTCCTGTGCTCTTTATTCAGTTCTAAACAAATATTTCCGTAGAAGTTTTCTAAAGAAAAACAATATATTGAATGTAAACTAGAAATTGTTAATTTTTGTATAAAAAACTAGAGATTTCCAGCTAAAAAATTTTTTTAAACGGATTATATATAGTGTGTGTATATAAATTTAACAACTAAAAAAAGTTTCAAATCTTAAAATAAAAAAGTACCAAAAAATTGCTACAGCGCCACATTTGCATTCAACATTCGTACAACCCATCACTGTCTACATTTGTCACGTAAGAACGTAATGAAATTCCATTTTCAACAGGTTCAGACGTTACAGCAACGTGACACTTCCAGTCGGCTAAGCGTTTACATACATTCTCATATAACAGAAACGATCAGCTGATTCGGCAACATTTACATTTCTACATTTACGGTCGGCTAAATGGGTCTGAAAACTTTAAATAGTAGGTATAAATTGCGGTAGTGTTACTTTTCATTAAACAAAATAAATATTTTAATTTAAAATAATCATCTGTGCAATCGCTCCTACAAATAATTAAATGTACCTTGATATGACTGCCGCATAGGTTCTGAAATCGTTCATCAATCTTTGCTATAACGTCCTATATTATAATAAAGTGTGATATTACTGAAGAAAGTGTAATTTAATGTTTTTAATTGTTCAAAGATTTTTAAAGCTTGTCAACATTTATTTTATGATACCGATACAAAATCACTCCAAGCTTCAGCTTCTGTAATAATCATAACATTCAAGAATCTCTTATAGATTTTTGAAATTGAGAACCATAAAAATTTCCAGCTTTAAATTTTTTTCATACTTAATTGTGAGAACTTGCGGCAGATATGTGTATATGTGTTAGCATTTTCGTTTCTGAAAAAAATTTAGAATTAGAAGTAAGTATGTATGTAAGTATGTAAGTGCATATGCAGTCAGTAAAAAGTCGCCTTTCAGTCAGCATTCAGCAAACTCGCGTGTAAAAGTAAACTAGGAAACGATCTTTAGTGTCAATAAAGTAGTTTAAAATTTCCTTTTCCTCTGTTCTAACATGGTAATCTTTAAAGTGCCAGACCAAAATTCTAGTTTCTTGGTCGTACCAACAGCGAGAGTATTACTCCTTCTCAGCCGACTGTGGTCTCTATAGTTTGTAATGTTGCGGGCTGGTAGTTTTGGGTAGTTTTCCAGTTTCTCAGCCTAATCCCGATTTTCCCCGGGGAACTGTTCCCCTCCCAATCGTTTGTTTACAGGGAAAAAAATCTCATATTCTAATTACTCAGAGAATAAATAAATGAGAGAGTGGGAAAATCAGAATCAGTTGTTTGCTTTTCATGTTTTATTTTGTATGAAAATAAATTTTTTTTTTTGAAAATGCATTGTTTGTTGTGGCTTTAGCTCTTCATATGCCGACATTTCATTGGTCGCTAAACCAAATCGTCAGTGACGTTTAAGCAGTTTGAAAACATTCAACCTCTTATATGTATGCCATATGAAGAGCTAAAGCCACAACAAACAATCCATTTTACAAATGCCCCGATTATGGTTTACAACACTTAAATGTTGTGTAGTTTCGGATACCACACAACATTAATTTATTTTTTGATTATGGTTTACAACATGTTGGCGTTGTTTATGTCACAGAGTTGCATTTTATTTGTAGTAAATATCTCCGTAAAATATATATACCTGTATGGCAAAGACTTTTAAAAAAGATTAAATAGCTTACATTTTGTTAGAAACAAATAGAAGAACAAAAAAAAAACACACACACACAAATGGCACGCATTCGGAAAAGAATTCGAGACAGTTCAAATCCATTGAAACTACCATATATAGAATTAGTATATATAATGTTTACAAAACCAAAAGTTATTACAATATCTTAATTACAATAACATAATTTATTGTAATTAAGATATTGTAATAACTTTTGGTTTTATAAAAATTCTATATACTTATTCTATATATGGTAGTTCCAATGGATTTGAACTGTCTCGAATTATTTTCCGGATACGTGCCATTTCTATGTGTTTTTTTTTGTTCTTTTATTTATTTCTAACAAAATATACGCTTCTTTAACAGTTTTTGACATGGAGGTATGCACTTTTACGGAAATATGTACTACAAATAAAATGCATCACTATGACATAAACAACACCTAGATGTTGTAAACCATAATATAAAATAAATTAATGTTGTGTGGTAGCCGAAACAACATAACATTTAAGTGTTGTAAACCATAATCGGGGGATAAACATCATATACTTCTGTTAAATTCCAAATTGATTAACTTTTTATCCTTTTAACTTAAATGTTACATTTATCCATTTGTTGGATAAAAAAACTCCCAAGAAATGCTAATTGCAGAATAAATACTTTTTTTCGACGGAGTTTTTCCCATAAACAAGGGGAAATTTTCTAATGAAATTTAAATTCATAGTAGTAGAAAAGAGGAAAGGGAGAAGTTTGCGGGGAATTGTTATTGATAATTGGGCTGTATGTATGTTGACACAGTTTGAAATCCACAGTTATAACCAATGTAACATCCATATCTTCAAGAATCTGTTAATTTCCTATGTAACAGTGAACAGCTGTTATCGTACAGAGGATTCTGTTTTTTCTGAATTAAAGAGCGAAGCTGTGCCTCATAACTGGATCATATAACAATGTATTGGTTTCAGAATTGAGATGTAAATTAGAAATTTATAATCCAGGCTTTGGATAGAATGAGCCAATCAAGAATAACTGTTTTCAATTTCATTTCGACTAATTTTGCTCTATAGTGTACTCAGGAGTTTGTCTTCTTTAAATAGCTTTTTTTAATAGATTACGAATACACTGTGTGTAATTTTTTAAGTCGTGGCAAAATAACCATATACGGACACCACTACGTGATAAAAGACTACAAAAAAGGACCCGTGTCTCCCAATTTTTCCCAAAGTCATGCACTTTTTTTATGGTCCGCCAAAGATTTGGGGCCTCGGTATCATTTTCGCAAAAAAGTGATCATTTTCTCGGGCTCATATCTTGCAAACCGTTCCGAATTTCGATTTACTCTCTGAGGCAAACTTGTAGCTCTTGTCATAAAGAACAAAAATTGCGAACATATAAAATAAAAAAAAAAAAACTTCACCTTCCAGATAAAAATCGCAAAAAACTTAAAAAAATTCGATTTTTTTTACCTTTTTCTCTTGTTCAGGTCCATAGGTAGCAAACCGTTAAAAATTCAAGGAAAAAATCAACTACAAAAATTTACCTAAGATCTCAATAAACAAATTTCTACAACATATAAACTTCCTGGGAATAATTCTGAACACCGTTTTTTAATTTCATTTGTTTTTTATTTACTTCAACATATAGATACTATCAGAATTATTCCCAGGAAGTTTATATGTTGTAGAAATTTGTTTATTGAGATCTTAGGTAAATTTTTGTAGTTGATTGTTTCCTTGAATTTTGAACGGTTTGCTACCTATGGACCTGAACAAGAGAAAAAGGTAAAAAAATCGAATTTTTTTAAACTTTTTTTGCGATTTTTATCTGGAAGGTGAAGTTTTTTTGATTTTATATGTTCGCAATTTTTGTTCTTTATGACAAGAGCTACAAGTTTGCCTCAGAGAGTAAATCGAAATTCGGAACGGTTTGCAAGATATGAGCCCGAGAAAATGATCACTTTTTTGCGAAAATGATACCGAGGACCCAAATCTTTGGCGGCCCATAAAAAAGTGCATGACTTTGGGAAAAATTGGGAGACACGGGTCTTTTTTTTAGTCTTTTATCACGTAGTGGTGTCCGTATATGGTTATTTTTTTTCGTGTTGCACTGTGATATTTAATGGTGCAAACTGTTTTAGTTTCTAGATTAATCCTTCATGGCATACATTATCAAAATCCTCAGAAACGCCAATGAACAGAGCAGACAAATATTTATTTTCTTCAAAAACAATTTAAATCTCATCAGAAGTCTATGTGTTTGTGCTATATTGCCGTGTTGTCTTCTGAACTCAAATTTATGATCTGGGATACATCCATTATCATTTAGCATGGTGCTTCTGGTCGTAATAAAATTATTTCCTTCACAGTTGACGCCAATAATTTCGACTCTTGCTTTGATAGTCCTCGTTCTCGTATCATATCACTGAATTTATTTTGAGAAAATAGCTTTGTTGCTAAAGTTTCTTGTACATATTCACTTCCACTTGCACCTGAATATTGCGTAGAACATTGCAGTTCTGAAAGCTCTGCTATATCTTATAGAGTATGCTCCGGCTTTAAAAACAAGCAAAGAGAATGGTAATGTTTACGCCTAAAAGTAGCAGTCGCCTGAATTTCTGAAGGGTTTCCATTCTTCCAAAAGCGCGAAGTTTCGATGCAAGATTTACAAGCTTTGTGAGAAACCCATTGCTTGGTTTCGCACTTGGCATCCAAAAAGAGACAAATCAACCTCTTTTATAAAATCAGTAATGTTTCATCGATTTCGTATTGTTAATGTAAATATATTCTATACACAACGAATACTCGTGCAGCAAAATAAATCGACTCATGATAATAAATACAATTTTTTTAAACGGAATAAAGGAATAGGTGAAATTAAAAACAAATAACTAAAATATAAATTGAAGAATTCCAATTTATTGAAAATTCAGGTTAATAATTTGTTTAAATTGCTTCTGTGAAGGAAGAAGTAAGTTAAATTGAAATTTCAATTGTAGTTCACAAAAGTATGTACAATAACTAAATTTCTTTGCGTTGATTTTAAAACGACTCGCCGAATTTTGCAATTTTGGAGCATAAGTTTTCCTGCGATTTCAGCTTTTTTGTAATAAGCTCATTTGTTGATAGGTTTTCGAGCGACTCCACTCATTTTCATTTAGGTAACATGTTTTTTCTCACTGGTTTCTTCTTTTATACTCATGTCTATTGCTGGTGACATTTGCATTCTTAAACAAATGGGTGCTTCAGAACACATTAACAGTGTTAATTATTGGCTCATTTCTTTTTATCAATCAACGAAAAACTCAGAGAGTTTTATAATCTCCCTACTTATTCTCTCATCCCAATGAGCTCGTATGCGTAAGGCTTAATAATAAGCGGCAGTCTTGTACAGTCGACTCCGCTTTACTGGAAATAACCAAAACCCAATTTTCTTTTCAGTTATCCGATTTTTTCTCTAAAACGTAGTTCGGATTACTGAAATTTGTTACAGTTAAGCGTACTGCTTAAAATCAGTAAAACAATATTTTCTATATCAAATCTGTATATTTATTTACGTCAATTTAACGTAAAAATTTTATTAAAACAAATTATGTACCTATTCATAGAAACATATTCATATTTTTTAATTATTTTTAAAACAAAAAATAAAAGTTTAAAATATAAATTAAAATAATTCAGTTTCACAATGATGTCCATTTGAACATTTGTATGCATGCAGTTAAAAAAACATAAATTAATAGGAATTCAGTCTCAGAATGCAATGCATTAAATATGTACTTAACATGACAGTTAATAATCAAAAGCATGTATTGCTTTTAAAATAACTTTGAATTTGACTTTGAGTCATTTTTTTCAAATTTGTATGCAATCGATTTCTAATAAGTAAATTTGTCATCGTTTATTTTTTCACTAAAGCGAAGTAAATTTCATACAAAACGTAGTTGTGGGCTTGCTTTTGGTTTTCAGTAATACGATATTTTTAGTAAAGCGATGTTTCGCTAAAGCGAAGTGAATAAGACTAGCTGCGTTTAAAATCAGTGCGGGCATTTGTATCGCTTTCAGTAATCCGATTTTTTTCGGTAAAGCGTGTTGCGCTAAAGCGGATTCGACTGTACCTGACATATATTTTCTGATATACCCACTACTGTTGCAACGTAATGGTGTGCACTTGCTTTTCTGACAATAGAATTGGACCATTCTATAAAATCGACGAGAAAATTTACCCTTTTGTGTACAAAAACTAAAAGGGTACTGATGATTTGGTTAGCGCCAATGAAATGCAGGCATATACCTAGCTAAGCCAACAACAATCAATAGAATATTAAAATGGTTATTTTGGAGAATATCTCGAATAACGAATTTGATAAATATTCTCATTTTATTTTATTTTGTTTTGTACGACACTATACATAAATATGCTCTTGACATAAAAATTATTTTTATAAATCTTAGTATACAACAAGAAAATAGAAATTCTTTCATTTTGTATACAGTTTCCAAAAAAAAGTTTACAATGATAGTGTAGAAAGAGTTAAAAAATAAACATTCACGATTAAGGAATATATATTAAAAAATATTATACACGATTTAATGAATGGGAAAATGGAAAACATTTCGATGGAAAAGTCATTCATGATTATTGTCAGATATTTATTTAAAAAAATTCTGTTTTCTTTTTAGATATTCCACAATAAATGAAAAAAAGAACAAAATGCTAACAATTGCTTATAATTGTTTTTCATTGGCCAACTCGCTACAAAATTCAGCATCAGCTGGCGGTGAAGACAATTCTGATTCCAATGACGAAAAATGGTTATGCCAATACATGCTCGGTAAAATATCAGAAAAAAGAAAAGAGGAGCCGAAAGTATATTTAAGTCATTACCTAATGGTTAGTATTTGGATATTAATATCAAAGTTATAACGTTTAAACCAATTATTATCTCTTAGTCGGCTAACTGTCTATACGAAAATAGTGCAACTTATCCAATAAAGATTAACCACAGCAATCCCACCATGCTTTCAGTTGAAGCATTAGAAGTGTTTTATCGTATTAACGCGGCTATAATTAAATTTCTTCAACACGAGAAGGAAATTTCGCGATTTACTGGTGATCTCTTCAATAAAGTTTTAAAAAATTTATCCAGCAGCCCTTTTGCCTACAACAAAGCAAAAATAGATGGTAAGTATCTTTTGTTAAATTTTTTCCCTAATTCATTAAATAAAAATAAAATTAATTAACACTATTTTTTCGACCTTTTTTGTTTTAATATATATAATTTTTGTAATCAAGCGTTAGGTCTTTTTTTAAAAAATAATAATTTTATTCAATATTTCGACGCCTCTTTGGGCGTCTTTTTCAGGAAATTTTTTTATTAATATGACAATTGAAAAAATTTTTTTGAAAACTTATTTTACATACATACATAAATGAACAAATTGAATTTTTAAAGAAAACAAAAAACAAAAAACTAAACAAAAAATGTTTTTAACCTATGAAGAAATGAAAAATCCTTTATACTAATTACATAATAACAATAAAAAATATTTTACATTCCTATTAGTCAGTTTAATTTACGAATCAAATGCCTATAACATTGAGCAACATTATCTGTATCAGTTTTATAGTTTACTACCTTATTACCTGGAACATTAATAATGTTAAGCATCTCTAACATATAACGTCGTTTAAAATTCTTCTCTATAGCTAAGACTGATACTTTGCTAAAGTCCGGATTATGACTAGATTTACAACAATGTTTCGTTAATGCTGTCTTTTGTGAAGTTGAAACATTCCTATACTTTTGGTCTGACTTGTGTCCTGCCAACCTAGTCTTCAATTTATTCTTTGTTGTACCTATATATACTTTATCACATCTCTCATTATTCTTACCATCGCATGGTATCTTATAAACGCTGGTGTAATTCCAAAATTTGTCAAGGCATCAACAAAAAATATTTTCCAAATTTTTAATACAAATTTTCAACAATCAACCAAACAGATATATTGGAGATGTATTGAAGGGTTTCACAGCGCTCGATCTAGAGACATTGTATAAGCCAATTAAATATTATCAGTATCAGTTCTGCTTTCGAATCGTCAAGTACATTCATGATGTCTACGGTTAATAAAATAATCTGCTTAAAATGCTTTAAAAATATTCACAACAATGCGTGTATTACTTGTGAGATTTGTCAAAGTAAATTTCATAGAGTTTGTGCAAAATTGGATAATGAGTCTGCGGTCAGTGCCCTCTGTAATTTCATAAATATTGTTTATAATTGTGACAATTGTTTACAATCATCAAATAATTTTATAAAAAAAAATCAGCAAATTAACTTATGAAGTTGAGCAGCTAAAAATATTATTCTCTGAATTTACGAATAACAATACTGTTAACAACAATAATAATTCTGTTTCTCTCCTGAATTTGCCTGCTCTCATAACTGGATTGGACAATATCTCTGCTGATAATCATATGCTCACGCCTTCGTCTAACTTATCTTCTCATTGTAAAGTCTCCACTGCAAATAAGTCTGCTAAATTTAATAATACTGATGTCGTTGTTGGCGCTGATCGATGTAATACTGATGCTGCTTCTAAAGTTAAGAGAGTCGATCATGTTACAGATCTCAATGCAGATGTTGTTGTAACTGCTAATGATAACTTTGTTGCTGCTGACAAGAATGCAAATAATGATTTTAGTGGTAATGCTAACGCAGTGATATTAACCACTAAATCTTCTGATAATTTAGCAGTTCATTCTGGTATAACTATGAGGAAAAAAGCATATTCTCATAAATTGATTCTGGGTGACAATGATAATAATGAACTTGATGTTGTGGCTAAGATGAAATGGGTACATTTATCTTCTTTTAAGCCGTCTGTTACTGAAGATAATATTGTTGCTTATGTTCAAAAACATTTGAAAATTGACAAGGCACATTTATCGTGCTTTAAACTTGTAAAAAAAGATGCCTCTCTTGATGAGTTAAGATTTGTTAATTTCAAACTTGGCATTTCACCTTGTTTCTATCAAGAACTGTTTAAGCCTGAACTATGGACCTCTGATGTGATTGTTCGTCCATTTAAGTTTTTTCACAAAAAGCCTGTTACGGAATTGAGGAACTAACCGTCTTGCCGAGTTACTTTGAATCATTAAAAATCTATTATCAAAATGTATCTGGTATGAGGACAAAGGCATCACAGTTCACTCTTTTTTCTTCTGATTGTGAATTTGATATTATTGTTATCACCGAAACTTGGCTAAATTCTGATTTCTATGATGAAGAATTTTTTAATTCCCGCAAATTTGTTGTATATCGTAAAGATAGAGATCCTCTTAAAACTTCCTTTACGAGAGGAGGTGGCGTCCTGATTGCTGTTAAAAAATTTCTTTTTTCTAAAGTTCATACGTTAATCAATAATGACTCATATATTGATCAACTATGCATCTCTATTAAATCTACAACTGGTGATCTCTACATCTGTGTTTCTTACATCCCACCTAAAGGATCTGATGACATATATGCTGCTCATGTATCTAATATTGTTCATTTATCGGAAAATATCAGTGAATATGATAAAATTTGTATAATTGGTGACTTTAATTTAAGTGAAGTTATTTGGTCTGTAATACCAAATTCAGGTCTATTTCTTCCTAGTAATTTAAATAAGTCTTTTGAAATTAATTTTATTGATTCTATTTATAGTATTGGCTTAGCTCAGATTAATACAGTATTTAATAGTCTCAATAAACTGCTTGATTTAGTCTTTGTTAGTTCTGACTTAAAATATAGTGTTAATGAATATCATTTCCCAATTTCTCCTATTAATATGCATCATAATGCATTAGAAGTAGTAATTGAGTTTTATGAATACGCCAAGAATTTTACAACAAATGATGTTCATTATAACTACACGGCTTGTGATTATCTTAATTTAAATTCTATTATTGAAAGTGTTAATTGGTCTAGTGTGTTAGATAAATCTATTGTTTCCATTTGCTATGATAATTTCTTAAGTAATATTTTAAGTATTTTTCGTGAAAATATTCCATTATACAAACCTAATGCTTATAAATTACCTTGGTACACCAAAGGGTTAAAGAAGTTGAAAAATCTTAGAAACAAGTTCTATAAACAGTTTAGAGCATCCTTTAGTGAATCGGACAGACGAAATTATCTTCACTATGAACGAGAATTTAATTTTTTAAATAAGTTTCTTTACAATCAATATATTTTGCGTATAAATAATTCCATTAAATTTAATCCTAAATGTTTTTGGACCTACGTAAACTCCAAAAGAAATAAATCATCAATTCCGGTTACAATGCAATATGATGACATGCGTTCTGATACAGTGAAAGATTCTCTTGATTTATTTGCAAAATTTTTTCAAAGCAATTTTAGCAGTGATCATAATCATACGGATTTTAATCTTGATAATGTTTTAACATTCTTTGACTTTGGTTCATTTCAGATCTCGGAAGAAGATGTTCGCACTGGAATCTTTAAACTCTCGAACTCATATAAGTGTGATATGGATGGTATTTCTGTGTTTCTGTTAAGAAAACTTGCTTTTTCCTTATCACTACCTTTACAAATTATATTTAATCTTTCACTAAAGGAAGGTTTCTTTATTCAAAAATGGAAGTCTACTTCAATTGTTCCAGTTCTGAAAACTGGGAATAGAAACTTAGTTACAAACTACAGACCAATTGCTAAATTAACAAATATTGCTAAAGTTTTTGAGCATATCGTGTATGACAAAATATTTTTTAATTTGAAAAGATATTTTACTCCATCCCAGCATGGTTTTATTCCTGGTAGATCGACTACTACTAATTTAGCAGTTTTTACACAATTTTGTACATCTCACTTTGAAAGTGGTGCTCAAATTGACTCTATTTACACTGATTTTGCTAAAGCCTTTGACCGCGTTCCACATGATTTGTTACTACTAAAATTATCGAAAATTGGTTTCCACTCCCAAATGCTTAGATGGTTCCGGTATTATCTAATTAATAGACATTGCGTTGTCACTATTAATGGTCTATGCTCTGATCCTTTTATTCCTACTTCCGGTATTCCTCAAGGTAGTGTTTTAGGTCCGTTACTTTTTAACATTTATATTAATGATATCTCCCACTGTTTCCACTACTCTAAATGTCTTCTTTATGCCGATGACTTAAAGATTTTTAAGCCTATTTTCTGTATTCGTGATTCTCAGGAATTACAGGAAGATGTTAGTAGAGTTGTAGTCTGGTCTGAACTAAATGGCCTTCCTTTTAATATTAAAAAATGTAGACATATGACTTTTTATAGATGCCGCCATACTTTAAATACTTCTTATCTAATGAACAATCAAAGTATACAAATTGTTAATGAGATCCTTGACCTTGGTGTTGTTTTTGATAATAAATTATCTTTTGTTAATCACCTAAGTTATATAATTCCGAGAGCTTATTCTCTTCTAAGCTTTCTTAAGCGGAATACTATGAATTTTGATTTTTATACTAAAAAAATTATTTTCTCATCGTTTGTACGATCTTTATTGGAATATGCTTCCTTTATTTGGAACCCTAATGCTAAGATACACATATATCGCCTGGAAAAAGTTCAAATTAAGTTTCTAAAATTTGTGTTTTCTTCTTTGTATTTTCAACTCCTTTAACTTCTTATGAGCATAGATGTATATGGATCTCAATGAAATCCTTAGAAGTCCGCAGAAAAATCTCTGCTCTGTTATTCCTCCATGGGATTGTCAATAGTAATATTGACTGTACTGAGTTACTTGCTAATATAAAAATATCCGTTCCTCAGAGATCTCTTAGGAAACATTACTTTTTTCATACTGAATTTCATAGAACCGATTATGCAATTAATGAGCCAATTAATAAATCACTGAAATTATTTAACAGCTATTGTGAATACTTAGATATATCGCTGCCAAATAGTATCTTTAAATTGCAATTAAATAACTTATTTTAGTTGTACATTTACTTTAAGTTGCTAGTCAGTAAGGATTATTATTGTATCCATTGACTTAAATAAATAAATAAATAAATAAATATTGTTAACTAGTGTTTATAATAGTTAAAACTTAATTTTTTTTGAATAAGGAAATAAAAAAAATATATGTGGATGATTTATTTTGCATTATATCAGAAAGTGATATAGAAACTATGTTATCAACATTTAATTCATTTCATCCTGATATTAAATTTACAATTGAGAAAGAATGCAACTCAGTACTTCCATATTTAGATTCATTAGTAATAAATAGAGGAAGCACTATATCAATAGATTGGTACCAAAAACCAACATCATCTGGCAGAATTATTAACTATTTTTCTAAACATCCAAAGAAAATTATTATAAATACGGCAAAGAATCTTATAGAGAGAATTTTATCGATAAGTGATATTGAGTTTCATAAGAAGAATAAAAAAAAAAATAGGAATATATTACTTGATAATAGCTTTCCAATTACCTTATCAATCAATTAATAATACAATATAAAAATAATAGGACAAGATCAGATATTATTCGGGAACAAAAAATTTATAAATCGTTAACTTATGTACCAATGATGTCCGAGAGATTAGAAAAATCAAATATTTTTGATAACAGAAACTATAAAATGGCTCATAAAATATATAATACAGTAGGTAAATTATTCACAAAGACTAAAGATAAAGTAGAAAAATTAGACATATCTAATGTCGTTTATAAGATACCATGCGATGGTAAGAATAATGAGAGATGTGATAAAGTATATATAGGTACAACAAAGAATAAATTGAAGACTAGGTTGGCAGGACACAAGTCAGACCAAAAGTATAGGAATGTTTCAACTTCACAAAAGACAGCATTAACGAAACATTGTTGTAAATCTAGTCATAATCCGGACTTTAGCAAAGTATCAGTCTTAGCTATAGAGAAGAATTTTAAACGACGTTATATGTTAGAGATGCTTAACATTATTAATGTTCCAGGTAATAAGGTAGTAAACTATAAAACTGATACAGATAATGTTGCTCAATGTTATAGGCATTTGATTCGTAAATTAAACTGACTAATAGGAATGTAAAATATTTTTTATTGTTATTATATAATTAGTATAAAGGATTTTTCATTTCTTCATAGGTTAAAAACATTTTTTGTTTAGTTTTTTGTTTTCTTTAAAAAAATTTTTTACTTTATTAAATTTTGATTGGTTCATAAAAATTTTTTCAATTTGTTCATTTATGTATGTATGTAAAATAAGTTTTCAAAAAAAATTTTTCAATTGTCATATTAATAAAAAAAATTCCTGAAGAAGACGCCCAAAGAGACGTCGAAATATTGAATAAAATTATTATTTAAAAAAAAAACCTAACCCTTGATTACAAAAATTATATATATTAAAAATAAAATTTTTGAAGTTTATTGTCTGAAAGATTATTAAATTCGATTACAAGGTATCTTTTTGAATTCGTTAATCATTTAATTTCAACAATAATTTTTTTGCTGTTGTTTTTATCAGCTCCTTTAAATAAAATTACTGTATGGCATAAATATTGTATACTCGTATGTCGAAAATGTTCTGTCTTTGACGCTTAAACGCATAAAAACGTCAGTCACCACTTGTATTGTGACTACGTTCGTTTGCAAGCATGTGTTCCTCTCCTAAGAATATTCCATATTACTATCGTTTCTCTTCGCGATTACTATGTTTCCATCTTTATGTTCCATAGGCATTGGCATTTTTCTACGAAACATCAAATGATTTTTTTTATCCCTACACTTGTTTATCACGACAATCACAAAGTAACTGAGATTGTTTTTTTCAATCAGATTGGACACGATCAAATCATCACTAGCAACTCGTACGTGTAACCCAAAAATCACGACTGCGCACACAGTTAAGAGTGTTAACTTGTTTATTTGACCGTCTCTAGCAGCTGTTAAGCTAGTCTACTCTATAAGTCTAAAATTAGGCTGCCCACGTGGATACCGTTTACTTTTTGCCATCTGCAAAGAGGAATAAGTTCATTGCAGACCTACTCTCTACTTGCGCGCCGTACTTTTTATCCAAGTCGACAGATGTATCTTGAGATTATAATAATTTTCTGCCTTAACTACGGGAAATTCAAGCGTTCACCAACCCTTTTCTTTCCGCTTTGATCAAACAGCTTCCACTGCTGAACTAATTGGCCCAATTAATCAATAACTTAGAAACTGAAATTCATATTCTATCTATATAAGTCTACTATCAATTTTAAATTTCCAAAAAAAGGATAAAAAACGGAAAAAATATCTCTCACAAACTAACAACTAATATTTCTTATACCCTGGACCGACATACATATAGTTTACATACCATAGTACGTATACCACAGCTTTTGTGTATTATTTAAGAGTGAAAGTCTTGTGTATTTATATTAATGCTTTTGTTTTTATGTTTAAAATGTACTTTTGGAGACAAATATCAAAGAATTTATAGCTGACTTTGTTACTGGGTTTGCACAATTGTTTTTAAAAAGATGTGTTGAAACGCTTTAATTGTAGTTTACGTTGACACACATGTATTATACCATACTATTATAGTATAGAAAGCCTATCAGGGGTACTACAAACTAATTCTTAACATTCGCCCTACTCACTAAAACAAAAATACATGAAAGATACACAAAACATAAATAAAACAAAATAAATATAACCTATCATGAGTGCAGATCTCACTTGTCCGTAATGTAGACCAGGCTGTTCAGGTCAACAGTGTTCAAGCTCCTGTGGTAGAACAAGGGGTGTAAAATATCTAGAGCTGTGAAAGGACCTTAAATCAGCGGACAGCGGGAAACAATTTGCGACCATACCATTATCCAGTGAGGACGCACGTTCAAGAAACTTGATAGGAGAACCCACCGGGAATCCGTCTATCCTCCCGACTGTGTATGGTATATCCCGTCGAGGCGCAATATGCGCCTAAGTCTTAAGTAGGATGTAAGTATCCACTTCTCCCATCTGCTCAGCTTTTCCATTTGATTGGAAGAGATACCAAACTGAATTGGAAAGGGGTAAGATATGAGAGGTCTGATCTGCCGATATAAAAGCAACTTTAGTGGTGAGTCCCGTCCGTCGCCGATGCTATATAATATGGGAGTGAATAAAGAGCCATCTGGTACACCAGCTGCATAGTGCATGAATCGAAGAGATCTTCTTCTAACTTTACTCTAAAACTGAAACGTAGCATCTTGTACCCCATACCCTCTTGCCATACAGTATCGAAAGCCTTCTCGAAGTCAAGGCTAACTACTATCGTCGCATGCCTATTGTTCAACAGGGATAGTATCGTTTCCCAAGGCCGATCAGTTCCTCAATCGGTGGTCTACCGCTGATTCCAGCTGCCCTTTTCACCTAACGAGAAGTCCCATTGTTTAAACGAACCCTCAATAATCTCTCCAATAGCTATATTCAAAAGTTGCAATGTCGCCCTAAATAATCTTACCAAGATTACGAATCTCGACCCCAATGGTGAAATACCTTTCAGGATCAGCTCTCCTATACAGTATCCTCCTAAGCCTCCTCCTGAAAAAGCGCATGTGTTAGAGTATTTCTTTTAAGTCGTTCTGACAGTATTTCTCAGTATCTGTAAAGTTCCATATTTCAATCGCTAGAACCCAAAGTTGCATACGATATTTGGCCGGTTTTGATGGCATGTGTTGCCTAAAATTGCAATGACCAAATGTTCATCCGCAGTTACGTTTTCATGTGTATTTTAGTAGACTTTGAGTTGGCAGTTTCTCTTAAACATAACACACCGCGAAATATTCGAAAAAGTTTTATACTCATAGTTGCTTAAAAACTTAGTGTTTTTGCTTCCCCGAAGAGGAAAGAGGCTTTCCCATTAAGATTTGAATATACCAGCAGTTTTTTTTTCAAAATACATAAACAGATTTAATAATGATTTAATATCCATGACTTTTGATGTTGCAATTTTCGTTGGTCAAGACTTCATTTTTAGAAGTTCTTCCAAACTGCTGAGACGGCTAGTTTTCTTAAGGGATATTTTTATCTTTGGACATACTCGTATATAAAGACGAACCAATGTCAATTTTATGTTTCATGAAGGTTCGAAATTTTTTCGACATCACTCATCAAACATTTCATTGTCCTAGGTTAGGTTAGGTTAGGTTGATTGGAGGGGTGTGATAGCCCATGTCATACGACATACACTTAAGCCAGTGAAGGCTTGTTATGCGCTCCCTTCATTTATCAAACACAACTGCCAGAATTCTGCGGCAGGATTCGAACCTGGGACCTTCGCACTACGAGTCTAGTACACTACCTACTAGTCTACGAAGGTCAGTTTTCATTGTCCTCATCATTCATTATTTGATGCAATTGATAATTTTTGAGAATCTATCAATATAGCAGGATAACACATATACCTGAAATGTAACTTACAAATTTTTTAATGAACTCTGCAATCTACTAGAACTTCTCAAAATAATTACGCGCTTATCTCAAGTTTCTTTTGGATTGTAAAAAGGCATTCAACATTTATATTATTGATAAATCAAATATAATTTTCATTGCAATATGTGACAAATATTTTGTTGTAAGAGTAACAAAATTTTGCTTGGTCACATTGACCCAACAAGATTGCAAAAGAAAATAAATATTTTTTATATATTTTTTTTTTTTTTTTGTGTAGATAAAAAATTTTTGCTCTGCTGTGAAATAATTACTGCTGCCCTGCTTAGGATAAAAATAATATTTCAGGTCGATACGAAATCATTAATTGAAAAATAAAATTGGGTCAATTTGACCCGATAGGACGTAGAAGCGTTAAAAATTATAAATGGTTGTCTTTAATACCAAAAATATCTAAAAGGCTGTTACACGGTTTTGTCGTCGGATCTACTTGCGGATGGATAAACCTTAAATAATATTAATAATTGATTTACCCTATCTGCGGGTGAATATATCCAATATCTTAATTTAATCCTTTAAGAAGAACAGCCGAAACCGCTGTGCGAAATAGTCTACTATGGCAGCTATGCCGTAAATTAAACACAAGAATTTTAAAATAAAAAAACGGCTTTACTCAAATTACTGATGAATAGAACCGGTAGTAATCGAAATATTGAATAAATGAATGAAGAATGAAATTTTATAGAACAAAGTATACGAGTATATAATATGTACATAAAAAAAATTTATATAAAGTTATTCCAACATGTTCGGGTATGCTCCAGGTTCCGACTCGGATTGAAAACGAAAAATTTTTTGAATCCCCATAATTTATAAAATCGGCGGCGCACAATGGGGATTTCGCGGAAAAAACTCAAATTGTCAAAATACTCTTAATGCAATATGCAGTGATATTTTGAAATTTTAGACTAAATGGTACAATCAAATCAAAAAGGAATTACTCCGATGTGACTGCTAGTTTTTTTTTTATAGCCGTCTCAAACTCAGTACTTGTATGTTTTACCGAATCAACTTAATTTAAACCTAAGAATTTCAAAACGAATATTATTTTATTATGTGAGCTAAAGTTTTTCTTTTTATTTTTTGTTTAAAGTAGGATATTTCAGTATACTAAAATTGAAAAAATAAACTCTGCAGAGACTTAAGTTTTTTTTGTTCGTTTACTTTTAGGAACATATAACAGAAATCCCTTTTTTCTCCAAACATTTGGACCTGCAATTTTATCCATACTTTTCCTCAGTTGGAAATCACTACTAATACATTGTCTCATATCTGTTTTTACATTTTTAATCAATTTCAAGTGCCACCAGGTGCCACCTCTCAATTTGTTGCATTACAAAGTACAAAATTTTTCAGCTGATTGATTCGCGACTCAATTCTGATAAGGCTCTTTTGTTTAACATAACTCAAGAACCACTAGTCGGATCTTGCTTAAACAAATTTAGAAAAATCAAGAATTACAATTACTTTCATCTGTTTATATAACGTTTTGCTACATAAGCAACAGTTTCGCAGTTATAAATAAATTTATGAAGAAAAAAAATATTTTTTGCCTAAAAAATTTAAATTTTTTATATTTAATTCATAAAAAATCCAAAACGGTAAAAAAAAGTGACAAGTCTTATTACTTTCACTTAAAGTCGCATAAACTATGAACAAAATGAGACATAAATCATGAAAATCGATGGACGGGTTTCGCTTTTATGCACAATTAAGTGAAGGGATGAATTTAAAAATTTGCTCCAGATATGCACAAAATTCTTTGGAAAAAAACATTGATGACTTTTTATGATTCTTAGAATTAAAAAAAAGTAATAAACCAAAGGTTATTTGATTTTTATGATTCTCAGAATTAAGAAAAAGTAATAAACCAAAGGTTATTTGATTTTTATGATTGCGGTAGCAAAGTAATAAGCGTTAATAAATTTTCGTGGACAATTAAAATTAAAAAGGAAAGTGCACTTTTTGAATTATTTGGGTTTTTCCGTTAGTTACCTGCATGGTTTTTTTACAGAAATTGCACCCACATATATTTTACAATGATTGACGGAAAGACAGCACAATGAATAAGAGAAACAACAGCAGTATATTCTTGTTTTATTTGTGGAGCCACAAAATCCAAGATGAATAAAATCGAAGAAGTTAAAGCTACGCCCGTAAATAAACAAGCACTGCAATTTGGTATGTCACCACTTCATGCGCGTATTAAGCTGATGGAGTGTCTTTTGCATTAGTTTATAATATTGAATTTAAACGTGGGAGAGTCGACTCAAATACTCGTCCGATAAAAGAAGGCCGAAAATGTTTGATAAAGCGTGAACTTAAAGAGAAAATTGGAATACAGGTTGATACTGTTAAGCAAGGCTTTGGTACGACAAATTCAGGAAATACGACACGAAGATTATTTGCTAATCCTGCTTTGATTTCCGAAATCACGGGTCTAGATGAAAACATAATCAAGAGGTTTTCAATAATTTTTGAAGCTATAACAATCACCGAGGTAGTAGATCCACAAAAAATTTGGTGATTTTTGTCTTGAGACGGCAAAACAGTTTGTTGCACTGTACGAGTGGTACAATATGCCACCTACACTTCACAAAATTCTGATTCATGGAAAAGATATAATTGAAAATTGTATTTTTCCTGTAGGCATACTATCCGAAGAGGCTCAGGAAAGTCGTAACAAAGACTATAAAAATATCGCCTTAGACACTCCAGAAAATGCAGTCGAATTGCCACGAATGAAGATATGCACCGAATGATGGTAACATCAGATCCCCTGATCTCACATTTAACTCCTGCATTTAGCAAGAAAAAGCATAGTGTTATAAGCGACGAAGTTAAGGCTCTTTGAGAATAATAAATTAAAAATAGATTTAAAAAAATAATAAATTAAAAGTTAAAAAAATCATTTAAATTTTTTTTTCTTTGTTAGGGCCTTTTACATTGTAGGTAACGATATACATTTCTCTAACTTTCTTCATTTTGATTACTTTTGTGTATTACTATCTAAATAAAACTAAATTTGTGATGAAATCACTACATTTTTTGAAAAATATATATATATATTTTTTTTTTATTTTATATATTTTTTTCCTCACCTCCATACAAAAATCCTCAGTGTGCGGCGGTCGACAAAAAATTTGCAAAAAAAAAAATTAACAAATTACAAAAGTAAAACAATTTACAGAGTATGAAAACAAAGATATTCAAATTTTTCAATTAATTTTCTACGCAGATAAAAACAAAATTAATACACTCGACCCCCGACTTGCGTCGTTCATGGGGACCGGAGAAACGCGACGCAAACCGAAACGACGCAAATCGAATCACCATTTTCTATATAAATACACTGAAATTTAATTTATTGGGGAAAATATTCGAAACAAAGCAAAAAATTTTGTATTTTTGATAAAAAACAAATATGAATGCATTTCTATTTATTTCGTTTATTTCAACAAATGTTTATAATTATTATAAAGAAATAAAACAATAAATTAATAAAAAAAGATAAAAATTACATTCATTTACATATGTACATATGTATATTCATAAAAAGTAGATGCATTAAAAATTTTAATTTATTTAGCCTACGTTGAGCTCTCTTCAGATGATAAATCTAAATCAACAACACATTTGATTGGATAGATTTTGGGGAATAACACACTAAAT
Organism: Germaria angustata; assembly: GCA_963681545.1. NCBI lineage: Eukaryota > Metazoa > Arthropoda > Insecta > Diptera > Tachinidae > Germaria > Germaria angustata. The sequence continues at coordinate 54,765,418 of OY812999.1, read as the reverse complement.
TCTTACCATAACCAGATAGTTGTTATTAGCACCACTTATATAACAAAGAAAAGGGAATTCCCCTTACTTCACGCAATTTGAAAACTTCTTAATGTACAGGCCAGAAGTTATGAAAATGCTAAAAGACAGAAAATATGCTATATCAGGCACTACAAATGCTAAAAATGGTAATCCACAATGCTGCAGTAAACAATTTAACGAAATCAAAACGACGCAAATCGAAATCAAAACGATGCAAATCGAACCGACACTTGAAATTGCAACGACGCAATTCGAATTTTTCCAGTTTTCAAAAAGCGACGCAAATCGAAACAACTCAAATCGGGACAACGCAATTCGGGGCTCTAGTGTATTCTTAAAGAAACATAGAATGAAAATAAAATTATTCAATACTCTCAAAAAAGACAACGAACGAAAATAAAATTATTTGCTTTTGGTTGATCTGCTTGATTTGATATACCGTTACATCGTACAACTTTTGAACATGAAACATGCTCTTGTTAGTTTAAATTCACATCAACAAATACAAAGACCTTACAAGCTGGCTTTGATTTTACAATTTTTTAAAGGAGATTATTAATTTTATTCTCTTTTCTTCTTCTAGTTGCGTTATTTATCAGTGCGGCTGTTTGCCGGCTATAGGCATATCGACTACGTTGTCTTGGCATCGTATGTTGTTAAAACAAAGTATTGCCTGATTATTACATTGCAATTTTACAACTTACTGCCAAACCTAAATTGGCGCGTCAAGCGTTGTCTGGCTGTCAAAAGTTCTCATGCCCATAAATTTTGTATGGAGCATACCGAAATAATGCGGCGTCAACGCTTTGCTATTGAAAAATTCGATTTTGACAACGCGTAAAGAAGTGAAGTTGACTGCAGAAGTACTATTGTTTATTTTTTTAATGTGTCATTAATGCTCAGTGCTGCCACAACCAAAAAATTTTTACAACCAAAATTCGCTCTAAAAGTTACCAAACGAGAAAAAAACTTCTAAATAACTAATTTTTTCAAATTTTAATTATTTTATTTTAATTTAAATAACAAAATTTTAATAACAAAATTACAAACAACAATGTCGTCCGGCAACCTGTTAAAATAATCAGGGTTGTTTTATTTGTTTGTTCGATAACCCTGTTTTAATCGTTTTGACATAACGTTGACGCTTTTATTTAGGTATGGCATTTCAGCGTTAAAGCTCGGCGTAAAAAAACGTTGCGCTTGACGCTTTTATTTAGTTATGGCAGTAAAGGCAATCGTATTATTATAATTATTGTTTAAATAGATTTATATATATGAAATTAGTTTTAATTTCCTTAAAAAAATTCATTTTTCTTTATCAATAAGATCTAAATGCATTAAGATTTAGTTCAAAAAAGATTGACATATCAAACTTTATTATGTAGGGCAACTTTGTGTTTTCGAACATAAACAAAATTGTTGTATTTTTTCATGTTTTTTTACACAAGTGAGATCTGCCAAACCCAAATTGAAATTTTTGGCAAAGTTTAAAAAAATTTGTTTGCATTAATATTTCTGTGAAAAATTAAATTTTTTGATGAACTTCAATAAAAAAAACACTTTAAACTAAAAAACAAGATTGTATTTTTCTTAATAATGTTAGCATTTATACTTTCGAGTGAATTCGGATTCCAGAACATACCCAACATACCCGGTTAGCTTCAAAAAGTAATTAATCTAATGAACGTCGTATACATAAATACATACATATACAAAACATGCCTACATATGTTTTATTTAAAACTCAATTATATTAACCTTTAGCATTTTGTTTTTAAAGGAAATTCGCTAAATATTTTAAAAGGAAGACCAACTAATAAGTTTAAGCAACCAGCGAACTGTATAAAAAAAGATGATCAAGGTTCTGCTATAGACAACAAAGCGTTAGATAATGAATATCCTAAGCATCCTGATGTTAAAGATCTCGAGGAATCTAAGGAAAATGAAAAAAATGTAAAACTGCCAAAGAAGGTAAGTTCAATATAATATTGCAGTATAAAATGATTTGAGGAAGATTTCTTTAAAAGTCAAATATACAAAAACGAGTATTTTGTCACTAGTAAACATATTGGAAAAATGTTTTGACTAACCCTACTCTGCAATGTCTTATAACTATATGTACATAAGTATGTACTTACATATACTTCTATACTCGTATACATAAAATTAGTTTGAAATGCACTTTGGTCAAAATTTAATTTATGGATAACTAGCGGACCAGGCGAACTTCGCCTCGCCCCAAATTTAAACTTTCAGACAAACTTTCTATATTTTTTCATGTGAAAAGCCATTAAGGAATATTCAAACAAAATTTCATACAAAAACTCGATTTTCGATTTTTCCAATTTTCCGACTTTTCCTCCTCGAAAATACGAACAACTGACAAAAAGTTTTACAGAAATCGGCCCAGCCGTTCTCATTTTGTGAATTATTGGATTTTGCCACGCCCCTCCGCCCACAGACTTCACGGTGTCACCCGCCCGAGTATTCTGAAGGTTCCCTGAAAATTTCGTCAAAATCGGCCCAGCCGTTTTGGAGCCATTACGTTACATACATACATACACACATCCAATTTTATATATATAGATAGATAGATAGATAATGGTACCTAATCGAGAGAACGTTGATCGATTATCCCGTTAATTTTGTATATATACGTGCATAATTATGTATGGAGGTTTTGTGCCTTTAATAATTATGTACCACTTTAGTTGTGGGATGTGTTGCCAATTTAGCATATTATCCGCTAGATGTATTATATTTTAATTTTGTTGTTGTTGTAATATTTGGACATTTTATATAAAACTTTTTTTGTTGCTATAGGCAGGAGATATTCGGGTATGTTCTAGAATCCGAATTCACTCGAAAGTGGTTTACTTTAGCATTTTTGGTGTTCTGCAATTCACATCCCCATGTTTTTATTCGTTTTCAATTAGAGTAGGAAGGGGTGGGTGAAAGTAAAACGAATCGTACCTTATTCTTATAAATGCTATCATTATTAAGAAACAATTTTGGTTTTTAGCTTGAAGTGTTTTTTATTGAATTTCATCAAAACAATTAAATTTTTCACAGAAATATTAATGCAAACAAATTTTTTTTTTAAATTTGCCAAAAATTTCAATTTGGTTTTTGGCAGATCTCAATTGTGTAAAAAAACATGAAAGAAATACAACAATTTTGTTTATGTTCGAAAGCACAAAGTTGCCCTACATAATAAAGTTTGATATGTCAATCTTTGTTGAACTAAATCTCAATGCATTTACATCTTATTGATAAAGAAAAATTAATTTTTTGAAGGAAATTAAAACTAATTTCATATATATTGTTATGCCGGGATTTATTGAAACGCAATGGTATATTATAATAAATCACACTTCTTTATTGTAGTAATCCAGTTCGTACAATGTGCTTTTTTCTGTTCTCTTAAAGTAGAGGTTAAGTTCCAATTTTCCCCGAGTTGCCAGCTTATTAAAGAGTTGACAGTGATGTCAACTTCCCCAACCCGACAGCTCTTCCACCCACCATATCAAATATTACAATACTTCATGATTAATTCTCAATTATAATAAAAAGTGTACATGTACAATCTTTTTGCGACTAAAATATAAATGTATCCTCATAATTTTTATTAATTACCTTCAACCTCGTAGTCTTCCAAATGCTTGGGTCTTCGTTTATTTCTAATAGGTCGTGAAGGGTTATGAATTATTATTCTGTCCTGCTCTGAGGTGCCCGTATCTTCATGTGTTGGCGATGGCGAAGTTAATGATGGCAAATTGAGATCTTCATTTTCTGTGTGAATAGCAGGTGGTATTTCAATTTCTTGGGCCTCCGGTTCTCTTGGCTCCGAGTTCACTTTATCTTCAATAATATTTTGGTTTTCATTTTCCAAATCACTCCCAATTTTCTTTATTTGGTCTACGTGTCTCTGCCACAATCTTCCGTCATCGATTAATATTTCGTAATTTAAACTTCCAATTCTTTTTTTAATTTTTCCAAAACGCCATTTGATACTTGAGGTATAATCACGTACCGCGACTCTCTCTTCCACCTCGAAAACCTTTGCAATCTTGTTTTCATCATACCTTGCAGTATTTTGAGGTAACAATAAATCCAACCGATTTTGTATTTGCCTGCCCAACATAAGCTGTGCTGGTGAACTTCCCGTTTGGTCATGTAAGGCCCGGCGGTAAGCTAATAAAATTTTTGATACCCCCTCTTTTAGAGTTTGTGGTGTGCACTTTATAGCTTTTAGCTTATTTTTGATTGTTTGCACAAATCTCTCGGCCAATCCGTTAGTTGCTGGGTGATACGGCGCTCCCTGTTTATGTTTTATGCCGTTTGCCTTTAAAAAATCTTGAAATTTTTCTGAATGGAACTGTGTTCCATGATCACTTACTAAAACGTTCGGGATACCCATTCTAGAAAATATATCGCGACACACTTCAATGGTAGTTTCCGCAGTAATATTGGATATAACGTACACTTCAGGCCAACGTGTAAAAGCATCTACAAGTACGAATAGGTATTTTCCTAAAATTGGCCCAGCAAAGTCGACATGTACACGCTCAAATGGTTTACTAGTTGGGTTCCAGCTATGTATCGGCTTTTGCTTTGAAGATTCTGGTCTGGTTAATTGGCACTGTACACAATTTTTCAACATATTTTCAATATTCTCATCCAACTTTGGCCACCAGCAATAACCTCGTGCTAAACTTTTCATTTTCTTCATACCAAAATGAGCCGAATGAAGTTCTTTTAAAACTCTGTCACGCAAAGAGTATGGAATGTACACCCGTATTCCTCGTATGAGACAACCTTGCTGAAGAGTAAACTCCACTTGCGGAATGCCAAAACGGTCATTATCTGGGCATTGCCGGCCAAATTTCAAACAGTCTACCAATAATTGAATTTCCTTATCCTTCTCTGTTTCCTTAGCTAGCTCCGTAACCGTTACCGGCAAATTCTGAATACGCTCGATTTCTATTACATTTACTTCTTCGATGCTATTGTTTTTGTTCTCTTCCGGCAATCTTGAAATAGCATCAGCATTTGCATTATCTTTTGATCGCTTAACCTCAATCTCATAATTGAAAGATTGCAAATATATTGCGTAGTGTTGCATACGGGTGGTGGATAACGTGGGTAAACTTTTTGTGGGACTAAATATCTGAGAAATGGGTTTGTTGTCAGTTATAAGTATGAATTTTCGTCCAAACAGATATGGATAGAACTTCTTAACGCCAAAAATTATGGCATACGCCTCTTTGTCAATTTGACTGTACTTTTGCTGAGTGCTTGACAAAGTTTGTGACGCAAATTGAATGGGTCGCTCGGTCCCGTTTGGAAAACGGTGGCTTAATACGGCCCCTACCCCACATGGACTTGCATCCACTGCCAACACCAGCATCAGTTTTGGATTGTAATGCATTAAGATGGTATCCGATTGCATACATGTTTTGATGTTATTAAATGCGTTTTCACATTCGCTGTTCCAAGCAAATTTTACCCCTTTTTTTAACAAATTATTTAACGGCTGCAAAATCGTACTTAAGTTTTGGATAAATCGACCATAATAATTTATCATACCGACAAATGCTCTTATCTCATCCACATTTGAGGGTCTTTTCATATTTTGTATAGCAGTAATTTTTTCCTTCATCTTTCTTATTCCATCTCTATTGATCATGTACCCGCAATATTCGATTTCATCTTGCATCCAATTAGATTTTTCCACATTGATTCTCATGTTGTGCTTTGCTAACCTTCCTAGGACTTCATCGATTCGCTTAAGGTGTTCATCATCATTTTCAGCAGTTATTTTGATGTCGTCTAAGAAAACCGTCACGCCTGGAATGCCCTGTAGCAGCTGCTCCATAAAACGTTGCCATTTAGCTGGAGCGCAAGCCACTCCGAACATCAACCGTGTCGGTCTAAATAAACCCTTATGAGTGTTGATAGTCAATAGCTTTTGATCATCTGGATGTACTTCCAATTGCAAATACGCCTGCGATAAATCGATTTTAGTAAATTTGTCACCCCCCCATTGAACAAAACAGCTCTTCTATCGTGGGTAAGGGATGCTCATCCACAATCATAGCTGGATTTATGGTGACTTTATAATCCCCACATATACGGACTTTATTGTTTCTCTTTGGTACCGCCACAATTGGCGTGGCCCACTCACTTGAATCTACCTTTATCAATAAGCCTTCCGCTACTTGCTTTTCTAATTCTCTTTCCACCGCATCCATTAATGCAAAAGGAACTCGCCTTGCTTTGAAGAATTTGGGTGAAGCGTTTGGTTTTATGTTTATTCGAGCCTGGAATCCAGTAATTTTCCCCGCCGACTGGTCTTGTAATATTGCGTATTTCTTAATAATTGCCTCCAATTTGATTTTAACCAGACTGGCTTCTTTTATAACGTGGACACTATTAAACTTATTTGCAAATATTTTAGCCCAGTCTAACTTAATGCTTCTTAACCACTCACGACCGAGAAGGGGATTCTTTGCAGCCTTTACTAAATATAACCGTAATGGTGAAGAATTTGTGTTCTCGTCTTCGCCAACAGACACCCATATGTATCCAGCAATGGGTAGTTTTGTGTCGCAAAAACTGTATAGATCCGTGTCATTCTTATGTACTCTCAATTTGCCAAAATATTTCTTCGCATCTTCAACACTTACAATGCTTACGGGTGCACCTGTATCAATTTCAAAATTTAATAAAACGTTATTTACTTTCAAATTACAAAATATTTTGGAACGATGTGTGTAACATTTACCGTCCACTCGCTTTACTTCTCTCTCGCACATTTGTAGTATCTCGTCCACTTCCCTTGGAAACTTTTCTTCCTCAATTTGGTTAAGTTGCCGCTTTTCTTTTAGACATACTCGTCTTAAGTGACCCTTGATCATACAATAGTTGCATACTGTTTCTATGTGTCGGCATTCATTCGCTAAGTGTTGATTGCTGCCACAACGATAACATGTTTTTTTAGTATCCTTTGCAGTCTTTTCACCTCTTTTGCTTATTAACTTGGGCCTGCCGGTCACAGCATTAACTACGGCTTCATTTAGTATTGGTGTTTGTAGCTCCATCCCACCTCTTTCTGCACATTCGAATGCTTTTGCAGTTGTGAGTGCTGATTCCAATGAGAGTTCACTTTTTTCTAATAGCCGGCTTTGGATTTTTTGATTTTTTAGGCCGAACACAAATTGGTTTCGTAAGGCCGTGTCTAAGTAAGTGCCGAAGTTACAATGTATTGACATTCTCCTCAATCCCATAAGGTATTCTTCACACGTCTCGTCTTCTTTTTGTTTCCGCAAATGAAATCTGTAATTTTCAAGGATTTCATTTGGTTTCGGGTCGAAAAATTCCTTTAAGATTCGCTTTATGTCCTCGTACGATTTACTCTCCGGCGTTTGTGGCAATAATTTGTCGCACAGTAAGTTGTATGTATTTATACCCATATAGTGTAGCAAAAAGTTCTTTTTCTTCGTAGTATCACAATTAAATAGCTCCAACGCTGTCTCTAATCTTGTTACCCAACGGAACCATGTGGACGTACTTGAGTCAAACGGTTCCACCTGGAACCCCGCCGTTTGCACTTGCACGTTTGTAGTTTCTGCTGAGTTTGGCATTTGTATTTATGTCGAACGTACTTTTAATCACGTATGTATGCAAAATTTATTGATTGATTTTTTTTTCTCGTCGCCAGTTGTTATGCCGGGATTTATTGAAACGCAATGGTATATTATAATAAATCACACTTCTTTATTGTAGTAATCCAGTTCGTACAATGTGCTTTTTTCTGTTCTCTTAAAGTAGAGGTTAAGTTCCAATTTTCCCCGAGTTGCCAGCTTATTAAAGAGTTGACAGTGATGTCAACTTCCCCAACCCGACAGCTCTTCCACCCACCATATCAAATATTACAATACTTCATGATTAATTCTCAATTATAATAAAAAGTGTACATGTACAATCTTTTTGCGACTAAAATATAAATGTATCCTCATAATTTTTATTAATTACCTTCAACCTCGTAGTCTTCCAAATGCTTGGGTCTTCGTTTATTTCTAATAGGTCGTGAAGGGTTATGAATTATTATTCTGTCCTGCTCTGAGGTGCCCGTATCTTCATGTGTTGGCGATGGCGAAGTTAATGATGGCAAATTGAGATCTTCATTTTCTGTGTGAATAGCAGGTGGTATTTCAATTTCTTGGGCCTCCGGTTCTCTTGGCTCCGAGTTCACTTTATCTTCAATAATATTTTGGTTTTCATTTTCCAAATCACTCCCAATTTTCTTTATTTGGTCTACGTGTCTCTGCCACAATCTTCCGTCATCGATTAATATTTCGTAATTTAAACTTCCAATTCTTTTTTTAATTTTTCCAAAACGCCATTTGATACTTGAGGTATAATCACGTACCGCGACTCTCTCTTCCACCTCGAAAACCTTTGCAATCTTGTTTTCATCATACCTTGCAGTATTTTGAGGTAACAATAAATCCAACCGATTTTGTATTTGCCTGCCCAACATAAGCTGTGCTGGTGAACTTCCCGTTTGGTCATGTAAGGCCCGGCGGTAAGCTAATAAAATTTTTGATACCCCCTCTTTTAGAGTTTGTGGTGTGCACTTTATAGCTTTTAGCTTATTTTTGATTGTTTGCACAAATCTCTCGGCCAATCCGTTAGTTGCTGGGTGATACGGCGCTCCCTGTTTATGTTTTATGCCGTTTGCCTTTAAAAAATCTTGAAATTTTTCTGAATGGAACTGTGTTCCATGATCACTTACTAAAACGTTCGGGATACCCATTCTAGAAAATATATCTCGACACACTTCAATGGTAGTTTCCGCAGTAATATTGGATATAACGTACACTTCAGGCCAACGTGTAAAAGCATCTACAAGTACGAATAGGTATTTTCCTAAAATTGGCCCAGCAAAGTCGACATGTACACGCTCAAATGGTTTACTAGTTGGGTTCCAGCTATGTATCGGCTTTTGCTTTGAAGATTCTGGTCTGGTTAATTGGCACTGTACACAATTTTTCAACATATTTTCAATATTCTCATCCAACTTTGGCCACCAGCAATAACCTCGTGCTAAACTTTTCATTTTCTTCATACCAAAATGAGCCGAATGAAGTTCTTTTAAAACTCTGTCACGCAAAGAGTATGGAATGTACACCCGTATTCCTCGTATGAGACAACCTTGCTGAAGAGTAAACTCCACTTGCGGAATGCCAAAACGGTCTTTATCTGGGCATTGCCGGCCAAATTTCAAACAGTCTACCAATAATTGAATTTCCTTATCCTTCTCTGTTTCCTTAGCTAGCTCCGTAACCGTTACCGGCAAATTCTGAATACGCTCGATTTCTATTACATTTACTTCTTCGATGCTATTGTTTTTGTTCTCTTCCGGCAATCTTGAAATAGCATCAGCATTTGCATTATCTTTTGATCGCTTAACCTCAATCTCATAATTGAAAGATTGCAAATATATTGCGTAGTGTTGCATACGGGTGGTGGATAACGTGGGTAAACTTTTTGTGGGACTAAATATCTGAGAAATGGGTTTGTTGTCAGTTATAAGTATGAATTTTCGTCCAAACAGATATGGATAGAACTTCTTAACGCCAAAAATTATGGCATACGCCTCTTTGTCAATTTGACTGTACTTTTGCTGAGTGCTTGACAAAGTTTGTGACGCAAATTGAATGGGTCGCTCGGTCCCGTTTGGAAAACGATGGCTTAATACGGCCCCTACCCCACATGGACTTGCATCCACTGCCAACACCAGCATCAGTTTTGGATTGTAATGCATTAAGATGGTATCCGATTGCATACATGTTTTGATGTTATTAAATGCGTTTTCACATTCGCTGTTCCAAGCAAATTTTACCCCTTTTTTTAACAAATTATTTAACGGCTGCAAAATCGTACTTAAGTTTTGGATAAATCGACCATAATAATTTATCATACCGACAAATGCTCTTATCTCATCCACATTTGAGGGTCTTTTCATATTTTGTATAGCAGTAATTTTTTCCTTCATCTTTCTTATTCCATCTCTATTGATCATGTACCCGCAATATTCGATTTCATCTTGCATCCAATTAGATTTTTCCACATTGATTCTCATGTTGTGCTTTGCTAACCTTCCTAGGACTTCATCGATTCGCTTAAGGTGTTCATCATCATTTTCAGCAGTTATTTTGATGTCGTCTAAGAAAACCGTCACGCCTGGAATGCCCTGTAGCAGCTGCTCCATAAAACGTTGCCATTTAGCTGGAGCGCAAGCCACTCCGAACATCAACCGTGTCGGTCTAAATAAACCCTTATGAGTGTTGATAGTCAATAGCTTTTGATCATCTGGATGTACTTCCAATTGCAAATACGCCTGCGATAAATCGATTTTAGTAAATTTGTCACCCCCCATTGAACAAAACAGCTCTTCTATCGTGGGTAAGGGATGCTCATCCACAATCATAGCTGGATTTATGGTGACTTTATAATCCCCACATATACGGACTTTATTGTTTCTCTTTGGTACCGCCACAATTGGCGTGGCCCACTCACTTGAATCTACCTTTATCAATAAGCCTTCCGCTACTTGCTTTTCTAATTCTCTTTCCACCGCATCCATTAATGCAAAAGGAACTCGCCTTGCTTTGAAGAATTTGGGTGAAGCGTTTGGTTTTATGTTTATTCGAGCCTGGAATCCAGTAATTTTTCTCGCCGACTGGTCTTGTAATATTGCGTATTTCTTAATAATTGCCTCCAATTTGATTTTAACCAGACTGGCTTCTTTTATAACGTGGACACTATTAAACTTATTTGCAAATATTTTAGCCCAGTCTAACTTAATGCTTCTTAACCACTCACGACCGAGAAGGGGATTCTTTGCAGCCTTTACTAAATATAACCGTAATGGTGAAGAATTTGTGTTCTCGTCTTCGCCAACAGACACCCATATGTATCCAGCAATGGGTAGTTTTGTGTCGCAAAAACTGTATAGATCCGTGTCATTCTTATGTACTCTCAATTTGCCAAAATATTTCTTCGCATCTTCAACACTTACAATGCTTACGGGTGCACCTGTATCAATTTCAAAATTTAATAAAACGTTATTTACTTTCAAATTACAAAATATTTTGGAACGATGTGTGTAACATTTACCGTCCACTCGCTTTACTTCTCTCTCGCACATTTGTAGTATCTCGTCCACTTCCCTTGGAAACTTTTCTTCCTCAATTTGGTTAAGTTGCCGCTTTTCTTTTAGACATACTCGTCTTAAGTGACCCTTGATCATACAATAGTTGCATACTGTTTCTATGTGTCGGCATTCATTCGCTAAGTGTTGATTGCTGCCACAACGATAACATGTTTTTTTAGTATCCTTTGCAGTCTTTTCACCTCTTTTGCTTATTAACTTGGGCCTGCCGGTCACAGCATTAACTACGGCTTCATTTAGTATTGGTGTTTGTAGCTCCATCCCACCTCTTTCTGCACATTCGAATGCTTTTGCAGTTGTGAGTGCTGATTCCAATGAGAGTTCACTTTTTTCTAATAGCCGGCTTTGGATTTTTTGATTTTTTAGGCCGAACACAAATTGGTTTCGTAAGGCCGTGTCTAAGTAAGTGCCGAAGTTACAATGTATTGACATTCTCCTAAATCCCATAAGGTATTCTTCACACGTCTCGTCTTCTTTTTGTTTCCGCAAATGAAATCTGTAATTTTCAAGGATTTCATTTGGTTTCGGGTCGAAAAATTCCTTTAAGATTCGCTTTATGTCCTCGTACGATTTACTCTCCGGCGTTTGTGGCAATAATTTGTCGCACAGTAAGTTGTATGTATTTATACCCATATAGTGTAGCAAAAAGTTCTTTTTCTTCGTAGTATCACAATTAAATAGCTCCAACGCTGTCTCTAATCTTGTTACCCAACGGAACCATGTGGACGTACTTGAGTCAAACGGTTCCACCTGGAACCCCGCCGTTTGCACTTGCACGTTTGTAGTTTCTGCTGAGTTTGGCATTTGTATTTATGTCGAACGTACTTTTAATCACGTATGTATGCAAAATTTATTGATTGATTTTTTTTCTCGTCGCCAGTTGTTATGCCGGGATTTATTGAAACGCAATGGTATATTATAATAAATCACACTTCTTTATTGTAGTAATCCAGTTCGTACAATGTGCTTTTTTCTGTTCTCTTAAAGTAGAGGTTAAGTTCCAATTTTCCCCGAGTTGCCAGCTTATTAAAGAGTTGACAGTGATGTCAACTTCCCCAACCCGACAGCTCTTCCACCCACCATATCAAATATTACAATACTTCATGATTAATTCTCAATTATAATAAAAAGTGTACATGTACAATCTTTTTGCGACTAAAATATAAATGTATCCTCATAATTTTTATTAATTACCTTCAACCTCGTAGTCTTCCAAATGCTTGGGTCTTCGTTTATTTCTAATAGGTCGTGAAGGGTTATGAATTATTATTCTGTCCTGCTCTGAGGTGCCCGTATCTTCATGTGTTGGCGATGGCGAAGTTAATGATGGCAAATTGAGATCTTCATTTTCTGTGTGAATAGCAGGTGGTATTTCAATTTCTTGGGCCTCCGGTTCTCTTGGCTCCGAGTTCACTTTATCTTCAATAATATTTTGGTTTTCATTTTCCAAATCACTCCCAATTTTCTTTATTTGGTCTGCGTGTCTCTGCCACAATCTTCCGTCATCGATTAATATTTCGTAATTTAAACTTCCAATTCTTTTTTTAATTTTTCCAAAACGCCATTTGATACTTGAGGTATAATCACGTACCGCGACTCTCTCTTCCACCTCGAAAACCTTTGCAATCTTGTTTTCATCATACCTTGCAGTATTTTGAGGTAACAATAAATCCAACCGATTTTGTATTTGCCTGCCCAACATAAGCTGTGCTGGTGAACTTCCCGTTTGGTCATGTAAGGCCCGGCGGTAAGCTAATAAAATTTTTGATACCCCCTCTTTTAGAGTTTGTGGTGTGCACTTTATAGCTTTTAGCTTATTTTTGATTGTTTGCACAAATCTCTCGGCCAATCCGTTAGTTGCTGGGTGATACGGCGCTCCCTGTTTATGTTTTATGCCGTTTGCCTTTAAAAAATCTTGAAATTTTTCTGAATGGAACTGTGTTCCATGATCACTTACTAAAACGTTCGGGATACCCATTCTAGAAAATATATCTCGACACACTTCAATGGTAGTTTCCGCAGTAATATTGGATATAACGTACACTTCAGGCCAACGTGTAAAAGCATCTACAAGTACGAATAGGTATTTTCCTAAAATTGGCCCAGCAAAGTCGACATGTACACGCTCAAATGGTTTACTATTTGGGTTCCAGCTATGTATCGGCTTTTGCTTTGAAGATTCTGGTCTGGTTAATTGGCACTGTACACAATTTTTCAACATATTTTCAATATTCTCATCCAACTTTGGCCACCAGCAATAACCTCGTGCTAAACTTTTCATTTTCTTCATACCAAAATGAGCCGAATGAAGTTCTTTTAAAACTCTGTCACGCAAAGAGTATGGAATGTACACCCGTATTCCTCGTATGAGACAACCTTGCTGAAGAGTAAACTCCACTTGCGGAATGCCAAAACGGTCTTTATCTGGGCATTGCCGGCCAAATTTCAAACAGTCTACCAATAATTGAATTTCCTTATCCTTCTCTGTTTCCTTAGCTAGCTCCGTAACCGTTACCGGCAAATTCTGAATACGCTCGATTTCTATTACATTTACTTCTTCGATGCTATTGTTTTTGTTCTCTTCCGGCAATCTTGAAATAGCATCAGCATTTGCATTATCTTTTGATCGCTTAACCTCAATCTCATAATTGAAAGATTGCAAATATATTGCGTAGTGTTGCATACGGGTGGTGGATAACGTGGGTAAACTTTTTGTGGGACTAAATATCTGAGAAATGGGTTTGTTGTCAGTTATAAGTATGAATTTTCGTCCAAACAGATATGGATAGAACTTCTTAACGCCAAAAATTATGGCATACGCCTCTTTGTCAATTTGACTGTACTTTTGCTGAGTGCTTGACAAAGTTTGTGACGCAAATTGAATGGGTCGCTCGGTCCCGTTTGGAAAACGATGGCTTAATACGGCCCCTACCCCACATGGACTTGCATCCACTGCCAACACCAGCATCAGTTTTGGATTGTAATGCATTAAGATGGTATCCGATTGCATACATGTTTTGATGTTATTAAATGCGTTTTCACATTCGCTGTTCCAAGCAAATTTTACCCCTTTTTTTAACAAATTATTTAACGGCTGCAAAATCGTACTTAAGTTTTGGATAAATCGACCATAATAATTTATCATACCGACAAATGCTCTTATCTCATCCACATTTGAGGGTCTTTTCATATTTTGTATAGCAGTAATTTTTTCCTTCATCTTTCTTATTCCATCTCTATTGATCATGTACCCGCAATATTCGATTTCATCTTGCATCCAATTAGATTTTTCCACATTGATTCTCATGTTGTGCTTTGCTAACCTTCCTAGGACTTCATCGATTCGCTTAAGGTGTTCATCATCATTTTCAGCAGTTATTTTGATGTCGTCTAAGAAAACCGTCACGCCTGGAATGCCCTGTAGCAGCTGCTCCATAAAACGTTGCCATTTAGCTGGAGCGCAAGCCACTCCGAACATCAACCGTGTCGGTCTAAATAAACCCTTATGAGTGTTGATAGTCAATAGCTTTTGATCATCTGGATGTACTTCCAATTGCAAATACGCCTGCGATAAATCGATTTTAGTAAATTTGTCACCCCCCCATTGAACAAAACAGCTCTTCTATCGTGGGTAAGGGATGCTCATCCACAATCATAGCTGGATTTATGGTGACTTTATAATCCCCACATATACGGACTTTATTGTTTCTCTTTGGTACCGCCACAATTGGCGTGGCCCACTCACTTGAATCTACCTTTATCAATAAGCCTTCCGCTACTTGCTTTTCTAATTCTCTTTCCACCGCATCCATTAATGCAAAAGGAACTCGCCTTGCTTTGAAGAATTTGGGTGAAGCGTTTGGTTTTATGTTTATTCGAGCCTGGAATCCAGTAATTTTCCCCGCCGACTGGTCTTGTAATATTGCGTATTTCTTAATAATTGCCTCCAATTTGATTTTAACCAGACTGGCTTCTTTTATAACGTGGACACTATTAAACTTATTTGCAAATATTTTAGCCCAGTCTAACTTAATGCTTCTTAACCACTCACGACCGAGAAGGGGATTCTTTGCAGCCTTTACTAAATATAACCGTAATGGTGAAGAATTTGTGTTCTCTTCTTCGCCAACAGACACCCATATGTATCCAGCAATGGGTAGTTTTGTGTCGCAAAAACTGTATAGATCCGTGTCATTCTTATGTACTCTCAATTTGCCAAAATATTTCTTCGCATCTTCAACACTTACAATGCTTACGGGTGCACCTGTATCAATTTCAAAATTTAATAAAACGTTATTTACTTTCAAATTACAAAATATTTTGGAACGATGTGTGTAACATTTACCGTCCACTCGCTTTACTTCTCTCTCGCACATTTGTAGTATCTCGTCCACTTCCCTTGGAAACTTTTCTTCCTCAATTTGGTTAAGTTGCCGCTTTTCTTTTAGACATACTCGTCTTAAGTGACCCTTGATCATACAATAGTTGCATACTGTTTCTATGTGTCGGCATTCATTCGCTAAGTGTTGATTGCTGCCACAACGATAACATGTTTTTTTAGTATCCTTTGCAGTCTTTTCACCTCTTTTGCTTATTAACTTGGGCCTGCCGGTCACAGCATTAACTACGGCTTCATTTAGTATTGGTGTTTGTAGCTCCATCCCACCTCTTTCTGCACATTCGAATGCTTTTGCAGTTGTGAGTGCTGATTCCAATGAGAGTTCACTTTTTTCTAATAGCCGGCTTTGGATTTTTTGATTTTTTAGGCCGAACACAAATTGGTTTCGTAAGGCCGTGTCTAAGTAAGTGCCGAAGTTACAATGTATTGACATTCTCCTCAATCCCATAAGGTATTCTTCACACGTCTCGTCTTCTTTTTGTTTCCGCAAATGAAATCTGTAATTTTCAAGGATTTCATTTGGTTTCGGGTCGAAAAATTCCTTTAAGATTCGCTTTATGTCCTCGTACGATTTACTCTCCGGCGTTTGTGGCAATAATTTGTCGCACAGTAAGTTGTATGTATTTATACCCATATAGTGTAGCAAAAAGTTCTTTTTCTTCGTAGTATCACAATTAAATAGCTCCAACGCTGTCTCTAATCTTGTTACCCAACGGAACCATGTGGACGTACTTGAGTCAAACGGTTCCACCTGGAACCCCGCCGTTTGCACTTGCACGTTTGTAGTTTCTGCTGAGTTTGGCATTTGTATTTATGTCGAACGTACTTTTAATCACGTATGTATGCAAAATTTATTGATTGATTTTTTTTTCTCGTCGCCAGTTGTTATGCCGGGATTTATTGAAACGCAATGGTATATTATAATAAATCACACTTCTTTATTGTAGTAATCCAGTTCGTACAATGTGCTTTTTTCTGTTCTCTTAAAGTAGAGGTTAAGTTCCAATTTTCCCCGAGTTGCCAGCTTATTAAAGAGTTGACAGTGATGTCAACTTCCCCAACCCGACATATATAAATCTATTTAAACAATAATTATAATAATTCGAATGCATTTAGTTGTAAAATCGCAATGTAATAATCAGGCAATACTTTGTTTTAACAACAAATGGTGCCAGGACAACGTAGTCGATATGTCTATAGCCGGCAAACAGCCGCGCTGATAAATAACGCCAGGCAAGCAGATCAACCAAAAGCAAATAATTTTAATTTCGTTCGTTGTCTTTTTTGAGAGTATTGAATAATTTTATTTTCATTCTATGTTTCTTTAAGAATATTAATTTTGTTTTTATTCGCGTTGAAAATTAAATGAAAAATTTGAATATATTTTTCATACTCTGTAAATTGTTTTACATACAATTTTCACGATGATTTTTTAAGACATGTCTTTTTTTATTTTCTTTTAAAGTTGCTCCCAAAATCATGTCACATTTTCATGATGATTTTTAAAACATGTCTATTTCTTCACTGTTGTTGTAAAAAAAACTCTTATTTGACAGCCAGAGTTGTATTTTTTACTTTATCTTTAATTCCTTTTATTCCTATAATTTGGGCGCGAAAAACGGAATTTAATAACTTGAGAAGTAAAGTATTTAAAAAAGTAAATTTTCTTTAAAAAATCAAGATTGGGTGCTATACAGAAAAACCTCGAAGAAAGCAATGGAGGTAAAACTAGTTGACTAAAACTAGTGAGTGGGTGAAGCAATGGCGGAAATGCTGAGTGGAGCGAGGTACATTTTAGTTTCTTATGAACGACTTCTTGGGAGATAAGTCGTCTTTTCTGAACTATATCAGAATGAGCCGAGAGACATTTAATTTGATACTCGCAAAAATCGAAAGTGATATAGTAAAACAAGATACCATCTTGAGAGAAGCGATAACTCCAGCAGAGAAACTGGCAGCCACACTCCCAATACCTCGCTACTGGAGAGTCCATCAAAAGCACAAATTATCAGACGAAATTATTAAAATATAACTTTAAAAAGTATATGTATATCATTAGCTCTTGGCAGATTGTGAACAAAGAGCTAGATCGCTTGACACGGTCCATATATGTAGGATTACGTACGTCATACAAATTTTCGTGTTCCTGATATTTAGATATTAAAAGCTCCACAATTTCGTTTTTCCACATTGTTTATATTTGTTTGTACTTTTTATTTATATATTAATATATGTATGTTTTATATACACACAAAACAAAAAACAAGCACTTGTCGCTTTAAAACAAGAAAAATAAAGAAGAACATAGAGAAATAACCACCTTAACAGACGAATGCAAATAAAATATAATAGTAAAATTGCGAATGACAGCTAAAAGGAAGAGATGTATTTTTCTTCATTGTTGTTGTAAAAAAATCACGAAAACAGAAACCACGTTTCTTTTGCCACCCCTCTTCTTATCTACCTAATATGCCTACAAACAAAAAAAACATGTCTTAAAGACAAGTAACAAAATCATAGTGAAAATTGGGTGTTACTTTTGTAATTTGTTAATTTTTTGCAACTTTTTTGCCAACCGCCGTCGATTTTTGCGTAGCTGTGGCCGTTGACATTTATATTTTTTTTCGAAATTAAACTTCGAATGTGGAAAAACATGCTGAATTCAGAACACCAATTTATAAATTATGGGGATTCAAAAAATTTTTCGTTTTCAATTCGAGTCGAAACCTGGAACATACCGGATTGTGCAGTTCTTAAAACTTTTTGATACCAACGGGGAAGAAATAAGACAAATCAGAGAGCAATACGAATATATAGTGTACATTTTATGAAATGGATAGATAATACTATATCCTCTTGTGCAGAAGTTATTCCGTATAGAAATGCTAGTGGAAACAATCGGTTTGAATAAATATCAAATTTTGTTTTAAACCTTTTTTGTCTTCCATGGTCAAATACCAACGTTGAACGTGTAATCCGCCAACTCCATATACTAAACCGATTACAACTACAAACGGTTAGTTCGGTGCTGGTATTAGGTAATTGATTTCTTGTAAAAAAGAAACTATTATAAATTTGATTAATTTTAGCTTACATCCAAATGGAGAATGCTGATTTCAATAAGTTATTCTATTAAGCAGATTGAAAACAAACGAAGACTATGATAATAATAAAGCTACGAATCGCAATGTTATGTCATATTTAAAGGGCTTAACAAAAATTTCGAAAATAGCCGCAACGAAATGTTATGATTTTGTTATGAACTGTTAACTAATTTAGAGCATTTACATGTACTTATATGTATTAGGATGTCGATCGATCGATATACATATACATTTATTAGGGGTATATCTTTTTTTAATCGTATATGGAAATGATACTACGAAGAATGCTAAACGGGCTAGAAACCATAGGTCTAAAATGGAGTTTGAGCTTGCGGATATTACAAAATATGTAGTAAGAATACTTATGTATATAAGAACTTCAAGATGTGATACGAGAAAAATTTGTCTTATAGACAACTTGTATTCGATTCTCATCTAATTACTTTTTTATACAATTAGTCCACTTTGGGTGACATTAAAAAGCCACCACTTCCCGACCGACGAATTCCATGCTACATACAAGAACAGAAAGGTACATTAAACTTTTGACTACTGTTTTTCAAATAATCACAGCAAAAGATAGTGAAGCAGTTATGGCACTGAAAGCAAAAAAAAAAAAAAAATACTTGAAAGCAAGCGGGATTTGGTAATGTAGATTCATTCATTTTAAATTTTAACATGTTTAAATTTTTAAAATTTTTTATTTGAATAATTAAATAAATATATTGCAGTTCATTGCTTTCAGTATTATACGTTTTATTGGCTTTGCAGTTTAGTCGAAAATAAGAATATCTCGGTTTTTTGTTATAAGGATAAGCCTATAATGGCCCAATTGCGAAGAGAGTTCGGTAAATAGGTTATTTCACGTTTGGGGCCGGTCAATTGATCGCCTAGATCGTGAGATTTACCGCCTTTAAACTATGTTAAGGCTCATGTCAGTGTTTCAGTATTTTTTTCTGCCGGCTCGTATTTTGAGTTGTTTTTAATTATATCACAAATCCGGTTTAACTTTTTGCTGCATATATTTGTTCGCTGATATTGTGTACTGTCGTGGAATTGTGCAGTGTTGTGGTTGTGACTGATAAAACTTGCAATAACATCAAAATTTGTAGTTTGCTAATTGGATTTTGGCTGTTTATACATATATGCTAAAAGGCTTTATTACAACATATTACAACGTTGCATATGATTGACCTCTTTCATACGCATTAAATACAACATTGTCACATCCCATCTACGCTCATAGTGTTTTGGTTCGTGCCTTCGATATAAGTGGATTTTACCTGTGTTGTCGTATTTGTATTTCTTACGAGCTCGTCTCATCACCTGTTTGTTTTACTCAGTAAAGTATGGAGTGTTCTAATACAAAGTGTACTTATACTGGCACTGATCGTATGGTGTCGTGCTTTAATCATTTCCATTTGAAATGTAGGGGTCTTAAGGTGCGTGACGCTGATGCTTTGGTGGATCCACTCAAATCTCTTCATTGGACTTGCATGGGCTATAAAAATGTAAAAACTGAGTTTTATAATTTTTTTAAAAACACTAAGTTTGAATTTGATGAAATTAGCAAGGAGTTTCAAGAGTTGCAGGAAAAATTATCTAAATATGGTGAATTATTCTGTAAATACACGAATTTAGATAAATTTGTTAGCGCACAAAATAATTGCTCTTTGGGACGTAATATGGTTATTACTAGATCTGCTGCATCTCAAAATATAGTTTCTGTTCCTGATTCTGGTATAGTTGCTCCGTCAAATTCTTTTATAACGTTATCATCAACTAATATGGGCAATGAGCTCAATTCTCGGCATTTGGAAGCCGAAAGTTCCTCGTTGCCAGTTGCAAATTCCAATGTTTCAACTAAGACACCGTTAGCTGTTACACCAAATTCCTTAGAATTCAGTGCGCCATTGCCAGAAATATCTGTCAATAACACACCAGAACCAGCAAGTATTCGAAATTCAACTTCTGTACCATATGCACCTCAAGTCACTCCCAAGCCGTTGAAGGTTATACCTCCTAGCAGACATATTTTTGTGTCTCGCTTGGCATCAGAAACTACAATTGATGATGTTGAATATTATATAAAATCTAAGATTCCTATGATTAATAATATATCTGTGTATAAATTTTCATACTCCCGCCCGAGAGACATAGCATCTTTTAAAGTTTTGGTTCCTGATGAATCCTTTAAATATGTACTTGATAAAAAATTTTGACCAGTTAGTACATTTGTAACTGACCTTCGTAGTAGGTAGTGAACTAGACTCGTGGTGCGAAGGTCCCAGGTTCGAATCCTGCCGCAGAACTCTGGCAGTTTCTGTTGGATAGATAAATAAAGGGAGCGCACAACAAGCCTTCACTGCCTTAAGTGTATGTCGTATGACATGGGCTATCACACCCCTCCAATCAACCTAACCTAACCTAACCTAGTACATTTGTGCGTGAATACATATACAATGTAAACAGAAGAAATGTAGGACGCCTTCCGGTACCAACTAATCAAAAAAACTAAATATTACAACTGGTCTGCCAACCTGCTGCTCATTTTCTCGTCCTTTCAATAATGAGTTAAAAATGATCTTCCAAAATGCATCTGGTATTCGTACTAAATTATCTGATGTCTATAAATTTACTGCTCAAGCTGATTATGATGTTATTGTAATTGTGGAAAGTTGGTTAATCCCGGCATTTCTGATGATGAATTTTGTGACTTACATCAATACCAACTGTTTCGTAAGGACCGTGATCTTAAAAGTTTGGGAAAATCTCGTGGTGGAGGTGTGTGCATTGCTGTTAAAAGAACTTGCTGCTCTCTCTGATACAAACCCTGTATTGGGCCAACTTTGTGTATGCATTACCAGCTCTAAAAATTTGTTTACATGTGCTTCATATGTCCCACCTAAAAGTAAGGATTCTTTATATGCTGCCCATGTTTTAAATGTGGTTCATCTGTCAGATGTTGTTGGTGCTGAAAATCTTTGCGTAATTGGTGACTTTAATCAACGTGAGATTGGCTGGAGTAATTTATTCAATGATGTCTATCTCTCGCCTATTAATGTAAATAAATCACATCATTTTTAAGTCTAGGCTAAGTACAAATCCATTCTTTCACAAATAAATTAAACCGCATTTTGGATTTAATATTTGTTCCTGAAGCGATTAAATACTCGTTATCTGTTGTCCTTTTCCTATGTGTATAACTGACATGCATCACATTCCTTTAATTTTTGTACTATCTCATTTTGAATTTATTTCTATTTGTAAAAGCGATAATAATATTTACGGCCTGTTTGCCGATGTCGAAAGAAAAATTTCTTTCGCAATCTAAGCGAAAGAAAACTGGGGGCAAATTACGGCATTCGATATCGATCGAAATTTCAAACAAAATTTTCTTGAATTGGATTGAAATTTCGATCGATATCGAATGCCGTAATTTGCCCCCTGATTTGGGTTTACCTAAATTGGTTCTATGCGAACGATGACTCGAACGACAACTCGAATGAAAACGTAAGTGTTTTCATACAAAAATGCGTTTGTCTATTTCGAAGTTGTTGTCAACTTTGCGAACACAAATTTCAAAATCAGGCACCAGTTATTTTGTGTTCGAATGACAATAATTTTTTGAAAAAATATATAAATAAACAAATATTTTATGAAAAAATTTTTTTATAAAAAAATAGCTTTTTTAGTTGTGAGTACATACATACATTCATACATATGTATGTACATTTGGGGTGGGTTATTGCCTACATATACATATATGTACATATATGTACATACATACATACATAGGTACTTATGTATTTTGTATTTGCTACTTGCAAAAATGACACATATTGTTTCCAGATTTGAAATCTGATTTGAAATCTAGAACCAAAAAGAAAATAGCTGACAACAAAAAAGTATGCAGGAAACAGGTGGTTGTAGTTATATTTTTTTATTTTGTAAACTTTTATTTTGTTTTGGTTACATTTTTTTATTTCGACAGCTGATTAATTTCAAAAGTAGTTGCATTTGACTTCAAACAATTTAGTAGTATTTTTTGTATTTTTAGAGGAAATTGCTGTAAAACAATTATACTTATAAGTTGGCACTACTTTGCTTTATTAACACGTAAGATACAAAAATTGACTGACATAAGTAGCTGCGAACGAAAGTGAGTGACATAGACAAACCCAAATTGATTCGAATGTGAGTGACTAGCTTTCTTTCGCATGAGTTTTCTTTCGACATCGGCAAACAGGCCGTTATAATTTTAATGATTGTGAGAATGCGGAAATTAAATCTATAAGTTGGAATAACCTATTTGATGCTAAGGATATGGCATATTGTTATAACATATTTATTAATACTTTAAATTATCTCATTGATCGTTTCGTTCCTCTTTTGCCACCAAAAGTTCACAAAATTCCATGGTACACTAAGGGTTTAAAAAAGCTAACAAATCTTAGAAATAAAAATTATAAAAAATTTAATCAAACTGGCGATTTACATTACAAATCACTCTATGAGCATTATATGCGTGAATTTAATTTTCTTGATAAGTTTTTATATAATCAATATATATATTAAATTATGAGTCCTCTATTAAATATAATCCTAAACGATTCTGGAATTTCATAAGATCTATAAAGTCTAGTTCAGGATATCCATCTGTCATGTATTTTAATGGTAATACCTTAAGCTCTGGTAATGACATTGTAAATGCATTTTCATTGTTTTTTGAGGCTGTAAATGACTCTGTAGATCCTAATGTTTTAAGATGTATAGAGCCTATTCTTGACTTCGGTTATGTTCAATTAACATTTAACGATATCGTAAATAGCATAAGAAATATTAAGAATTCTTTTGGTATTGACGTCGATAGTTTGAGTTAATTTTTTATAAAGAATCTGGCTGAAAGTTTGAGTATACCTTTACTGTAGCTTTTTAATAAATCGTTGGATGAAGGATGTTTTATTGATAGGTGGAAAATTGCTTCGATTATCCCTGTCTCCAAAGCAGGGGCCTTATTCTGAATTGCGATGCGAAAGTCAATGTGATGCGCAAATGAAATGCGATGCGAAAGGAAATTGGTATTCTATAAGACTTTCGTAATCGCATTCGAGTTTTATTTTAAATCGTGGCAACGCCGGTCAAAAATAACAACGCTGGCCAGATATAACAACGCTGGTCTAAAAAAACGTCAAAGTTAAATTTACAAAAGAAAAATAAAATTGTGATTGTGCTTAAAAAATAAAGTTAATTTATATAATATTTGTGTAATAATACCAAAAATGGAATCTGTGGCACTATGGTTTGATGATGAAGAGGCGCATGACCAAAATTAAAGGATGCAGAGAATATTATTATTAGAAGCAAATCGGATATTCTAAGCTTGAATGCAAAAAGGTAATTTATTTTGAAGCATTGAAAACAATTAATTATGCAAAATATTTCTATTCCAGCTTTATAAAAAAATTTGATTGAACCAAGAGGCATTTATATATGTTTTAAATTACATTGGCTCCGAATTGAATACCACAAAATCAAGTGCGATTCCGCCAATTATCAAATTAGCGACTACGTTAAAATTCCTTGGACAAGGAACTGTCAATGGAGGAAATTGTGGATGCCGAAGATCTGCCACAATCTATTACTAATTCACCCAGCTATAATAATAGTATTAACAATTACACAAACATTGCTAGAAATATAAGAGACGAAATAAAAAACAATATGATTTAAAAACTAAAAGTCTTTTCTGCATTTAAAAACTAAAAGCCACATCATTGGTTATATATTTCATTGGTTTTGTTTATTGTGCATTTTGAAATCAGTTCAAACCTATTAACAGGCGGTCCGCTTGCATTTAATTCTTCGGCTAATGTCTGCCACAAAGCATTTGCCGACTGACGTGCATTTAGTGTTTTTAAATGACCTTTTGCCAGTTGGCTGTGTTTCATCATAATTTACGCCATTATTTCAAATTGGTGTGATTTGGTGGTCTTGTTGTTTGTTTCCCTGAATAATTTTAACAATTAATGTAAGAATAAATAAACAAAATTACTATTTTTCACTTACATTTTTGTGCTTTGCGAATGCTGTTTTGCAATCGAATATATTTTGCGATTTTCGTATGTATCTGACATTTGTTTTCGCAATACAGAATACCGACTTGTCGCCTTTTCGCATTTTAAATGCGAATAGAAAAAGTACTTTGCGAACATCGTAATACAGAATAGAAAGTGTTCGCATTTACATGTTTTCGAGTCGCATTGACTTTCGCATCGCAATACAGAATAACCCTCCAGGTGATAAATCGAACGTTATTAACTATCGTCCAATTTCGAAATTGTCTAATATTTCAAAAATTTTTGAGTATGTAATTAAGGAAAAGATGTTTTTTGCACTAAAGCGGTATATTTGTGTTGAGCAGCATGGCCGTTCTGGTCATTCTACCACTACAAATTGTGCTGTCTTTAATCACTTCTGTATATCTGTTTTTGAAAAACATAATCAAGTTGATGCAATTTTTATGGATCTGTGTAAAGCATTTGATAAGGTTGCACATAATATACTGTACCTTAAATTAAGTGAAATTGTTTTTTATGGCAAGTTTCTTAATTGGTTGGTGTCCTATTTGTCGAATAGAAAATACACTGTTGTTGTAGAAAATTTTGTGTTCTTGCCATATACTTCAACCTCAGGTGTGCCACAGGGTAGTATATTAGGCCCGTTATTGTTTGTAATTTTTATTAATGACATTCGTAGTTATTGTGCTAGTTCACAATTTTTATTGTATGCTGATGACCTCAAACTTTATAAGGAAATTACTGCTGACAATGATGTCATCGCTCTTCAGCTTTGCATCGATGAAATATGCTATTTGTGCATTATTAATAATTTACCTTTGAATATGGATAAATGTTTTCAAATGAGTTTTCATAGGTCTAATATTCGTAATGTAATAGCATCCTATTACAAGTTAAGCGACTTTAACTTGAAAGTTGTCAACCAAGTGCTAGATCTTGGCATTGTTTTGGATTGTGAACTTAACTTTAATGCACATCTTGATTATATTATACCTAGAGCTTATTCTGTTTGTGCATTTGTAAGAAGAAACAGTCGGAACTTTTCGGATCCCATAACATTAAAATTTTGCTTTTGTTCGCTCGAAGTTAGAGTATTGTTCTTTTGTTTGGAACCCTTTTGATAATGTACATACTGATAGAATTGAAAGGATTCAAAAGAAATTTGTTAAATTTGCACTTCGTAATTATCTTACAATGTTGGTCCCGACTACATATAATGTTCGATGTTTTCTTTTGGGCTTAAAGCCACTTTATGCACGACGTACTACTCATTCCGTTAGGATTGTCTATAATTTGATTAATAGTTTTACCGATTATGAATACCTATTAAGTTTGATTAAATTTTGTGTACCTTTTAAACACCTTAGATCCAATAACCAATTTTATGTATCTACTCATGTTACTAATTATGCAATGCGTGAACCTTTGTTACGAATTTTGAATAAGATAAATAAGATTTCTAATATTATTGTCTTAGGCTTTTCATTGTCTGCTAATGAATTTAATATGTTATTAGAAAATAAGGATTTATTTAATGTTTTTTTTAATTAGTATATTTGTTAGCCTGTAAGGATTCTTTTCCATAGGTGAATTAAATAAATAAATAAATAAAATGTCTATAGGGACAAGCCCGCAACAGTTGACGCACTGGAAGGCAATATTGAAATATTTGTTAGTGAGATACCGTTATATGGAGAGAGTATGTTGGGGAAAGTATGCCAAATTTGGACCCAGCGTATGAACCATTTGAGGTGTAGCTGCGGTCAACATTTACATGAAATAATCTTTAATCTTTAGTCAAATAAAGATTTCATATATTTTTCGAAATATTGTGTTTTTTCACATCAAATTTGAAAGGTCTTAAAAAATTACCCTTTATTACCCTGGTTCACAATAGTGATCTGTTAGCGCAAATTTTACGCAAGGATTGCAAAATATTTTGAAATTTCTCGTAGAAGAAGGCAAACATCCGCTGACTGTCCGGGACTGCTTATTTGTGAAAAAAACACTTAAGTATTTGCAGCTAAACTTTATATCTAAAGGCCTGTCACTGTCCGCAACTATGAACTGTCGGGTTACCTTCAACTCGGCACATAGCTTGCATAAATTAAGACACAAGCCTCAAGCCTCCAGGGCCCTATGCTCCTTATAGGATCAATATATATATATATATATATATATATATATATATATATATATATATATATATATATATATATATATATATATATATATATATATATATATATATATATATATATATATATATATATATATATTATGTTATATTATTAAAAGTCGTCATTTGTAATATGAGTGTTAATCGGGCTTGGGTAATTGAATAAGATACGTAAATCTTGTATTAATTTTCGATTGAATTGTTATAACCGCTGCAAAACACATCATGCACTACGTATCATGCCCTTAGATTTTACTGTCTCGATAGTTAGCTTAAAATTTCCTTGGAGAAAGGATAAATAATATTTTATTGAGAATAGTTTTTTTTGTGTCACAATATCATCTACAATTAGTCGATACGTATGAGTGAAAATGGGAAATTGCAGCAAATGGTTTTCGCTTAAGCAGGACTGTAATTTAAACGGAGTGCGGGAAAGTGGTTTCGCTTAAACAAACTCAGCACTTTAAAAATTATTAATTATTACCGAAAATAAAAAAATGCTTGTTGATTATTAATTTATACTTGTTTGACAGACGATTAAAATGGGTTGGTGGCAACGCACAGTGCTTCGTCACCGGTAAATGAATATATTTTTCTTTTAAGCTGCGTTTGTTCTATATAATCGTTTACAAACTGTGTGTGTTACGTTTAAAAGGTTTCTCGCTTAAGCGAATTTTCTTTTAAGCGAAGTAAAGTACTTTGAAATCAAACAAAAACATTAGTTAAGAATATTTGATTTCAGCTAAACAAATTGCACATAATATATGGTATTGCCTTATCCGAATTCGACTTTACACGATACGTCTTCTTATAACCGCGCGCTGTTCATCACCTTTCGTTTCGTTCCCATCACAAATTTATAAGGAACTCATATGTGAAATGTTCGTTTAGTGTTATTGTAAAGATTTACTGACAATAAAATAGTGAACAAATTTTCTATCTTCTGCATTTATTTACATTTCAAACGTTATGAATACGTGGTTGTGAGAAAGGCTGACAGTGTGTATTGTGTGTTAATTTCTGTTGTCCGTTGTGCCAGGTTCTTAAGCGATGCGAAATCTCTGCAAACGATGGTCTTCTTACGGATTGCTCATGCCAGCATTCTATCATTAAAGAGTATACTGCTGTTGGACAAGATTCTGGACAAGATAGCAGCTGTCTTGATCTAATGAGATTTATAACTTCTTGATTGCTATGACCGAAGTATGGCTTAAAATAAAATATTTTTGTTTATTATAATAATATATTTCTATTATAATATCAGACTACGCTACCTGCATTCCATAACTATAAATTTCCCACAAAACAACACCGAATGACCAAACGTCGCTTTCCGTTGTAAATTTTCCATACAGAATTGATTCGGATGGCATCCAACGCACAGGCAATAGAGATTTTGATTGTACCCTTTAATTAGTTTGTTGTTAATATTATTATTATTATAATTACTTTGGTTTTTGTTTTTTATCAAGAAAAGAAAAATCAAAGTTATACCTGTAATAATCAGAACTGTAAATATCTCTTGATAAGCCAAAATCTGATATTTTCACCATTAACTGTTCACCAACTAAACAGTTTCGTGCTGCTAGATCGCGGTGAACGTAATGGTGTCCAGATAAATATTCCATGCCCTCGCTTATTTGAAGTGCAATTTGCAGGAACTCCAATTGAGTAAGTGATTTATTTTCATTTGGCGAATTTGCAATGAGAAATTCATGTAAGTCTCCATTTGACATGTACTCAAAGAGCATGCAAAATGGCTCCTTGTTCAAAACCACACCGAGTATGCAGACTATGTTGTCGTGCTTAAGATCGGAAATTAATTCTATTTCGCGCTTGAAGTCTTGCTGTGTTTTGAATGATGCATTTTCCTTTAAAGCTTTCACTGCAACATATATTTTTTCTTCTCCAGCCAGATTCAGTTGGCCCTTGTAAACTTTACCTGAAAACAATTATATGCGTTAAGAAATTTCTATTAAATTGTATTTTATTGCTGTACCAAAAGCCCCTTCTCCCAGCTCTTCAACAAATTCCACATCTTGGAGAGTATAATGAGGTATTTTAAGTAGTGAACTTCGATCAATATTTTGAGCAAATGATGGAGATAGGTCGTTTGTACCATTTGCATTAATACGTGACATTTCAATGGAAGAGTTAACTTGGGAGTTTCCGTAAATATTTTTATCTGCGTTTGGTGTGTTTATCTAAAAATTTCATTTGATATAATTTTGTTATAATCATTATTTTCTTATTTTTATTTACGTTTTGAATATTTGTCATTCCATGATTTCGCCTCCGCTTCAAAATGTATATGGCTACGTATACCAAACAAATGCTTAAAAGAGCTCCCATTGTTAAAAATATATACACCCAAATACTGTCTGAACATTTCGGTATGTTACAGGGCTCTATGATTTTTTCAAACGATTTATCGCCAACAAAGCACCAAGGTCTGTCTTCCATACTACCTGGGTTCCTAAAAAATGCTCCAAATTAATTAAAAACTCAATTTGGTGTGTAAAAGAATTCTTGTGAAATTATTAAATAAACTTATAAATAAACTTATATACTATATGCAAAATAACAAAGTTTACATATTTATCTTTGTGGAACATTTGTACATTTGGTACCGTATTACCTGCAATAGTTTTGACCCGCTAATTCTGGAAAATCAGATATTTCCTTCATTAGCCAAGACCAGCGCAAGCACTTCTTTCCTGAGATGGATACAGCAAGGGTACCTCTGTAACCAGAACCATCCTCCCAATAACATGTTTGTGTGGGATCAACATCTATAGCTATGCCAATTGTTGAACAATCACTATGGCGAGGCAAGTATGAACAATCTTCTAAGGGTAATTTCTGTCCAATTACTGGATGTCTCTTTGCTATAGCATATTCTTTTTGACAAAGTTCATTTTCTAGCAGTTCACATTCATCTCTGCAAATTCGACGTAAATTTTCAGATTCTCTCGTTGGCGGATACCGGCTAGATATTTCGCCGGAAAATACATCTTCGTATGTAACGGATGATTTACGTTTCAGGACCAGTTTTTGTTCTTTTGCATTTTTTTCCAAAAATCTCTTCAGCCTGCTATAGTTGGTAATGTAATTTTCGATTCCCATGGCATTAATTGTGATGTTTTTTCGTAATTTGCGTTCCTTGTGAGTTGCTCTGTTTGAAAAATACAATAAATTTGTGCGCTCAGGGGTTCGACATAATGGCAGTGCACTGTAGCATAGGCTCGGAAGAGCGTAAATACGGCAATTTGGATTCATGTCCCTAAAATGTAGTATGCATTATTTAATTTGCTCTAACTAAATAAAACAGTATGTGTATGTATTTGTAAAACATTATTTACTTCGATTCCTTTATGACACCATATGCCGCCTTAAGACGTTCTTCTAATTCGTTTAAGGACAAATTGGGCGGAATAAAAACATATTCTTTAGCTAAATAATTTATGCATGTTGTGCCATTGTATACTTGGCAAATACCCGTCGGAATCTAAAAATATAAAAATAAAGAAATAAACTCAAAATAGTTTTGCTCAAACTCGTTAAGAAAAGATTAAATGTGTCCAATTACCTCATCCATAAAATTTTTATGTGATATTTCCATGTTGAGCCTAAAATAATAAAAAAAAATAAAAAAAAAAATAATAATGTATATATATACATATATATATATATATATATATATATATATATATATATATATATATATATATATATATATATATATATATATATATATATATATATATATATTGCTAATGTTAATTTTCTGGCTGTAACTAACCCAGTTTCATTTAAAAACTTATCACTCTGTGCTGCTTCTGAAAATGTCTTATTAATTACTAGAATACATAAAAATTGTATAAAAAGATGACTTCTATTAAATTCCATTATCACAATACTGTTAGTACGTTTGTTATGAAAATATGTTAATTGCAAATGAGGCTTTGCACCCTTATATTTGTGTTTTCCTTTCTTCGACTCCCTTGTAAACAGCCACCCTTAATTTATGGTGCTGCCATATTTAGAGGCTCTTGCGAAACATGATTATCTTCTGTTCACACATACATATGCATGTAACTACGATTATTTATGTACAAGGATATCCAATTTTAGTGTGTGAAATGTACAACCATTTTGATTAGTGACAGTTCTTTTCCTACTTTGGTAACGCTCCTAACGAAATTTTTACCCTTGTCATTATTGACGCATTTATACAAAAGGCATAAAACCTTTACATAAGATATACGAAAAACTCAGCTGATTATGGTATTGTGGGAAAAGAAAATGTGTCTAAAATATTGTTACGTTTAGGCAGAATAAAAAAATTATATTTAAATAGTGAAAAAAGGAAAGACCACAATTATTTTATATAATGAAGAAACTAATAAATTAATTAACACTATTTTTTCGACCTTTTTTAATATATATAATTTTTGTAATCAAGCGTTAGGTCTTTTTTTTAAATAATAATTTTATTCAATATTTCGACGCCTCTTTGGGCGTCTTCTTCAGGAAATTTTTTTTATTAATATGACAATTGAAAAAATTTTTTGAAAACTTATTTTACATACATACATAAATGAACAAATTGAAAAAATTTTTATGAACCAATCAAAATTTAATAAAGTAAAAAATTTTTTTTAAAGGAAACAAAAAAAAAAACAAAAAACTAAACAAAAAATGTTTTTAACCTATGAAGAAATGAAAAATCCTTTATACTAATTATATAATAACAATAAAAAATATTTTACATTCCTATTAGTCAGTTTAATTTACGAATCAAATGCCTATAACATTGAGCAACATTATCTGTATCAGTTTTATAGTTTACTACCTTATTACCTGGAACATTAATAATGTTAAGCATCTCTAACATATAACGTCGTTTAAAATTCTTCTCTATAGCTAAGACTGATACTTTGCTAAAGTCCGGATTATGACTAGATTTACAACAATGTTTCGTTAATGCTGTCTTTTGTGAAGTTGAAACATTCCTATACTTTTGGTCTGACTTGTGTCCTGCCAACCTAGTCTTCAATTTATTCTTTGTTGTACCTATATATACTTTATCACATCTCTCATTATTCTTACCATCGCATGGTATCTTATAAACGACATTAGATATGTCTAATTTTTCTACTTTATCTTTAGTCTTTGTGAATAATTTACCTACTGTATTATATATTTTATGAGCCATTTTATAGTTTCTGTTATCAAAAATATTTGATTTTTCTAATCTCTCGGACATCATTGGTACATAAGTTAACGATTTATAAATTTTTTGTTCCCGAATAATATCTGATCTTGTCCTATTATTTTT
Source organism: Germaria angustata (assembly GCA_963681545.1). Lineage (NCBI taxonomy): Eukaryota > Metazoa > Arthropoda > Insecta > Diptera > Tachinidae > Germaria > Germaria angustata. Next base: position 54,733,052 of record OY812999.1, on the reverse strand, counting down.
ATATTGTATTATTAATTGATTGATAAGGTGAATTGGAAAGCTATTATCAAGTAATATATTCCTAATTTTTTCTTTATTCTTCTTATTAAACTCAATATCACTTATCGATAAAATTCTCTCTATAAGATTCTTTGCCATATTTATAATAATTTTCTTTGGATGTTTAGAAAAATAGTTAATAATTCTGCCAGATGATGTTGGTTTTTGGTACCAATCTATTGATATAGTGCTTCCTCTATTTATTACTAATGAATCTAAATATGGAAGTACTGAGTTGCCAACATCATCTGGCAGAATTATTAACTATTTTTCTAAACATCCAAAGAAAATTATTATAAATATGGCAAAGAATCTTATAGAGAGAATTTTATCGATAAGTGATATTGAGTTTAATAAGAAGAATAAAGAAAAAATTAGGAATATATTACTTGATAATAGCTTTCCAATTCACCTTATCAATCAATTAATAATACAATATAAAAATAATAGGACAAGATCAGATATTATTCGGGAACAAAAAATTTATAAATCGTTAACTTATGTACCAATGATGTCCGAGAGATTAGAAAAATCAAATATTTTTGATAACAGAAACTATAAAATGGCTCATAAAATATATAATACAGTAGGTAAATTATTCACAAAGACTAAAGATAAAGTAGAAAAATTAGACATATCTAATGTCGTTTATAAGATACCATGCGATGGTAAGAATAATGAGAGATGTGATAAAGTATATATAGGTACAACAAAGAATAAATTGAAGACTAGGTTGGCAGGACACAAGTCAGACCAAAAGTATAGGAATGTTTCAACTTCACAAAAGACAGCATTAACGAAACATTGTTGTAACTCTAGTCATAATCCGGACTTTAGCAAAGTATCAGTCTTAGCTATAGAGAAGAATTTTAAACGACGTTATATGTTAGAGATGCTTAACATTATTAATGTTCCAAGTAATAAGATAGTAAACTATAAAACTGATACAGATAATGTTGCTCAATGTTATAGACATTTGATTCGTAAATTAAACTGACTAATAGGAATGTAAAATATTTTTTATTGTTATTATATAATTAGTATAAAGGATTTTTTATTTCTTCATAGGTTAAAAACATTTTTTGTTTAGTTTTTTGTTTTTTGTTTCCTTTAAAAAATTTTTTTACTTTATTAAATTTTGATTGGTTCATAAAAATTTTTTCAATTTGTTCATTTATGTATGTATGTGAAATAAGTTTTCAAAAAAAAAAAATTTTTTTTCAATTGTCATATTAATAAAAAAAATTTCCTGAAGAAGACGCCCAAAGAGGCGTCGAAATATTGAATAAAATTATTATTTAAAAAAAAAGACCTAACGCTTGATTACAAAAATTATAGAAACTAATAAATACCATAAAACAATAAAAAGTTAATTTCATTCCTTTGGTAACTGCACAGATTTACAAATATACGCTGGATTATTACAACAAACTTTATCAATCAAGCCATTATTGACAAACAAGTAATATCTTCTGTCTCGTGACAATTCCGCATGCCTTTTAATTTATACTGTGTCGAATTCAAGTGTCGTGAAAGTTTTTCGACTATCAGCTGTGTAAAAAAAATCATATTGTAGCGGATGACTCAGAGGCATTTGATTCTGAAGCAGCCTGTTATGCACGGTGGCGCAAAGTAGTATCATAATTTCAACTGGCTGCCATTTTGTTATAAATGAAAAAAAAGAGATCTGTTTTTATAAAAATTTATTTGAAGGTGTTAAAATTAATGGCATTAATTAGAAAAAATATGGCTCTCAAACGGCCACCTACCGATTTGATGCATATCTGCCCTCGTTTTACGGCATTTCGAAATGTTTCTCGCATATCTATATATATATATATATATATATATATATATATATATATATATATATATATATATATATATATATATATATATATATATATATATATATATATATATATATATATATATATATATATATTATTGAATACATTATTGAATTGCCACAACAAATAATTGGTTGTTTTGATAATTTAATTACTGATATCTATGGTAATATTCGTGAGAATATATTATCGGATCAAATTCTTAATTCCGTTATTTTAGCTCCTACCAATGAAGACGGCGCTTCAATAAATAATGATATACTTAATCGTCTTTTATGGGAGGAGAAGGTTTATTACAGTTTTTATAAAGTTTCTAATGATGTCAATGACGTAAATGAATATCCTTCTTAATTTTTAAATTCACTGAACGTAAGCGGAATGCCACCGCATAAATTGAAAATAAATTCCATTGTTATGCTGATTCGTAATGTGAACACGGCACAAGCCATTGTAAATGGAACTCGAATGCGATTAAAATGCTTTCACCGCAACACCATAGATTGCGAAGTATTAACGGGAGTAGTTCGTAATAAAAGAATTTTGATTCCACGAATAAATTTACCATTTTCTGGAACAATTCTTCCATTTAAATTTCAGCGGACACAATTTCCAATTATACCCGCATTTGCTATGACCACTAACAAGTCACAGGGGCAAACATTTGAAAAGATAGGTGTCCTTTTGAGACTACCTGTATTTGCTTATGGACAATTATATGTAGCTGCGAGTAGAGTTCGTTCATTCGACGGCCTAAAATTTTATATTTCAAATGAAAATGGTCAAGGAAACATACTCAATGACAATAGAGTTTTTACGAAGAATATTGTATATAAAGAAATTTTGCTTACATAAAGATGCCAGTCGTACAACTACTTTAAATATTTTAGTTTTTCCCGAATTAATCAAAAAAATTTAATAATGTTAATATAGGCAATAAATTTATGTTTCTTAAATTAAGATCAAAACCGTTTCTATTATTTATTTGGAAAACTCACATTAATAGATAGAACTGTTTAAGAATGGAGTAATAAATATGACATTTTATCTGAGCGGTTTTGTATTATTGCAATAAATGTTGAATTTCAACCACTGGGCGAACACTAGTATGTATTAATACACTCTACAATTGAATTCATAAACTTCGTTAAGTCCAAGTTGCACATAATTCGAAATTGTATTCATAACATTTAAATAAATTAACTTCACTTAATTAGCAATAAAAAATTACTTGCAAAAACTGGAAAATGTCATCTCTAGACAGGATGTCACCGTCTTTTTTTTAATTTTTAAGAAATTAAAATTTTTTTAAATTTGTTTCGACTTATTTTGTATAAAATAGGCTTTTGAAAACTATTTAAAAATATTGTTACGTTTTTACCTTTTGCGTGGATTCTTCAATTACAATGAAATTAAACGCACAATACTCCGATTTACAGTACTTAACAGTTACTACTTTATTGAATTAAATACCACTGTACTTTACTCAAAAGCACTTAGTCACTTTTTATACTTGAGACCCTTTACATGAACACAAACATACGCACATACATACATACACGCTCTAATCAGACGTACTCAATGTACAAATGCTGACCCATTACTCTTCCCGCGCATCTTTGGGTTTTAACCACAGCCACCACGTGATCCCCGAAGGAGCCTCACCAATAACCAGTCTACGACAAGTCCTAGGTTCTACTGGTTCCGTGCAAACCTGAGGCATCGGTAGTACCTCTACTCAGATTAGCATAGACAAGTCTACTTTCAGGGATTGGGTAGTAACATATTAAGTTCTATGGGTAATTGTCCAAATGTCAAGGTCTGGTAAGACCATATTACCTATTCGGACGAGTAAGCAAATCCACTTTTACTTTCAATTTAATTGCATGCGCGCCCAGGGTAACGTGATTTTAGGGATTGCGTACCAACATACACGTTTTTAGGGGTTCTCAGCAAAAAGGCATAGGTCCGAAATCCTGATAACCTTATACCCCAGGAAGCACAGCAGCTAGCCACCGAGTCATTATATATAAGTCGTGCCCTCCGGAGGATGCGATGCGTGCAGTAGTGCTCACCAACCAATTTTTAGTTTATGATTTAAAAAAGAGAGAACAATTTCATTCGAGTAGTCATATATCGTGCTTTAATCGCCAAAAAACTTAAGGGACAAACACGAAATTTTACAGGAAAGGTGTGTTTATTATTAACTGCCTTTGCACAAAGTTGTACGTCTACTTTAAGATTGATTTTGTTGATTGTTTTGTGATCGTAAATTATCGACTGCGATAAAAATGTGAAAATCAAAAATGATGTTACTCAAGTTTTTTCCCGGTAAGGGCACGGTATGTAAAAGATAATTTTTTATTTTGAAGTATAATAATTTATTTTTTTACATTACGACTTCCTAACGCGTTCGTAGACAAATAAATTTTTATATGAAGTAAAAGCAAAAAAAAATATGATTAAAGAAGAATCCATAATATTCTTATTTGAGTCAAAACAGCATTTTTAAATATCGACTTTGTTTCTATTTACATTGCTAACACATATTTTTATATTTTTCTTTAGTGCTTTTCTTATAAATTTTGATTCAGTTGTATAAAAATAAAATGTAAAGTTTTAATTTAATTTTTATTTTTATTCCGGCTCTAGGTCATATATTAAATAAAACTTCTTTTTTTGTTTTATTTAAATTTTATTTTTTATTCCATATTTCGATCACCATCGGTTCTCTTCTTCAGGAATTTAAGTAAAGCAAACTTTATCGTATTTTATAAAGCAAATTACATGTTTTTATCAAATTTGTTATTCGAGATATTCTCCAAAATAACTATTTTAATATGTTATTGTTTGTTGTTGGCTTAGCTAGGTATATGCCTGCATTTCATTGGCGCTAACCAAATCATCAGTACCCTTTTAGCCAAATCATGATTGAAAGCATTCAAAGCTCGTATACTTATGCAAACAATTACAAATATATATGAGAATTCTATCAGAACTCTATCATATTTTACATGTGATAGTCATCAGAGAACAAATTACAACAAAGACAAATGTGTAAATCATTCTGACAAACACTAGCAGAACGGAACAGCATGCTGTTTTCGAAAGCCGCTACACTTTCATCATCAGCGTTCTTGTGTTTGGTCCACTTCTGTGGTGTCAGTTGATGTATATTTCAACTATTCATACAAACCTTCACTGTAAATGTAATACGAGAATTGTTTTTGATTCATCGTATCACAATTCGTGAAAACTTTTTTTTTGTAATGAAGAGCTCAAATTACACCTCACTAACTTACAACAGTCTTACCATTGTTATTTATTCTTTACCAACCATACACATGCTTATTTTTTTAATTTGCTTATTTTATTTTTTACTTATGACAAACTTGTTTGGTTTGTTACTATAAGTATGTATATTTTATTAATTTCATATTGATGTTCTTCGGCGTGCCCTCCGTTAGTTAAGTATATATTTTGTTAATTTTTCCGACCTTATGATATGTAATTTTTGTTTTTATTTTTATTCCGGCTCTAGGTCATATATTAAATAAAACTTCTTTTTTTGATTTACACATTTGTCTTTGTTGTAATTTGTTCTTTGATAACTATCACATGTAATTTGCCTTATAAAATACGATAAAGTTTGCTTTACTTAAATTCCTGAAGAAGCGAACCGATGGTGATCGAAATATGGAATAAAAAATAAATTTTAAATAAAACAAAAAAAGAAGTTTTATTTAATATATGACCTAGAGCCGGAATAAAAATAAAAACAAAAATTACATATCATAAGGTCGGAAAAATTAACAAAATATATACTTTTAATTTAATATTCATTATGAGTACCTAAGGATGTGCCACAATAACAGAGAAATCACGATTAAACAGCTGATTTGTTTTGTTTACAACTATGGATATTTGTCAGTTAATGTATAAAGGGTGAAAACAATTTTATTGACAATGAAGCATTAAACGTGTTAAAAAACAAATGAATACAGGAAACTTTAAGCGCAATTCAATAAATTAGTCATATTTTACTTACTCTAGCATTCTGGCAACTGCTGATGTATTTCTGAAGAAAAGAAATCAGCTGAGAATTAAAGAAGAAAAAGCAAAACATGAACAAAACTAATTAATTTTTTTTTTGGCGAATTGACGGAACTCTTAAAGTTTATAAACTTCACGATTGTTTTGCATAATACATAATATTATTAAAAAATAAATTGAAAACATGGAATCAATTTATGGTTGAACATCTAGATGAACATTAATTTTCTCGGTCGGTAGAAAAACACATACCTCAACTGAGACATTTTTGTGCAAATTTAGAAATAAGTTAGTGCAAAATGTAAGCTAATTTCATCAATGAAAATAGTGAAAACTTCAACACTTTGGTATCAATATTTTGTTACGCTAATATTTATTTCATGTTTTTGTGCTTCGTGAACTTTTGTTTGACGCCAAATTTTGATGAATAGACCGGCAAATTAAATTTTTTTTGACATTTTAATTTTTTAAATGCTGAATTGTTAAAGTAATTCTGTAAATAAAATAGTTTCCATTCTTTTTACTTAATATATTAATTAATAATGTACTCGTAACAAAATAGACAAACAAAGCAAAAATCTAAAAAATCCATATTTTTCACGTGATTAAAAAAAGTTATAACCACACCGAAAAACCTTAACACAACACGAATAAACTTTTTCTGCATTAAACAATGATTTTAAGTAAAAAAAAATAATAATAATAAAAAATAAAACAAATAAGAAAACAAACTGAACAACACAGATCAACTTTATGTGCCTAAAACAATGATTTTATATTAAAGAAACTGCTTTTTCTACAAAGAATTATTTGAAGTATAACTTCCAAAACAAAAGCTTAGAAATCTTCGAAGTATTTCACGCGTTTCCTGATAAAAATGTGGCAGCACCGTTACTAAATCAACATACAAGGAGATTTAAAAAAGCGTGTGGCGCAAAAGTAATGTCATAATTTAAACTGGCTGCTATTTTGTTATAAATGAAAAAAGAGTACTCCGTTTTCATAAAAATGTTATTCTTGACATGCGTATCTCTAAATATCCACATAATATACGTGTAAGAACACCTACAACTGATGCTCCGCGAACTGGCTTAAGGAATCAAATTAGGAGAGCAAATCTATGAAGCATCCATGAAAGTTTTCCTGCTGCGTAAGATCCCAACGAAACAATCATCAAATATTGAATATGTTCCAAATGATAAGGCAATCAAAGTAAAAAATCGAAATTATATTCCGGAAGTCTACAAGTTTCCATTACCTTAAATTAGGTTAGGTTAGGTAATGGACCAAAAGTAATTATGATTCCATCATTACTTTTGGTCCATTGTAATATCACAGGAATCGACTCCTCTTGTTCTGAAGTACATTATCGTTGCAGCTTAATGCCTGCGTCATGTAAAAAATCCCACAACTCAAGAGATCTCATGATAACCATTCATCTTCTTGCTAGTCCGAGACAGTGATACAAGGAGTCTTCTACACTTTCTTCTTCATCTATGTCATGGCAGCTGCGGCAGAAACTGTTATGCTGAACTTCTAATATCTGTACACTCATGCCACGTATGTCAAATGCAAAAATGGCACCCAATTCATATTATGACAATACTCTGTATGAAAGATTTATGTTTATTTTTATTTTACGTGGTTTTTACATTTACGTGTAAATTACGACCATCATAAAATTGTCATTCGTGTGTTAAAAACTAATGATATAACGGGAACGCAAATTTTGAATTCTAATGCAATCTTGATTTCATGTGAATTCAAATTATTTTGAAAGCCAGAAGAGACGTGTATAAATTGAAACAAACTTAATATGGTACTAGAGTGGTTAAAAAAATTAATAAATAATATTATTTTTTTCAATATCCCCTGTGAAATACTTTCAGAATATAATTTCACAGATTTCTATTTCCCATACAAAATAGATAGAAATTTTTTTCTATTTTTAAAAATGTTGTAGCTCAATAGTCATAGATAGTCAACTTTAATTTTGGACTCATATTCGGGAAGAGGCTAAAATATCCAATTAGTTGAACACATCAACAAAATTTAAATTGATTGTAAATTACACTTTGAGTGCAATTTTGATTTGAGACATTGTTATAGAACTTTGCGACCTCTCATAATTAAAATCAACAGTCACCTTGTCTTAATATTTTTGTGTGTGGGAAAGAGTTGTAAAGTGCTTTGATGAGCATTGGAAACAAATTTCCCGCATTAAGACCGGTTGTTGGTTTCGTCCATATAACTTACTTTCGTCCGAATTATTTTCACTATATTTTTTCTTCAAAATTATAAGCATTTGTTTGCAAATTCTACACTGAAAAAAGACAAATAAAAAATAATATTTTCAAATAACAATTTTTTCTTTAGTTTAAAAATTTTCTTAATTTAAGTAAAATGTATTAAAACTTGGACAAAACATACTTAAATTTAATAAAAATTGGACTTAAAAATAGTTCATAGTTTTTCATTAAACACTTTACTAAAATTCTCTAAGAATTACGGAATTTTTTAGCACAGAGAAATTTTTACGACTCGCAGTAAAAACGGCTTTAGTGCTATATAACAACCATTTTGAATTATGTTGGGTAAATTCTTGCGTTACGCAGTGTATTGCAACATCGAAATCTAAATACTCCCGCAAAAATGATACTGCGTGTCTTCAATTCAATTCAAAAATATAAATTCATTTTATTATAAATATAATTATGTAAAACGTGTTCAACGTTCTAAAAATTAATGAATAAATAATCGGGATATGTACAAATCATTTTTGGCGCAATAATTTGCCAATTAACAAAACGTACAACTAGAGCTGCATCATTACTCAACGAATTTAAATTGAGTATTAATCCTAAAAATAAAGGATTATTATTTATTAACAAATTTTTTTGAGGGTATGCTTGGTAGCTCGAGGAGTAGACAATTTCAAAAATATGCAATCAACCATGAACAGTTTTGTGTTCCAAAGAGGAACATGAACTAGATTCCCGAAAATTGGGTGTCTCTATCGCTTTTCTTAAACTTAATAGAGGCACAAACCATACCTCTGAAATCGTTAAGCTGCATATACTCATATGGCTGTTTCCACTACTGAAGAGCAATCAAGTAGAATCAAAAGATCCCATTTTGACAAATCGGCATATACGAGTACCTCACAATATCCAGACATGTACCTGGTAGAGCACCTATGGACATTATTGAAGACAAAGACAGGACAAAACTAAGAAGTAGAAAAAGATTTTGCTTTCAGACGCCGCACACCTGGTTAATTATATATAAAATAAACCAAAAGCAAACGCCATCGGAAAACAGATCTTTGCAGATTTGTTTATATTTTATTTTGAATTATTTTAAATTAATGTCTTATTTTATGGCAGTAGAGGTCATCTTTATATATTAACAATGAATAAGTTAAGAAAAAAATTATGTTTTTGGAGAGCACTTTTTTAGTAACTTATAAAAATTTGGTGAACATGTTATATCTGAAAATTGTATATACAATGTATTTATTTATGGCTTTTCTTTAAGGATTACTTGCATACTTCGACTTCTACAATGGTCGCAGGTAGTGGATCAACTTCGGTTATATCGTCAGATGCTTCAACCGTTGGAAGTGAATCAGAATCCGATGACTCCGTCACCGACAATGAGAATAGCACACACATTGGAGGCGAGGTGCTCACTGCCGAAGAACTCAAATTTATTTACAGAATGGTTGTTCAAAATATAGAGGAATGTGCTACTCGATTTCCAGAACACTATAAGTCGATTTATCGTTTAATATATCACTATATGAACTCTCCGCCAGAATACTGCGACCTGGCCTTAAGTGAACAACTTTTGTTTGGCCAATATAAAACAAGTTTGGGGAACATTGTAAATGGGTTGTTCTATGATAGAAAAAATAATAACCTGTTTAATGGTATATGGCGTATACCATCATCTGAAATCGATCGTCCTGGAAGCTTCTCAGCACATCTAGTAAAATGCGTTAAAATATTTATTCAATTGCTTTTTGAAACTAAAAACCACAGCGTACTAGTTGACTTGGCTATGAACTTATACAAGTCACCAGATTTGGACAAGTAAGTATACAATATATAAAAAAATTGTGCTGTTTTTTGTTTACTAAATGCTTAGCCAAGTAGTCATCACAGCAGCCAGTGGTGTGGAATCTTCATAGACACTACTGGCGCGAACAATTGTCATGTGCTATATTTAAATAATAAACCGCACTCCTGAAACACTCCTTGTGTTGTTCTTGATACTAACTTTATTCCACTTAATCTCTACTGTGTTCTCGTTAGAGTTTGACGAAGTTCTAGAAGAACCAATCTCACAAAAATTGCATAATGCGTCCAGTTTGCAAGTGAACCCAACATCAGACGTTGTCAACTCTAATTTCAACGCTTAATTGTTGTTTTTCAGTTGTTCTGTACTCAATCAATATCGGACAGACGAAAAATACATGTCTAGCGTCTGTGGCCAATTTACGGCAATGCATACACTATGGTGAGTGCTCAGTCCAAAGCCGTATGGATATTGCTGAAGGCACTGTGTCCATTAAGAAATCGGGTTTAACCCATATCTCCATGTTTTCCTTCTATGCAAATCTAAAGATCCTCAATCAGTAAACTTCATTTGTCGGTGGTTAGAAATCTACTTTGCCTGATTTCTACAACCTCCGTTTCGACTCCTAATGTAGACATCCTGTACTTATAAACGTGATCATGATTTCATACACCAGCATTCTCTGTGAGATGCCAGTCTTTATATTTGTAGATTTGAGCCTATAACAATACGACTTGAATCTCATTTGCCCTGTCCACACCGAATTACATGGTATATATGAGGCATTTCACTTGAAGCAGGTAACGCAAGAAAAAAATTTCCGGAAATTCATGACTGTATCTCTAGCAAATACGAGTGTCGAATTATAGGTTGCTAAAATGTTGCCATTTTTTAAATAAGTATTACTTTTTTATCATCTTAACATTCGTATAGAAATTTGTTTCATCTTTCAGAAAAAGAATTATATATGAGAAAAAAATCGTTCATGTGCAAAATCTAAAATGAAAATTGCAAATTAAAATTTTTCCAAATTCTACACCATTTCTCCATTCACCCTTATGCCAGTTGTCGTCGTCAACGTCGCCGTCATTTGAGTGTCAACACCACTTTGTTTCAACGTCATCATCAATTCAATAACAATTTTGCATTCTATAACAAAGTAACGATGACGTTGACTATTTATCGTTTATGTCAACATATCAAACACACATCTCTAAATAATTAAAACAGTTGTATGGTTCTTTTATTATTTTTGAACAAAAATTTTATTAAGAACCAAAATTTATTTGTTTTCTTACTTTTGAGATAAATTCAGACTCAAGTGATGATGAAAATACAAGAAAGCAAAACCTAATATCAGAACGAAAGCTTCTGAAACGGACATTTTAACTCATCGGACATCAAGTGAGCAACACTTTTAGTGTATTGCTTTAATGATTGTATAATTTTTCTGAAAGGTTTGAAAGTTACTTTAGAGTAAACAAGACTGCTTTTGAATATGTCTTTCAAACAATAGCAGCTAATTTGAAAAGCGGGGTAAGGTCAACATACATTTCCAAAACAGCGAAGTTGGCAAAGATTTCAATTTGGGACTGTTGCAACCAAAGTTTTCTAAGATTTCGTCGAAAATATTGAATGCCTTGGAAATGACAGTTTGTCTCCAATGGACTAATTTCGAAATGACGGATAATGAAAAAAATTTAAACAAAATTAAAACTTGGTTTGGCATTATTGCTCCAAATAAAGAAGGCCAGCATTTAATATTGTAACCGCAAACGAATTTTCTAGTTTAAATGATTTAGTTTTAATGCTTTTGCAATTTCTTCCCGTTATTCTTTAAAATTATTTGGAAGTGCCTCTGCGAAATCCACAGCAAGAGAGAGATTCTTCTGCACTCTTCCAATAGTTTTTCAAACTGTGTTGCAATTGTATTATTAAATTTTTCCGTTTTTTTTTTTATTTTTAACTAGCGGACCAGGCGAACTTCGCCTCGCCCCAATTTTAAGCCTTCAGACAAACTTTCTATTTTTTTATTTGAAAAGCCATTAAAGAATAATTTCAAACAAAATTTCATACAAAAACTCGACTTTTGATTTTTCCAATTTTCCGACTTTTCCGGGGGGATTTTCCAAAATTTTCTTCTTTTTTCTTCCATAAAAACCTTCTCCTCCAAAATACGAACAACTGACAAAAAGTTTTACAGAAATCGGCCAAGCCGTTCTCATTTTATGAATTATTGGATTTTTTTTGCCACGCCCCTCCGCCCACAGACCGAGTATTCTGAAGGTTCCCTGAAAATTTCGTCAAAATCGGCCCAGCCGTTTTGGAGCCATTACGTTACATACATACATACATACATACATACATACACACATCCTATTTTATATATATATATATATAGATTACTGTATGTATGCATCCAATTAACTCAGATCATTGTCAAAAATGCCGACGACAAATTCGAAGTCGCTTTCAAACACAATTTTCGTGTACAATGCAAATTCTATGCTGAGAACTGGAATAACAATTTGAAGTAACAACGCAAACCAATATCGTTTTGCTTTCATGTTGACAACTGGAATAAGGGTTATTATTTTTAAGCCGAAACTAGCCTGGTCAGTCTTTGTTGAACCTTCGTAGTGGACAGACGTGTTAGCGGAGTTTTTTTACATACTAAAACAAAAATACAAAAAAAATATTCGTAATAAGTAAATTGTTAAATTTGCTTTATTTACATTAATAATACTTTTCGTATAATCTGAAACAACAAAAACAAAAAAAAACCGCAAAGTGACTGAGGAATACTCTGCATGAGTACCTCAAAAACAAACAATTGTGAAGTGAGTTCTAACGGCAGAAATGCCTATTTTACTGTGAGTTCTGAAGCTCTTATGCAAACAATAAAAAAAATCTGATGATGGTCTTTTTCTAACGGGAAAGGCAATTTTACGTGAGCGATCAACTTTGCTTACTAAGATGCCAAGTAGTGATACGATAACATTACCGTTGCCTAGTACTTCTTATTTAAGTCAGCGCCATTATCCGCTCGGGGCTCGTGTTCATCACTTAACCAAGTTATCACAATAGACAATAGTATTCAGAAACCTAAGGTGCCTGTCGGAATGGACAGATATATAACAGTAGTAAAGCGCGGGCGAAGCCCAAATTCATCTAAAATCTCATCGGTTACCAAGATATCCAGGGATAACGACACCAACTCAGCTAACCGTCAAAACCGTTTTAAAATTTTGCAAGATATCACTGACAAACCCGAAGTATCCTCGAAGAAAAGGCATTTCACATTGTTCCAATAAAACGTGGTAATATTGATGAAACAAAGATTCAAATATATGAGGAAAAAGATTTCCGCAAAATATTTAACGAATTTGAAAAAAAATTAAACAAATTTATACACATTCCATAGATTTTTACGTTGTTCCTGATGAAATAAAAGATGTTCTCACCCTGAAAGGATTTAAGGTAAAAAATGTATCTAACATAATAAACAGGGAGAAGATCTCCCATCCCCTATTTCGCGTTGAACTGGAGCCAAATGATATATTATTAAAGAAAAATGAGACCCATCCCATTTATAATTTAAAATATCTCTTATACCGAAAAATCACAGTTGAAGAACCACACAAGCATTCGGGACCCGTACAGTGCCATAATTGTCAATAATATGGCCATACAAAAACTTATTGCAAATTACCTACTGTTTGTGTTGTGTGCGGTGAATTGCACGAGACTGCTATTCGCAATAAATCCAAAGACCAGAAGGAAAACAAGCGCAGTAATTGTGGAGGTAATCACACTGCTAACTACAGGGGATGTCCTGTCTACTACTACTAACTACTATTGATAATCTGGTGCAAACTATAAAAAACTTTACAACAAATATGACTAGCATGATGCAAGAAATGCTGCGAATGCAGAACACACTGCTTCTAGCATTAGTTAACAAGCCATTAACACATTAAAAATATGTTTCTGGAACGCAAACGGTATTCGCCAACATAGAAACGAACTTGAGCACTTCCTCACGGTGAAGAAAATTGATGTAATGTTGGTATCTGAGACTTCGAGAAGCCGTTTTAGAATTAATGGCTACACCTTATATGATACAAAGGACCCCAGAGGAGGGGAAGCGGAGGGGTCAGCAATTCTAATAAAGTCAAGACTCAAGCACTATATTCTTTAAAACATTTGTGCAGACCATCTACACGCAACGAATGTTTGCATCGAAAATTTTTTTTTAAATCTCGTGATATCATCAATTTACTCCCCTCTCAGATTTTCAATCACTGAGGATCAATACGAGGATTTTTACAAAACTCTTGGACATTGTTTCGTAGCAGCTGGCGACTACAATGCAAAACATACGTTCTGGGGATCGCGTCTTATTACACCTAGAGTTCGAGCGTTGTTCAACACAATTTCAAAAATGGGTTTGGACGTCATTTCGAGCGGGTGCCCACTTACTGGCCTACTGACATACAAAAAATTTCGGATGTTATAGATTTTGGCGTCATGAAAAATATCTCTGTATAATTCATGTTGAAGCTTCTCATGATCTCTCCTCCGATCACTCTCCCACAATCGTTACAATTTGTATCCCACTAAGAAGTGACTTACCTCACCCATGTGTGAAGATGATAAATCGTGTTACTTGGCTAGGGTTCAAAAAATATCTCAGTGGTCATTGTATGGAAAACATCAAGCTTAGAACTTCCGATGATATTGAATTTAACATTGTCAATCTTACCGAAAATATTAAACAGGCTGCTAAACATGCCACACCTCCCATCCGCAGACTGGGTTCAATAGAATTTATTCTACGGATATTGAACGTCTTGTATGTAAAAAAAAATGGCAACAGCACAGATCACCCCAAACTTAAAGAATGTACTAAACGAATCCAAGAGTTGCTTGCATCTGAAATATCTGCTTCTCTTAAAAACTATCTCGAAGGTCTCGATGTCACAGCAGCATCTAATTATTCCTTGCGGCGCGCTGCTAAAAAAAAACTTAAAACACCCGTTGAGTCTAAACCAGCTCTGCGAACTACTACCGGAGGTTGGGCAAGAACTAATACTGAAAAAGGTAACATATTTGCTGGGCATTTAAAATACGTATTTACCCCAAACACGTGTACTAGTGCTGTTGATTTGCCGAGTGTAGTTGCTCTACCCCCTCGACCCATGAAATTGAAGATGCGTAATGTACAAAAACTAATTGCTGAAACCAACCCGAAGAAAGCTCCGGGTATTGATGGAATTAGTAACAAGATGCTGATGGAGTTGCCTCGTGTTGCTATTAGAATCCTGTTATTTATTTTTAATGGCATTTTGCGACTTGAGGATTATCTACACAGCTGGAAACGTGCCATGATCAAAATGATTCCAAAGGCGGGTAAAGATCTTACCAAGGCTGAGTCATATAGGCCAATAAGTTTATTGTCAACAATTTCAAAGCTTTTTGAAAAGCTGCTCATGACAAAATTGTCCCCAATTCTAACTAATAATGGGTGTATACCGGACCATCAATTTGGTTTTAGAAGTCAGCATAGTACCGTTGAACAATGTCATAGATTGGTTCATTTCATAAGAAGAACATTTGAAGAAAAGAAGTATTGTTCTTCCCTCTTTATTGATGTTTCTCAGGCATTTGATAAAGTGTGGCATGAAGGCCTAATTTTAGAAGTGAAGACATATCTACCAATAAACATTGTAAATCTTTTGGAAAGTTACATTCTTGCCCGGAAGTTCACTGTTGTGAAAGGAGACTTCATGAGTGTGCCCGAAACTATCTCATCCGGTGTGCCACAGGGGAGTATACTGGGGCCAGTTTTGTATTTGATTTCTACCTGTGATATGCCTTTAAGCAGTAATATCCTAACTTCTACATTTGCCGATGATACAGCCTGCCTTAGTATGCATGAAAACCCTCACGAGGCATCCCGATATCTTCAGGAACATATTAACCTGTTGGAGCTGTGGTTGAACTTACGGAGAATAAAAGTAAATGAACAAAAGTGTGTTCATGTCATATTTACCCTACGAAGAGACACTTGTTCCCCCATTCCAATCAACAATCAAGTTGTTCCTCAATATTCACAGGTGAAATACCTTGATATACATCTTGACCGACGGCTTACATGGAAACAGCACATTGACTCTAAGCTAACCCAAATGAAGCTTAAATTAACCCAGATACATTGGCTGATTGGTAGAAATTCTACCCTGAGTCTAGATGGTAAACTTTTAATATACAAGTCGCTTTTGAAACCCATATTGTGTTACGGAATTCAGCTAAGGGGCACTGCTTCAGCTTCCATTTTACATTGTGATTTAAATATGCCACTTGTGACCGCTGAAATTACAAAATATGCAGGCAAATATTTAACAAAATTCGAGTCCCATCCTAATTCCCTTGCTTGTAACATCTTCAGCTTCCCTGGACACATCCGCTTAAAAAGGGGGATACTACGGCCACTCGAGATGAAACTTTTTGCAACTATTTTTGTGCTTAACACGACATTTATGTATTATTAATTACTATCACTAAGTTTATGTCCGACACTGG
Source organism: Germaria angustata (assembly GCA_963681545.1). Taxonomy (NCBI): domain Eukaryota; kingdom Metazoa; phylum Arthropoda; class Insecta; order Diptera; family Tachinidae; genus Germaria; species Germaria angustata. The sequence continues at coordinate 54,716,448 of OY812999.1, read as the reverse complement.
TTGGATCTAATTATTATATCTTAATTTAAGATTTGAGTACTTATTGTTAGTTCAGTTTTTAAGATACAATAAATAAATATTAGTGAAAAAAAAACTAGCCTGGGGTGACCCCTAGGTTAGGTTAGGTTAGGTTGATTGGAGGGGTGTGATAGCACATGTCATACGACATACACTTAAGCCAGTGAAGGCTTGTTGTGCGCTCCCTTTTAATTATCAGACACAAACTGCCACAGTTCTGCGACAGGATTCGAACCAAGGACCTTCGCACTGCGAGTCTAGTGCACTACCTACTAGTCTACGAAGGTCAGTTGGGGTGACCCCTAAATCTTGCAAATTTGAAGCAGTGCAATGCAATATCTTAAAAGTTGTGTACGAGTATATTTATGTACACGCATATCGCACTGCAAAACAAGTGGAATATGAATTAATTTAAAAGTAATTTATATTTATACATATACGTATAGTACCTGCCATACTTCGAAACCGGAAATCAGCATTTCAGTAAAAAATCTGACTACTCCAACTTTTTTATCCAAAACGTTCCTTTTATATGTATTGAAAACGACAGTAAAAAATTCAAATGGTAAAAAACTTAAATATGTTTCTGTTGTCAATATAAATAAAGAAAACATTAAAATTATCAAAATTTTCCCCGGTTTCGGAGTTCAACAATGCATGTGCATAAATTTATACAACTTTTACACTAGCGGATGTTACACTTTCAAACAGTGATAATGAGTATTTCCTGGACTAATTTCGAATTTTAAAGAATACAAAAATTCAGGTTAATTAAAATAGATATTTCCCGGTTTGCCGTGTGACATTCATGTACACAAATTTATAAAACTTTCAAACTAACGTGTGTCCCATTTCACAACTTTTACAATATATTGCCGATACCTTGGGCCAATATTCTAATATATTTTTATTTTTTAGTTCGAAAAAGTTATTTATTTATTTGTTCAAAAACGTCAACAGCTCATCACCCTATAACCCGACAATTATATTTCATACAAAAAATATTTTGTACAGGACATTTGAGATTTTTTCATGGGTTTGATCGCTTCATGCACGAGTATACAACTTATTGTTTATTAATATAAGAGCCGAGTAGAGGTTAGTTAAAGGTGTTTTAGCAATAGTGATCCTTTGACAATTTTTCAATTTTTACAACTTTCCTGTACAAAAAAGTTATCTTTCAGAGTTTGGATGTGCTGGAGCATATACCGTCCCCTTTTGAAAAGTTAAATAAATTCTTTCAAAACGTCGTACATACAGAAATACGCTATTTTGTTTCTAATTTAGTTCTTGTACATAAAAAATTAATGGGACATAATATGAAATGTCTTCTTCTGAGAATGTTTTAACTCAATCGCCGAAAAATTATACGGTTGTAATTCAGAATGTATAAAGTATGGAAAAAAATGTGGCAATTTCAAATGACTAGACACTTAGGGAAATTACTACGACTTTGCGTTAGTTAAGAGCAGGATTTTATCGGAAGGATAGACAGTTTTTTATAGTTAAAACTTTTTTTATCCTTAAAGGCAAGCTCATCATACCTGTAACTTTTATCGCGAGGTTTAGTCATTTGAAGTTGCCACATTTATAATGTCTTCGCTAAACGTCGACATTAAAAAATTTCAATTAAGATTTCTTCATTTTTTACAAAAAACATAAATTAAAAGTACTAAAACTAACTTTAGACATGAACCAAAAGTATATTTATTGGCACATTTTAATATAAATACAATTAATTTTATTGGGAGTTGTAATGACTAAATTTTGTTAAATGTCACCTTATGGGCCTTGATATAATTACTGTAAATATGACCCTTATTGTTATCTGAATATTTCCTTAATAAAATTATATTTTTAAAATCTAAATTAAATAAAATTGATGCAGATATATTTAAGATCTATTTTATTCATAAAACAAGAAACCAAGACGTATCACGGTAAAAACTTTGAAATTTTTTATCAAAACACTGGAAAAATTACTTAACAAAAGTCTACATACAGTTCAAAATAACATTCACGAATCTTAAATTAGTTTTTACAAACCGACAACTTTTTCAAAATGTAATATTCTTTTGGTTCACGGCGAGCATCACTTGAGCATTAGAGCAACTAAATATTCCTATTCGGGAGCTGATACGCCACAGTATAGGATTAGAAGGACTCTCTCAAGATGTATTTAGTTATCTAGGCATTGAACGTTGTTAATATACTCGTATACACGCGAATTAATTAAGAAACCTCACGCGTTCAAATGCGGCGATATTTACCTATTGCATCAGTATGAAGTACAGGTTGTCTAGAATATAAGGAACAGATTTACTAATTTAAATTACACATGCGGAGACATATACCACGTTTATACGCACGTCTTATTTGCAAATAGAATTGTTTGCAAATAACTAATTCACTGTTTATACGGGAAATTGCATACAGAACTTATGTTATTATTAGTGATGCCATGTGACGAAAATATGATTGTTTGGTAAGTAAAACACAAAAAACGTTCATGAAGTGGCAACGTCTTACTTTTTATTTGCAAATAGTGTCGTTATTCACGACTTGTTTAAGTGAGTTAATAAGTTACAATTAAAAAGTTATACGGCAACATTCTTCGTTTTTATTTGCAAATAAGACGTGCGTATAAACGTAGTAATACATACATTTCACTCGTACGATATTAAAACAAAAGTAAGTTCAATATAACTCTTCTATCACTAATGCTATTTTGCAACTGTCTAACTTCTGCTGATTACACTGTAGAACAGCCAAAATAGCCTTTAGATAAAAGTATGCGGACTATATGGATTTTGATGCGCTAAACTCAAATCTGCTTTCAGTTTTTTCTCTATCACGTAGAGATTTTTTTATGCGCGTGGCTAATTTTGCCACCTAAATTAGTCGGACACACTAATATACTTCCCTATAACTCGAGAACCGCTATTTCGATTTTAATATAAGTATAATAGACCAAAATATGCACTACAAAATTCTGTTAAAAAAAGTTAATAACCATTTTTTCCTATCTTTTATTGTTTCGGAGTTATTCAGAATTTAATAACGAAAAAAATTTTTATGCGAAATTTTCGTTAATTTTGGGTAATGGGAGTATTTAATTTTGTCAAGTAACATCTTCATATTATAATAGTTTTCTTTAATGTTTCTTGAATACGCGATTGGGACTGGTGGATATTTATTGCCATTGTGAAGCAAAACTGCTTTCAAACTCGTCTTTGATGAATCAATAAAAAGACGCCATTCTTCAGACTTATCACTGAACGAAAGTTCTCGAAAAAGACCATCAGCATTATCACAAAACATTAAATCCCTGTCTGCTGAAGTATCTCAAATAATCTTCTTCTCTGTTTCGAAAGTATGTAACTTTCACGTCTTTATCTGGATTCAGTCCTTTCAGACCTAGCATCTTCTTCGTCATTTGTAGGGGACATTGGAGGTAAATAAAAAAAAAGAAACTTCAATGAAGAAAATGAATCACCACTGCTTAGGAAACGTAGTGTCAAAATAAGTCGATCCTTTGCTGTAATGCTTTTGCGCATCATTGTGTCTTGTTTAGAAATTATTGGTGACACCAATGTAATGTAATGTAATGGTGGTTTGGCCCAAGATAGCCCTTTGCACTGCGGCCATTGTTGATCTATTGTGCTTCCCCTGTCCCTAGCAGTCCAATACGTTCGCAAATAGGATCAGTTCTTTCAATGGGAGCATTAGCAGATACTCTTCACTCAGCGTATATGCATGTAGAGTCCTGTGTCTTCTGTGGCACAATGCCCCACAATTTGCTATCAAGTGTTCCATCGACTCCTCATCTTCAGCGCAAATTCTGCAGATGTCCGTGTCAGATAAGCCCATTCTGTATAGGTGGGCTTTGCAGGTGTAATGGCCTGTGAGCGCCCCTACCAGCATCCGTAGGCTTTTCCTGTCCAGTCTAAGAGCCAGATCCGCCCTCCCAGCGTCAAAGCGTAGGAATTTCTTGGAGTGACCTAATCCATTGATGTCATTCTAATGTTGTGCAATCCTGGACGATGTCCATTTCGAAATCTCCCCCCTTAAGGAGACTTTTGTTGAACCCAAAAGAAGGGGTGGGTCCAATGAAGTTCCCCTCAGCCCCTCTTCTCGCACAGATGTCCGCCATCCCGGCATGCCCCTGATGCCCTGGTACCCATACATAGAAGAGTAATCTGATTATGAGTCGCCAGGTCATTGAGCCTGTTGTGGCATTCCAGTAATAATCTGGACATGTACGTACAGCCTCTCAGGGCCTTAAGAACCGATTGGCTGTCCGAGAATATCTTAACCCGAATTACCCTTTGTCCTCTCTCGGATAGGATCCCCACAGTTTCCAGTATCGCGTAAAGTTCCGCCTGGAAAATTGTCGTATCCCTCCTCAATGTTATAGACCTGTGTGCTCTAGGCCCCACTATTCCCGCCCCAACTCCTTGGAGCGTTTTTGAGGCGTCCGTGTACCACATTTGCGATCCATCTCTTAGCCTTCCTGGGTTTGCGCACCATGCTTCCCTTGTGGGGAAGAGGACCCTGTATTTCCTGTCGAAACAGTATACCGGGTCTATATGGTCGCCCGCCTGAGACATATCAAGTATGTCCCCGATTCCCCTGAGGATAGCCAAATGATCAGTAAGGTTGCCCACCCTAAGGTTTTCTTTCCCGTAGATAGAGATTGCCCTTATAGCTGCCTCCTCTTGTATAGCCAAATTGAGCGGTGCAAGGTTCAGAAGAGTTTCCATACCCAACGTTGGAGTTGATTTCATGGCCCCTGTGACGCATAGGCATGCAAGCCTTTGTAATCTGCACTGTCTCGATATAGTTGTCCGTTGCTCAGTCTTCCTCCTCCATACCAGAGCCCCGTACAGCATGGTTGGTCTCACCATCTGTATATATATCCAGAAGGTCATTTTGGGGCTCAGACCCCAGGATCTACCAAGTAGTTGCCTCGCTGTTCAAAGGCTCCTCGTGGCCTTTCCCAGAACTTACTCGAGGTGCGGTTCCCATGTGAGTTTCATATCCAAGACGAGACCCAGATATTTCACCCTCTCCCTGGGAATTATCTCGATGCCACCCACCAAAAAAGAAAGTTATTAAATTGATGAATATCCATACGCAGAAAATTTTTGGACAGGGATTCTTCTTCCTCTTCCAATTCCTTGTATAATTTTACACAAAAACCTTCCTCCCGCCGTTGTACCTATTTTCTTTTCCAAACTGCGTCTTTTTCTTTTTATATCACTTTCTTCACTATCAAAAACTAGCACTGCGCAAGCAATAGCAAGCGATATTGCCTCTGAAGACATTTTTTGTTGTATACTCTCTCTCAAACTCTCTCATTCCGCAAGCAAATGTTTATACGTATAAACGCAAAAACTGTATGCTCTCATATGTTGCCATTTCATTTGTTGAAATATGTTCAATTAAAAAATTTGGTAGTTTCAGTATATAGTGTAAACACCTAGGAATTTGCTACTATTTTTAATCATACAGTTGTAGCATATATATGCTGATTCAACATATCGTCTAAACTAACTGACATACCTAAATTGGCGCGTCAAGCGTTGTCTGGCTGTCAAAAGTTCTCATGCCCATACATTTTGTATGGAGCATACCGAAATAACGCGGCGTCAACGCATTGCTATTGAAAAATCCGATTTTGACAACGCGTTAAGAAGTGAAGTTGACTGCAGAAGTACTATTGTTTTTTTTAATGTGTCATTAATGCTCAGTGCTGCCACAACCAAAAAATTTTTACAACCAAAATTCGCTTTAAAAGTTACCAAATGAGTAAAAAAAATCTTTTAACTCTTCTAAATAACTAATTTTTTCAAATTTTAATTATTTTATTTTAATTTTAATAACAAGTTTTTAATAACAAAATCACAAACAACAATGTCGTCCGGCAACCTGTTAAAATAATCAGGGTTGTTTTATTTGTTTGTTCGATAACCCTGTTTTAATCGTTTTGACATAACGTTGACGCTTTTATTTAGGTATGGCATTTCAGAGTTAAAGCTCGGCGTAAAAAAACGTTGCGCTTGACGCTTTTATTTAGGTATAGCAGTAAGCTTTAGATTACCAGATACATAGTAGAATGAATCAGCAGAATTTCTACAAAACCTTGACATTTTTCACCCTGCAACAATTTGAAATGAAACTTTATTTCGCATCATAACCACAACATTTTCAATTATTAATAATAATACTAACCAAAAAATATATGAAGAAATTATCAATTAATATTTTTCAAATTCAGCTTAAGCTAAAATTTTTAGTTCTTTTTTTTTGTTAATTTCGTTGCGGATAACAATTGACTTTTCGGTTTCACAAACAGTTACTGTATGGCAACTGATGAGCGAACATAACGTAGTACTTATTCCCAAAGTTCTTTATTTTATATTTCTTTTAGTTCTGATACCAGTCCGCAATGCCTTTTCAATAGTATCGCCAAATGTAAGTGTGACTGCATTAAATGCATTACACACATTTTTCCATTTTGAGGTACCTGCTTTAAATTGTGAATAAATTCTAGATTTGTTGATGGATTTTCATGATTTATAGCTTGTTTAATTTCTGGGATATGCTTTAAGAAAAATGAAATAAAATTTAAACTTCTGTGCTTCTGATTTTTTATTGCATTTTTAAAACAAAAAATTTAATGAATTAAATTCTGACTAACTCCGACACAATAAAAGATAGGAAAAAAAGGTTATTAATTTTTTTTAACAGAATTTTGTAGTGCATCTTTTGCTCTATTATACTTATATTAAAATCGAAATAGCGGTTCTCGAATTATAGGAAAGTATATTAGTCGGGTATGTTCTAGAATCCGAATTCACTCGAAAGTGGATTACTTTAGCATTTTTGGTGTTCTGCAATTCACATCCCCATGTTTTTATTCGTTTTCAATTAGAGTAGTAAGGGGTGGGTGAAAGTAAAACGAATCGTACTTTATTCTTATAAATGCTAACATTATTAAGAAAAATACAATTTTGGTTGTTAGTTTGAAGTGTTTTTTATTGAATTTCATCAAAACAATTTAATTTTTCACAGAAATAATAATGCAAACAATTTTTTTTTTAAACTTTACCAAAAATTTCAATTTTGTTTTGGCAGATCTCACTTGTGTAAAAAAACATGAAAAAAATACAACAGTTTTGTTTATGTTCGAAAACATAAAGTTGCCCAACATACTAAATTTTGATATGTCAATCTTTTTTGAACTAAATCTTAATGCATTTAGATCTTATTGAAAAATAAAAATGCATTTTTTAAAGGAAATTAAAACTAATTTCATTTATATATATCTATTTTAACAATAATTATAATAATTCGAATGCATTTAGTTGTAAAATCGCAATGTAATAATCAGGCAATACTTTGTTTTAACAACAAATGGTGCCAGGACAACGTAGTCGATATGTCTATAGCCGGCAAACAGCCGCGCTGATAAATAACGCCAGGCAAGCAGATCAACCAAAAGCAAATAATTTTAATTTCGTTCGTTGTCTTTTTTGAGAGTATTGAATAATTTTATTTTCATTCTGTTTCCTTAAGAATATTAATTTTGTTTTAATTCGCGTTGAAAGTTAAATGAAAAATTTGAATGTCTTTTTCATACTCTGTAAATTGTTTTACATCCAATTTTCACGATGATTTTTTAAGACATGTCTTTTTTTATTTTCTTTTAAAGTTGCTCCCAAAATCATGTCACATTTTCATGATGATTTTTAAAACATGTCTATTTCTTCACTGTTGTTGTAAAAAAAAACTCTTATTTGACAGCCAGAGTTGGTTTTTTTTACTTTATCTTTAATTCCTTTTATTTCTATAATTTGGGAGCCAAAAACGGAATTTAATAACTTGAGAAGTAAAGTGTTTAAAAAAGGAAATTTTCTTGCAAAATGCATTGAAAAAATGTTTGTTGTGGCTTTAGCTCTTCATATGCCGACATTTCATTGGTTGCTAAAACCAAATCGTCAGTGAAGTTTAAGCAGTTTGATAACATTCAACCTCGTATCTTCATGCCATACAAAACAAATACAATATGAGAATTTCAATATTGCATATGAATTATAACAAATACATAATCATAGTAGGCTTAGAATGTTTTTATACAAACAACACAAAAAACAATTATACTCAAAATGACTCTATTTTATTTTTCTCTCAACACCTATACAATTAAACGCCCGTTGGTCGTTCATGATTGTATTTAGGCAAAATGAAAAATAAAATCTTTATTGTAAATACTTAATATTGAAATTTATTATTCGGGAGAATATCCCGACCAATCGTTAGAAACAATTAGTTTTTTTGCAAAATGCATTGAAAAAATGTTTGTTGTGGCTTTAGCTCTTCAATATTAAGTATTTACAATAAAGATTTTATTTTTCATTTTGCCTAAATACAATCATTAACGACCAACGGGCGTTTAATTGTATAGGTGTTGAGAGAAAAATAAAATAGAGTCATTTTGGGTATAATTGTTTGTTGTGTTGTTTGTATAAAAACATTCTAAGCCTACTATGATTATGTATTTGTTATAATTCATATGCAATATTGAAATTCTCAATATGAAGAGCTAAAGCCACAACAAACATTTTTTCAATGCATTTTGCAAAAAAACTAATTGTTTCTAACGATTGGTCGGGATATTCTCCCGAATAATAAATTTCAATATTAAAAAAAGGAAATTTTCTTAAAAAAATCAAAATTGGGTGCTATACAGAAAAACCTCGAAGAAAGCAATGGAGGTAAAACTAATGGACTAAAACTAGTGAGTGGGTGAAGCAATAGCGGAAATGCTGAGTGGAGCGATGTACATTTTCGTTTCTTATGAACGACTTCTTGGGAGATAAGTCGTCTTTTCTGAACTATATCAGAATAAGCCGAGAGACATTTAATTTGGTACTCGCAAAAATCGAAGGTGATAAAGTGAAACAAGATACCATCTTGAAAGAAGCGAAAACTCCAGCAGAGAAACTGGCAGCTACACTCCAATACCTCGCTACTGGAGAGTCCATCAAAAGCACAAATTATCAGACGAGACTATGTGAAACCTTTCTTTGTCGTGCAGTTCCGGAAGTATACCAGGCAATTTAGAAACACTTTAAAAATGAATATTTAAAGGTTTTTGAGTAGGTACATATGTATATGAAAAATATATTATTTTATTGTGCCTATTCATAGAATGAAATACTTTGGTTTATTATTTTGAAATTAAAATAAAACAAGTTAAATTATTATAAGTACATTAATTGAAATAATTTCGTCTTTTATTAAAATATAACTTTAAAAAGTATATATCATTAGCTCTTGGAAGATTGTGAACAAAGAGCTAGATCGCTTGACACGGTCATATATGTTGGATTACGTACATCATACAAGTTTTCGTGTTCCTGATATTTAGATATTAAAAGCTCCACAATTTCGTTTTTCCACGTGGTTTATATTTATTTGAACTTTTTATTTATATTTATTTTATTTATATGCACACAAAACAAAAAACAAGCACTTCTCGGTTTAAAACAAGAAAAATAAAGAACACAGAGATATAACCACAGACGAATGCAAATAAAATATAATAGTAAAATTGCGAATGACAGCTAAAAGGAAGAGATGTATTTTCCTTCATTGTTGTTGTAAAAAAATCACGAAAACAGAAACCACGTTTCTTTTGCTACCCCTCTTTCTTATCTACCTAATATGCCTACAAACAAAAAAGACATGTCTTAAAGATAAGTAAAAAAATCATGGTGAAAATTTGGTGTTACTTTTGTAATTTGTTAATGTTTTTGCAACTTTTTTGCCGACCGCCGTCGATTTTTGCGTACCTGTGGCCGTTGACATTTAGATTTTTTTTCGAACATAAACTTCGAATGTGGAAAAACATGCTGAATTCAGAACACCATTTTATAAATTATGGGGATTCAAAAAATTTTTCGTTTTCAATCCGAGTCGAAACCTGGAACATACCCGAGTGTGTCCGACTAATTTAGGTGGCAAAATTAGCCACGCCCATAAAAAAATCTCTACGTGAAACTCTGAAAGCAGATTTGAGTTTAGCGCATCAAAATCCATATAGTCCGCATACTTTTATCTAAAGGACACACAGAGGAGTATTTGACCCAAAAAACTGGCCAAAATTATTAAGCGTGTTTTTTGTTTTAAAAGTTTAACTTTTTTGATAGTTTTAGCTTTAGTTTGATAGAAAAAATTTACTGGCAGGTTATTATTGGGTTAGTGTTCTTTTGACACCCACCACCCACCACCCACCATCCACCAACCACCGACCCACCCACCTTTTATAACTTTGTTAGATTTTTTTTCTTTTTGAAGAGAATTTAATTTTATATATATATATTAATTTATTATCCGTACACGGTATGACGCGCTACACGATTGTTGTGTGTTTTTAGAAAAATTATTATTACGTATGCCGGTGTCCCCCTCGCAATCCGCCAAAATTTGGTTTGCAACAGTACTTTATTCTAAAAACAACTTAAATTAAATTTAGATAGTCGAACTATTGTAGTTGTGTAAATACAGGGAAATAAAACATATGTAGTTTTTTATGGATGTTACAATGTCCCCTTGTCAAAATTATAATTTATCCAATAATAAATATTAAAAAAAATTGGTCTCGTAGCTTGGCTTCCTATAAGGGATACACAACCAAATAAACAAAAACATATTCACTTTTAATATTTATTTTATATATTATTAAATACTCATCACATGAAAAAATTAAACTAATTAAAAAGTTCAAATTATGATCATGTCATACGTATTTCATTACGGGCGGCATCATCCGATTAGGAAGAAGTAGTTTAATAGTATCTGATGAAAAAGGCTTTTTTATCTTTCGTGTTTTTTGTGTATTACAGCTCAAAAAAGGGTCACTGCTCAAAAATAACCTATTTAGAACATCAATTCCATGTTATCTCCCAAAGTTGCAAAACTCTTATAATAAGAATTCTGCGCAATAAGCCATATACATATGTATGTGTATTTTTCAAAGTGCATTTTCGCTTTACTTAGTTAACAACCTGATACTTGGGTGCTTTTTTATATACCTATACCGTTTTTAAATGTTATTTTGATTTGTAACGCTTTTAAATTAGGTATGTACATATCTAACTATATTTTCACAAGAAATAAAGTGTCCTGGAGACGATCAAGTCTTATATAGACCGCAGGTAAACAAACACAGTTTAATAGGTGTGTATGCGTGTGGTTGACTTATAATTATTCCTGATAAGACAGTTAGTAAATTTGATTTTATGAACTAAGAACTGAATTTTAGGAAATTCCTTTTTTAAGGGCGGATAATCCATCACATTGGTAGTTATTAACAGTGATGTAAATAATATTTCACATCAATAATTCGAAAAACACAAAAGTTTATGACGACAATAAAGTATAAGAAGAAGTGCCTTATGAGCAAAAATAAAAAAATGACATTTGCAAAAATCACCAAAAATAATGGCGCAAACTTGCACAAACTTTTTCTTTTTTTTCTTAAATTAGAGATCTCATATTTTATTGTGGTATATAACATTTTTTGTAGAACAGCTAACCTCACTTTCAAAAAACTTTTCCTTTTTTTTAGTAAGAATTTATATGTATATATGTATGTATAATTTTTTTTATAATTAATATTTTTAAAATAAATATTTGAGATAATTTTTTCTTTTTAAATATTAAAAATGGATGCTGATGGAATCTTTCAGGTAAAAAAAAAATCAATGTAATACCTCTTTTCGTTTAGCCACAAAAAATATCATATAAATATCGTGAAGTCGAAAAAATTCAATAAAAACGCATGCAATTTTCTTCACTTTCCTGACTGTAACAGTGTCCCACAACTACAAATCTTAACTTACAATCTTTAAAATGCACGATATGATGTAGAATTTTGTTTTCTATCGATCTGCGTAATTACTTCTTAGGATTTCATCAAATTAATTTTTGCCTTTTTGGCCAGCTTTTTGAGTCAAATATTCCTCTGTGGGACAGCCAAAAAATTTTGTTTTTTGTTGTACAGTGTTATCAAACATCGTAATAAAGTAGTTGACATATTTTATCAGATACTGGAGAATGTTTATTTCATGAAATGCATATGTGTATCATTTGATGTTAATGATATAGTAAATGATAAAGATAGTTATGCCCAGTTTTTAACTTTGTATGTATTTAAATGCCATTTAGCTTTAAATGCCATTTAAATCCGAAATACAGTTCTTCAAGGCTTATTTAATTGCAACTTAAATGAGCAACATTGGGCATTTAAAGTTTATTTAAAGTCCAGAAGTTAACATATGATTTTGCCGTTTGTTTACCTCTCAATTTATTGGCGTCAAATTAGAGATGGGCGCGTGTTGGATTTTTTCAACACGACACGAAGACGAAACCCAAGATGTCAAGCACGAACGAAACACGCACGGCAAAAAATTTCAAAACACGAGACCAACCAACACGCACGAAACTAAATTCAATAAAAAAAATTTTCAACTTAAATTCACTTATGTATGGATGTACATACATATGTACTTATGTACATACAAATATATTTTTGTTTTAACATAAAAGAATCACATAAACTTAAAAATATTTAGTTATTTGCAAATAAATATCTATGTGTTACATATTTTTGTTAAGAAATAGTAACTTATCAAGATTTACACTTTCAACACGAACACGTCGTGTTGATCGTGCATGTTTCGTGTCACGAAAAAAAAACACGACTCGCGCCCATCTCTACGTCCAATGAAAGAAATTAAAACATATTTTTTAGAAATTAAAAGTTGTTAAACAAAAGAGAATATATACGTAAATTAAATTAAAAATTATAGATATATGTATGTAAGTATATATATATATGCTCATATATATAAATATAAGTATATTTATAAATAAAAAAGGCAACAAAAGGGATTCCTATCAAAAAGACAGCTGTTTTCTTTGAAACTATCGATAACTTTTTTAACATTTCATAGTGCTACCATATTTTCATTGCTATTTAATAGCAAGAATTATTTAACACTGAAAAACTGAAGCTGTATTTAAATACAATTTAAATTTATGTTAAATTTAACTAATTGCATATTTAAATATTAAGTTAAAAACTGGGCATTAGTATGATATATTAATTTGATAGAAAAATATGTATTCTTTTCACTCTCATTTTTCAGAATTTAATGAAAATGTACAACGCACTTATTGAAGCAATGATTTGTAAAAAATAGTTGATAGTTTTTTGAAACAAAACATTAAGAACCACACAAGAAGCAAATAATTTTAGATTCTATTTCAGTTTTTCCCACATACGATGTTTTTTTTTTTAATTTTAATACCCTCGCAAGCATACAAAAGTTTTTTTAACTTTTCAAAAATATAATTTGAAAATTTTATAATGTGGTGGCATAAGCAGCATTGAAGTAATAACTAATAACAGCAAATAAATTTAAAAAATAAATTTAGTAAAATACCCCAATAATAAAATGTAAATTGCAATCTTTTATAATTAGAACAAATATCTTTATCGTTTTCTAATAGGAGGTACATTACTGACGCAGAGCGAAAAGATTTGTGTCAGCAAAGTATAAATTATTCCTTACAAATTTTACGGTCTATTCTTCAAAGGAATATGAATAAGCGCAACGACACGGACACTTTAAATCTTTTAATAGATATTTATAAGATTCATAAAAAATGTGTGAAATACATGAACCAAAAGGAGCCAATGTTCGCCGAACTTTTTGTCGATGCTTACAAATTTTTCATCAAAGATAAAGTTGAAGTTATTCCAGATAATTGCAACTTCTTGGATTTAGCAATTAAACTGTGCGTACAGGAAATAACAGCGCAAAAAAATATGGAAAAATCGCTGCACACTGATAGTACAACGAATACTTCGGATTACACTGCAACGCAATCATCAGAAATGTCAAATATCATGGTATGTATGTATTTCCCTCAGAGTGTTAAATGTATATCGGGTGTTTTTAGTGTACACCATATGTTTTATCAAATCGTTAAGTCATTTTAATAAAATAAAATTTTCATTATATGCCGATCTCAGTTGCCAAATCATTTCAATTTTATATAGCGTAAATACAACATGTATTGTACACAGATCGCAGATGGGCAATTTATTTCATAATTAGACCTTGCAATAATTCCAGTATTATACATATAAATATAATACAAAATAAATAAAAATAACTTTATCTTCTTTCTACTTAAAATCTTGTGCTTATCTAAAATTGACCACAAGTTCTCAATGGCACTTAGTTCAAGAAATTGCACAGGCGGCTGCATCAGTTGCAGACAGGTTTGAACAATTTCCGTTGACTTGAAAGAAGCTAAAATCCGCCACTATATCTAGTTTTTCATTACATTGCAGATAACTGGACTTTTGTACGTCGAGGTACATATTCTTGTCCATTGTACTCCCAATAAACACTTTTTTATTAAGAAAACGTACTCTTGGCGAAGTGCTTCTTTAAACGTATTTTTTTTTTGGAAAAGTTACCTTTTTAAGATAGTACTCGCTAACAATTTGTTTGACGGATCTAGCTTTCTCCCATTTACTTCCTCACGAACAAAGAAATGTTTGAGAGCAATGTGATTTGTTCTACGATGATATTCAAGGTTCCTTGCAATCCTTACTGCTGCCGAATTACCATCTTGCAAAATTGGAATTTCCTGATACGAGTAAGCTATCGTTTCAGCATATAATTGGCTTAACTAAACAGTTTCTTTTGTGGCTTCTGTTTGTCTTTGACTTAGTCATGATATTGCACCATCAGAAAATTTTATTTCAGCTGTGGATGTAGATCTTCCAGTTTTAGTGCATCAGCATCGCTGTAACACTCTAGATAAATAAAACACACTGTACGCTAAATCAGATCTACTTCCAAGCATCGAATACAATTCTGAATTCCTTCCTTAACTCGTTTAGAAACTGATTCAAATCATTGACATTGGTAGCAGCCACTGATCCATCATCAACATAAAGTCAGTGTAGTTTTCTTTTCATTTCTCCCTCCCACATACTAGCAATAATCCGCTTCATGTGATTTTAAACAAAGTTTAATGAGATAGTTGACAATTTTACGATTAAAACAACTTGGGGCTTGCTTCCATCCATATAAGCTACGTTGTAATTTACATAGTTTTTGGCTTTCGTCTTTAAATCCTTCCGGTTGTTTCATGTACATATCGAGCCTTTGGTGCAATACCGTAGTAACTCAAAATTTCAATATTTTAAGGTTATATTACGAAATTATTCGCCTTGTCGTTTTTTATATTCTGTAAAAGTTTCATAAAAATATTTTGTATACTCAGCTCTTGCGAAAAGAATCAAATTTTCTTTTACCATTAAGTTGTGTGTAAATTCAAAACTTTAAACTCAGTTTCTGCAAAACAACCTTTTTTGAATTATTGCGTTATTGCAGCAAAGGCTCGATATATTCTCCATACACAGTACAACAGATAATTTCGGGACTCAATTCTGATAATTGTTTATGAAAATAGCCCCAAAAGGAAGAAATTCTGCGTCATTTGTTTGGTCCTGGTACATCAAATAATAATTTAATAATAAATTTGAAGTTAGTAATTATCGTATAGGGGAATTTGTCACGTTTTAGGCTCTTGTTTGTCATAACTCGAGAACCACTAGTCCGAATAAGCTGAAACAAATTTTAAGAAATTAAGAATTAGAATTCCTTTTATCTGTTCATAACATTTTAATTGTCCACTCACATTTATTAACGCTTATTACTTTGCTACCGCAATCATAAAAATCAAATACCCTTTGGTTTATTACTTTTTTTTTTAATTCTGAGAATCATAAAAAAAGTCGTCAATGTTTTATCCAAAGAATTTTGAGAGCAAATTTTTGAAATTCATACCTTTACTTGATTGTAGTGCATAAAAGCGAAACGCGTTCATCGATTTTCATGATTTTTGTCTCATTTTGTTCATAGGTTATGCGACTTTACGTGAAAGTAATAGAACTTGGCACTTTTTTACCGTTTTGGATTTTTTATGAATTAAAAATAAAAAATTTAAATTTTTTAGGCTAAAAATATTTTTTTCTTCATACATTTATTTATAACTACGAAACTGTTGCTTATGTAAAAATGTTGTGAACAGATTAAAGGAATTGTAATTCTTAATTTTTTAAAATTTGTTTCAGCTTATTCGGACTAGTGGTTCTCGTGTTATGACAAACAATAGCCTAAAACGTGACAAATTCCCCTATACGATAATTACTAACTTCAAATTTATTATTAAATTATTATTTGATGTACCAGGACCAAACAAATGACGCAGAATTTCGTCCTTTTGGGGCTATTTTCATAAACAATTATCAGAATTGAGTCCCGAATCAAACACCTGAAAAATGTTGTACTATTGAAAAGCTATTGAAATATCAAATTTTACATTAAGTGCATATTCTGGCTTGCGGTTATAGTTAAAACAGCTCTTATTGTTATTATCTTCGCACTAAAGGTTTTATTGTAGTCAATATCCTCATTTACTACAAGCGTTGCCTTAAACTTATCAATGCTTCCATCTGGATGCCTCTTTAGTTTATGTATCCATTTCTAAGGCGAGGTGTTGACACATTTTATTAGGGAATCCATAACCAATGTTTTATTTTCATGACGTGACTTCATTTTTAGGATTATAGCTTTTTTGCATTGCGAACTTCGTTTTCACAATACTTGACATAGTGTTTATACTTTGAGTTTGAAATCAATGATCGATTTCTTAATCGTTTCGAAATTGGTTTGGATTCCTCGTCCTTTCCACGTGGTCTGTGTTTTACATTTGGGTGTCTTAATTCATTGACATCTTTAAAATTTTCCAAAAAGTTACAATTCTTAGGAAGGTCACCTGTAGAAATGTCAAATTGCATTTCATCAGAAGAACTACATTGATTATCTTCCTACATTTCAATTGTATCTTCATTGTGTCCTGAATAGAATCATTTTTATCATTTAAAAACTGCTGATTACACTGTGTTAAACGATTTTGGTACTCTATTAACTCTTAGCTGGAATGAATAGGAAATGAGCCATGGATTGAATGTTCCAAATGCATATATGTAGTATCCATTACGTCTAGTTTTTGAGGTACATGTCAATTATTGTTTTTATTTACTATGCGATATTATCGACATTTCGTCGCAACTTCTTAAATGCACCAAAAAAGATTTTTGTTATATTTGCGGACAGTGAATTGTAAAATGACAAACAAAATATGTATGTTTCTGAAAAGGTGAGAAGTGGACGTGGTATTAATCAGTATAAACCATGGATACCAAAGTTTGCTTGTGTTTCGTCTTACGTTACCCTCATGTCCTGGTTAAATGGGAACAAGACTTCAATGCCATTTGCCTTACTAGCTTTATGGCCTCAACCTAGTAATTATTTTAATTGTTGCTACTTTTGCATGACCGACATATGTGTGATTTTACAAAGAAAATCAAGCACAACGTGAAGTATTCTGACGTTACTGCAATGAAGAATCCAGTACCTCACAGTGAATGCCTCCTCCTTTACCTCCCACTAAAAATGAAATTGATATTTCAGAAGAGCCAGATTTGTCAAATAATGACGGAAGCAGTTTTTACCTTCAACAAGTTCTCTTGGTCGTCCACATCTAATAAATCAAAATTAATTGAATGATTTGATACGAGACTAAGATTTATCAATTAGACAAGCTGAATTACTAGCATCCAGATTAAAAGAGTAGAATTTCTTGGCTCCCAACACGAATGTATGTATGTGTGCAACGAAAACGTAATAAAGAACTGGCTTCATTTTATTTTATTTCTGTTATTTGTATGTGGGACAGCAGAGCCATGGAAAAGCACTATGCTGCAAAAGTATGGCCAGAAACGTCACAGATTGTTTTCGGAAAATCTAATGTAGATAATGATAGATCTTAAAAATATCATTCTACCACTACTCCACATAAAACTTGCTTTGATGTTTGTGTCAAGGCTATGAATAAAGAGGGAGATGGCTTTTTATATTTAAAGACAGTATTTTTAAAGTTAAGTGATGACAAAGTCAAAGAAGGAATATTTGTGGGTTCACAAGTACGCACATTGATGAAAGATCCAAATGTTCATAAAACGCTTACCAACAAGCAATTTGATACGTGGTTATCATTGAACGTAGTTATAAAAGGGTTTTTAGGGAACCACAGAGCCGAAAATGTAGAACAGCTAGTTAACGACATGTTACTAATAAACAACGCGGAATAGCTGAGTTGTAACACAGAAATTAAGCTCTCTCTCTCTCTCTCTCTCTCTGTGTCTTCTAGTTTCACCACCTGTTCTCTCTAACCTATCCCTTTCACAAAAGAAGTAACACCTTAAGTTAAGTAGTAGGCATTAATTGCCTCTTTCAAAAAAAAAATGACATATTAAAATCTTACGAAAAGTTGGGTTGCAGAATGTCATTGAAAATTCACTTTCTTCATTCGGATTCTTCTTTCTTTCATTCTAATCTTGGTGCGGTCAGTGATCAGCAGGGTGAAAAACCGATTTCAAGGCCGTTGGTTGATTTTATTAGATTTCTTTAAAATATGTTTTGGCCTTTTAATTTTTAATATAATTTGGCACATTCTTACGGAAGAAAAATGAAACGTGATGAAAGTTTAATAAACGACATTTGCAAACTTTTGCAAAAGAAAGCCATAGGTTAGGTTAGGTTAGGTTTTACAATATGCCTTAAGACATCGAAGTTATTGTTCCAATTAAATTGAAAAAGTCAAAACAAATTTTAAAAATCTGAAAATGTTTCGAGTAGACAGAAAATTTTCCCACTAACTGCAGTTATCAGCATAGATTTGGCATAACTGTTAACCTTTTCCATTTTCCACTAATGGACTTGGCTTCAATAAAATTCGGTCAATCACGCCTAAAGCTCCTTCGTGATAATCGAGAATTAAACGTATTTTCCGTTTTCACATAGTCCAGTCTGTTTCTTCAATTACTCTGAGAAATACATGATTAAAAATAAAAATTAAATAATTCGAAAACTGTTTTTTTTCATTTATAAAAACCAATTGCCTGAGCCCATAAGCTTTTATAATAAAAGTTTTTATTGAAGTAAATTAAAAATAGACAAACATGTGGGTTATCATAAATGTACATAATACAATAATATAAATAAAATCAATACCAATATCAATTTATGTAATTATTTTAAAACAAATGTTAAGTAAACATAACATAAACAAACAACTTCTACAATTATTACATTTATCTAATATTAGTATTTGTTTATAATTTATTTAGACCTCTCGCGTTTTGCATATACCAGGTCTCAATACAAAACCTAAATTCCGGGGAAGTGCGTTAAAAGCTGCAACAGCATCTGCAAATAATTTGTCGGCACAAAATGTTTCGAATCAGCTGCCAACAGACTTAACGAAAAACCCACAACTTTTGCCTATTTTTGGAAGTGCAATTCAGCTAGCAGGAACAGTAAGTGAATTAATAATTTGTTCTTTTTTTATTTAAGAAATGTGATTTGTAAAAATTTGCATTAATTTTCATGTCTTGTTTTTAAGGATACTTCTGACCTTCAAAAATTATTTCAAGAATTCTATTCAAAAATGCTTAATACAGACCTTAACATATGCTCGTCAACGTTGTTAGTTCCACAAAAGTCGAAGAATTTTATGGATGATCAAACCACTTTCAATGTTTCAAATGCTAAGAATTTAATATTGCCGTATAGTACAACAACTCAGTCTGTGTCAGATACACCAACTTGCGGACAATTAGCAAATATCGAAGAAAGCAGTGGAAGCCAGCATAACTCAGCTTATTTGAAATATCATAAACCTAAAATTTCACACAAAAACAAACCAATCTTTAAACCTTACAATCGTTCCGGCCAAAGTGAAGGCACTCAGAACTCTCTAAATGGTGTTTGCAGCGAGGATAAAATTGACATTGTAAACAACCATGCTGGTGTCTTATCTACGTACTCTAACTTATTTCATAATTCAGCTTTGGCCCACATCGATTTTGGCAACAAACATTTGATAACAGCTTCGAAAAAATCAAAGGAGACATTCTCGGAAAGATCCGATAATTTTATGACGATTATGGATGTTAAAAACTACCATAATGACGTCACTTCGTATAAATCTGCGACCCCAATGGACTCTTCATCTGTTTTTTTATCATCAACTCAAACAATGAATCAATTCTCTAAACAGCAGTCTACGGTTTCATCAAATGTTGTTAGTCCATTCAAAACTTTACAAGAAAAATTAGCTGAACGGCAAAAGGCATACCAACATAATGAAACTGCGACCTCAACAAGTGCAAGAGATAAGTCTTGCGATGACGTCATTATCTTAGACTAATAAATAAAAGTCCAATACAACAATATTGACAATTGCTTCAAATTATTAAATAAAAACAAACACATCAATGATTTTATACGGTTTTATTATGTGGATATTAGAGTATGTGTACATATGCGGTGGTGTTCGGTTAGAACGAACTCAGAAATAGATGAAGCTATATACGAGTATTTCCAACTTGACAGGTGGACGACTGCGAATTTTTAAAGTAACATTAATCGGTCCGCCAAAATTTGAAACATTATTTTTAATGGTCGTGAAGCTCTCATCCTGTAACAGGGAAGATTTTACATTGTCGATTCATTAGTTTCGGTACGAAACGAGTGAACTCTCGACCGCATTCTATTTTGGCATTTACAACCCACATTCTATCTCGAAGAAGATACTTTGCTCTTGCGTGGCAAATTACACAAGAAGTGAAATTTAGCTTTTGAAAATTCGCCTGCAGACCTGACAATTGAATTTTTTTCTATTCAGTAATGAAAAAATTATTTTCTCTGCTCTTCAAATAAGTTTCATCAGTCTCAATTCTTTGTCTCGATAATATCATATAAACCGTCACATAAATACGAGCTTTTTTTGTGACAAGTTAGACAAGCTTTATTTATTTACATTTTAAAACCATATTTATGAAGTCTTCAATGTAAAGTGAACTAACAATTAGTATTCAAATCTCAAATCTCTCAACACCTCTCGTGTTCGGCTAAGAGCAAGTGCGTCCCTCGTTCGCAGCCGAGTGTAGGTTTGGATGATACTCTAGTTTACTCCTATGTATGTTGCCGTGTGCTTTGAAACCATTGTCTTAACGAAAGGAACGTATACATTTTTGGAGACTGTGCAAATTTTTAACACACCATTGAGGTTCTGTAATTATACGTAGACATTTATTTTAGCGCCTTTGCATCTCTTTCTACATTAGACAACTGAAATCCATAGCACCGTATTGGTTTTAAGATTGCGTTGTATAAAAGAAGTTTGTAATCTACGCTTAGTGTTGAATCCCTCGCCATAAGCCAATTAGTTTAAGCAGCCTTTAATTGCATACTCATCAGTTTAGCTTCTCTTCGCAATGTAAAAAGGATACACATTTTTGCTCATTCGCTTTTATTTTCCACGTTTTTCACTATTTTTCTAATATTCAATTGAATTCCTACAATTTGGGAGTTGCTTCTTATGGGTTTTCATGGATGTTTAGACAAGATTATTATTTTTTGGCATTACGGAGGCATATATCAAGTACTACATAGGGCCTCACGTACTGCCTTCCGGAACTATGGCTTCAATTAGCTGTGGTGTTTGAGTAGTTGCGGGTAATTATAAATTGATCCTTCGTGCCATACTTTATAAGAAGCCTGGGAAACATTAATGACGGGAGCTGAAGAATATATTTTTCTTCAAAAGCCGTTCTAACCACATTTACAAATTTTGTGTGTTTGTTGTATGATAAAATAAACATAAAATTTAGAGAAATATATGAAATCTTTGAGCCGATATAATTCAATGTTTAACGATGATTTCATGTAAATATTGACCGCGGCTACGCCTCAAATGGTTCATTCGCTGGGTCCAATTTTGGACAGAGCGGGCTTGTCCCTATAGACATGAGCCTTAACATAGCCCCACTAACAATAGTCTAAAGGAGTTAAATCGCAAGATCTAGGCGGCCAAATGGCCGGTCCCAAACGCGAAATAATCTGTTCACCGAACTCGCCTCTAAATCGGGCAATTGTTTCGGGTGCTGTTTGGCATGTGGTACATTAAGAAATTTTTAATTTTTTTATTCTCTACATAAAAGTAAATAAATTAAAAAAACGTAACATTCCAAAGATGCTTCACCTCCAGTACATGATAAAAAGTGCTATTTTCTGTATTGACATACATAAATACAAGGTCCTCAAAATAATACGTATAAAACCACTTTTTGATGCAGAACTGCAAGATGAATTTAGATGGTGATCATAGTGCGCAAAATGTTTAGTTCAGGATAAAGGTTTTAACTGTTTGGCTGCATTTTTCTAGATTTGAGGGAGGTTAACGTTGATAGTCAAACGAGCCGCACCTGCAACAGCCCTTGAAATTTGTTTTGTATGATCAATTAAATGAAACATTTGCATTAATTTGGTAATTTCTATCGCTAGAAAGTCCTTCACAGGAGTAGCACTCCCTGATCTGTGTTAATTAAATTAATAATTTTAAAAATTTTTAAAAATGACGATCAAAAACCACTAATCACAATGTAAATATTAGCTCTTATCATATACAAATTGGTGCTAGTTGTTAGTGGAAAGAAAGTGTTAACGTATTCGGAAAACTTTTAACAACAGTATGAAAAAATATGTTAAGAAATTGAGAGACAAACAAGTCTTATAAAGTTTGCACAAAATTTTCTAACACTGATGAAATCATTATTTGCAAGTTTTCAAAAACAAAATTAAATATATTTTATGATAAAATAAACTATTTTCAAGGGGAAACGGACTTAACCAACGTTTCAAACAATGTTTAATTTCTACTGATGTGTTCAAATTAAGCCAAACAGAGTGTTGTATCTTGAAGACAGTGGACTGTTCCTTAAGCAAAGAAATTGTAAATATTTCTTGATGAATTTCGAAAAACAAACGGTTTAAATGCGAAGAACAATGACATTATTCTTTAATTTTATCACTGGGCGAACACTAGTTCGCCCAGTGGTTGAAATTCAACCATTATTGCAATAATACGAAACCGCTCAGATATAATGTCATATTTTTCTTCATTTCGAATAAAGTGTATTACCGTACTTACTCCGTTTTTTAATGGTTGTATCTATTAATGTGAGCCTTCCAAATAAATAGTAGAAACGGTTTTGATGTTCATTTAAGAAACGTAAATTTATTGCCTATATTAACAATATTAAAATTTTTTGATTAATTGAAGAAAAACTAAAATTAAAAAAAAATCATTTTATTCAAAATATTTAATGTAGTTGTACGACTGGCATCTTTATCTAAGCAAAATTTCTTTATATACAATATTCTTCGTAAAAACTCTATTGTCATTGAGTATGTTTCCTTGACCATTTTCTTTTGAAATATAAAATTTTAGGCCGTCGAATGAACGAACTCTACTCGCAGCTACATATAATTGTCCATACGCAAATACAGGTAGTCTCAAAAGGACACCTATCTTTTCAAATGTTTGCCCCTGTGACTTGTTAGTGGTCATAGCAAATGCGGGTATTATTGGAAATTGTGTCCGCTGAAATTTAAATGGAAGAATTGTTCCAGAAAATAGTAAATTTATTCGTGGAATCAAAATTCTTTTATTACGAACTACTCCCGTTAATACTTCGCAATCTATGGTGTTGCGGTGCAAGCATTTTAATCGCATTCGAGTTCCATTTACAATGGCTTGTGCCGTGTTCAAATTACGAATCAGCATAACAATGGAATTTATTTTCAATTCATGCGGTGGCATTCCGCTTACGTTCAGTGAATTTAAAAATTAAGAAGGATATTCATTTACGTCATTGACATCATTAGAAACTTTATAAAACTGTAATAAACCTTCTACTCCCCTGAAAGACGATTAAGTATATCATTATTTATTGAAGCGCAGTCTTCATTGGTAGGAGCTAAAATTACGGAATTAAGAATTTGATCCGATAATATATTCTCACGAATATTACCATAGACATCAGTAATTAAATTATCAAAACAACCAATTATTTGTTGTGGCAATTCAATAATGTCATCACCTAACTCTGGATAATTTCTTAATTCACCCTTACCAAGTTTATTTATGAAATTCGACAAATTCTACTTCTTCTGGTCTAGCTCTCATATTTTGTGTTAAGGTAACTTTGTGAAAAGAATTAAATTCCTTACAACTAATGGTGCAATTTTCAATTAAAGTAAATCGGGTCCCGTGTGGAAATTTGCATTAAATCGCACATTACTATTCTAGTTTTACCACCAAATGGTGGAATATAAGAACAAATAAAATAAGTTTTTCCTTCTGTGTGTTTACGGAGTTGCCAAGCCAAATTTAATTTAGTTAATTTTGAGTTTTTGTTGTAATTTTTGGCAAATGAAGAGAGAGAGAGAGAGATCATGGCTTTATGATTGGCTAATATTCTTAACTGTTTTTAACTATCTTAGGCACAAAAATGTAGAAAAAAAAATACATTCTGCACTGCTTCTATTTACAATCTATCAAAAACAAAAAAATTAGGCGAATACGTGAGTTTGAGTCAGTTAAAATGGTTCTTAACTTTTTTCACTTGCGTATTTATTTCTTTTATTAAAATATAACTTTAAAAAGTATATATCATTAATTCTTGGCAGATTCTGAACAAAGAGCGAGATCGCTTGACACGGTCCATATATGTAGGATTACGTATGTACATCGCACAAGTTTTCGTGTTCCCGATATTTAGATGTTAAAAGCTCTACAATTTCGTTTTTTTACATGGTTTTTATTTATTTGCACTTTTTATATTAATGTACGTATCTCTTATATGCACACAAAACAAAAAAACAAGCATTTGTCGCTTTAAAACAAGAAAAATAAAGAACACAGAGAAATAACCACCTTAACAGACGAATGCAGATAAAATATAATAGCAAAACTGCGAATGACAGCAAAAAGAAAGATATGTATTTTTCTTCATTGTTGTTGTAAAAAAATCACGAAAACAGAAACCATGTTTTTTTGCTACCCCCTTTCTTATCTACCTAATATGCCTACAAACAAAAAAGTCATGGTGAAAATTGGGTGTAAGTGGTCGTCGCAATTGTCTAAATGCACCAAATAAGTTTTGCTACGTTCGCGGACAGTATACTGTGAAAATCACAAACAAAATATGTAAGTATGTATGTGTGTTTCTAAAAAGGTGAGAAGTGAATATTTTCTCTATTTTGGATGTGGTATTAATTAATATAAACCATGGATACCAAAGTTTGCTTGTGTTTCGTGCTATGTTACCCTCATATCTTGGTTAAATGGGAACAAGACTTCAATGCCATTTGCCTTACTAGCTTTATGGCCTCAACCTAGTAATCATTTTAATGGTTGCTACTTTTGCACGACCGACATATGTGCGTGGTTATACATAGAAAATCAAGCACAACATCAAGTATCCTAACGTTCCTTCAATGTCTTACATCCCTGCAAAAACGAAATTGAGTTTTCAGAAGAACCAGATTTGCCAAATAATGACGGAAGCAGCAGCGAATATTCTGTGTTTTTACCTTCAACAAGTTCTCTTGGCCGTGCACATCTAAAAAATCAAAACAGTTACTTGACTGTTTATGAACTGATTCCATTAATCTTATATTTATGTACATATGTAACACATACTATGTATGTATTACCAAGGGCGTAGCCAGGATATGAAATATTGTGGTGCCACGAAAATTTGATTATCATTTTTTATGATTGGATCTTCTGAAAATTTTGCTAGAATTTTTTCCAAAAATTCGTCCTTCTTCTCGGTTACCAATCTTCGGTGGACGCTTAACATACATAGTCCTGCAATTTACAATATACTTATTTTTTGATAATAAGTAAAATTGCATATTATTTTACCGTCTAAACGCGCTTCAGTCATTGTGGAGCGCAACCATGTTTTTACTCGCCTTAAATTGCTAAATGACCGCTCAACAGCTGCAGTAGTGCACGGCTGTGACAATGAAATTAATAACGCCTTCCTTATATTTGGATAAAATAATCCAGCGTCTTTCAAAATACTCGCCAGCTCTAAGTCGGCTCATTCGTCTCTACCCATTTTTTTTGTTGCCAAGAATTATACCAAAGCTCAATTTCTCCTTCCAAATCATCCAACTCATCAAAATGCTCAAACGTTTTTGTGGCATCTTTAAGCTCTTCCAGCTTCAAAAAAGCATGTTTGACGGGTGCAAACAATGAATTGCAAACCCTAGCCTATTCTCTTCATTAAATCGTCTGTCCAGTGATGAAATTAAAAAATCTATATAAGGAATGTATGTAGATCGCTTCCAGTATTCAGCAGGTAATGAAAACGGGGGATTTGAATGGTGCGTTTGACGAGAGACTATCCTTGGAACAGACATCTCTATGCCTAAATTGGCCGTGTTTTCTTGAATAGAAAAAGCAATCCGTCCACAATACCCTGTGTATTTTTTAATAATTTTGTATTAGGTGGGTGCCACGGCCCTCTAGGCCCATACCTAGTTACGCCCATGTGTATTACATACATAATATGTATGTATTTTCACGTTACAGATTTGGTTGGACTATTTTTGAACTATTTAAATACTTCTTGTATTTGCATATTTCCTACTAAATGACGCATTAGCGGATGAACTTATTTGAATAAATTTTTTATCTCCATAAAAGACGTGATTCAACCCTGTTGAGGAAAATATTTTTGGAATTTGTTTTCTAAAAAAAACATTATGCTCTTTGTAATGAACTGTAATTAATTTTATATATAGAAAGATACGGAATAGATATAAAAGAATTATCCTAAAATAAATAATATAATTAAGCAATTATAAAACACTTCTAGATTGTTTGTTATAATTTTTTAATGAACAATGAAACTATTTTGGGTTATACCACAATTCTAAGGAATTGTATGGCTTTTTATTACGGGAATATTTTTCGGGCTTCAAACAAGATGATTCTTAAGAAAAATGTTTCTTTAAGTGTTAACTGGTAGAAAATTCGCTCACCGGTGTACATCGGCAGGTGAGGTGATGTCTGATGACATCGTCACTTACGTCCAACATGTTGTAAAAACGAGGTGTAAAGCTGAGAATAAAAAACATCATAGATTCAAGTGTACAAAGAAGAAAAGAAAAAAAGGAATTTATTAGAGAGGTCTATACATATGTATGTAGAGTACACAGCTGTAAGTCATATGCATAGATAGAGAGAAAGAACTAAGCCGAAATACGCATAGCAGGTAAGATAAAAAAAGAACCAGCGTGATCCTTCAAATTCTAATTATCCTTAAGAACTAACCATTTATCTACACAGCGATTTATTTGATTTGATTCAAGTGTTATCAGTGATGTCTATTAAGTTGAGCATTAAACATTTCATATCTAGTTACTATTTTAATTACTCAGCGAGTATATGCTAACATTATTAGAAACTGCTCAATAAAATCACCCCTGTCAAAAAATTTTATTCGGGGACGTATTTCCCTTCTCGCTGATGTGAAAATCCTAAATGACTTTACCCCTCAGAACAAGTACAAATTTTCTTTGATTTGTTCACATTTCCCCTATTGGTAAGTTGATAATAAATTAGCGAAAAACGAACTGCTTTTTATTTAGTTTAAAAATATTTGTAAATGAAATACAAAAAAAAAAAAATTTAACATTTAATAGCGGTCATATTCTTGAAGCTGTCGAATTGTCGTTTATTCAGTCTGTTTTTCCCAAACCATCATGGATTTAGCGTTTAACAAACCGTGCAAATGATAAAATTGTTTTATCAAAATGGGTGTTCTGTTCAGTCAATGTTCCATGATGTTCGCCCATTTTCCGGTCGCTATAATCGTTCCCAACTTTTGGATGAATAGATATCTCAACAAATGAAATTGTCAAATTTAGGACAATAATAATCCACATGAGATCTAAAGGCCGTGTCAGATAAAACTCTGTAGCGTTGCGTGACGTTTTTAACTTTGACAGAAAAGCGTAACGCAAAAGGTGTATGACACAATAAAACCTTTGACAGAACGCGCGCATTGTGTGTTTACCAAAAAGGTGGATATGAACTTTGCTAATTATTTTTTATTATAAAAATGAAAGTCAAAATATTATTTGTTATCACCCATTGTAGTTTATTGAAAATACACCACTATACAGTATAAAGCTTTTTATTCTCATCAATTCATGTTTTTTTTATTTTTTTATTTTGAAATACATATGTATGTATTCGTATAAAAAGGTAAAATCTTATTAATAATAGGCTGCCACTGATTTTTTACAATAAAATAATCTTATGCTATATACCTTAATATAGCCAGCAAATAGGTACTATTTTATAAATTAGTTTAAAAAAACAAGCTCATATTCTTCAACTGGAAATAAATTTTAAAAATAAAAAAATAAGTATTTTTCATATCGCATCACATTTTCATATCATATTCTAACATATTTTTGATTGTCAAAGCACGCAAAAAGTTGAGAGTAGCCGAACTTTTTGCGTCACGCTGCGTTAAAAGTGTTTTATGTGGCATATTTCGTATAAGTATGTACATTTCATCTTAAATGTCAAAGCGAAGCTGTAACGTAACGCGAAGCAAAAGTTGTATCTGACATGGCCTTAAAAAATTTAATTTTTCATGTACCAAGGAGCCGATGTTATTAATCTTAAAATTTTGTTTTGCATTCGTTGTATTCTTTTTACATTGGAAGCTGAAGCAGTGTCCCATAGCTGAATTCCGTAACACCATATGGGTTTCAAAAGCGACTTGTATATTAAAAGTTTACAATCCAGAAAGAGGGTAGAATTTCTACCAATCAGCCAATGTATCTGGGTTAATTTAAGCTTCATTTGTGTTAGCATAGAGTCAATGTGCTGTTTCCATGTAAGCCGTCAGTCAAGGTGTATACCAAGGTATTTCACCTGTGATTGTTGAGGAACAACTTGATTGTTGATTCGAATGGGGGAACAAGTGTCTCTTTGTAGGGTAAATGTGACATGAACACACTTTTGTTCATTTACTTTTATTCTCCATAAGTTCAACCACGGTTCCAACAGGTTAATGTGTTCCTGGAGATAACGGGTAGCCTCGTGAGGGTTTTCATGCATACTAAGGCAGGCTGTATCATCGGCAAATGTAGAAGTGGATATTACTGCTCAAAGGCATATCACAGGTATAAATCAAATACAAAACTGTCCTTCCACGACAGTGAACTTCCGGGCAAGAATGTAACTTTCCAAAAGATTTACAATGTTTATTGGTAGATATGTCTTCATGCCACACTTTATCAAATGGCTGAGAACCATCAATAAAGAGGGAAGAACAATACTTCTTTTCTTCAAATGTTCTTATAAAATGAACCAATCTATGAGTTTGTTCAACGGTACTATGCTGACTTCTAAAACCAAATTGATGGTCCGGTATGCACCCATTTTCAGTTAGAATTGGGGACAATTTCGTCATGAGCAGTTTTTCGAAGAGCTTTGATATTGTTGACAGTAAACTTATTGGCCTATATGACTCAGCCTTGGTAAGATCTTTGCCCGCCTTTGGAATCATTTTGACCATGGCAAGTTTCCAGCTGTGTGGGTAATACTCCAGTCGTAAAATGCCATTAAAAATAAATAACAGGATTCTAATAGCAATACGAGGCAATTCCATCAATACCCGAGGCCTTTTTTGGGTTGGTTTCAGCAATTAGTTTTTGTACATCACGCATCTTAAATTTCATGGGTCGAGGGGTTAGAGCAACTACACTCGGTAAATAAGTATTTTCAATGCCCAGCAAATATGTTACCTTTTTCAGTATTAGTTATTGCCCAACCTCCGGTAGAAGTGCGCAGGGGTTGTTTAGACTCAACGTGTGTTTTAAGTTTTTTAGCAGCGCGCCACAAGGAGTAATTAGATGCTGCTGTGACATCGAGACCTTCCAGATAGTTTTTAAGGGAAGCAGATTTTTCAGATGCAAGTAACTCTTGGAGTCGTTTAGTGCATTCTTTAAGTCTGATTTTATGTTGGGGTGATCTGTGCTGTTGCCATTCCCTTCTAGCTCTTCTTTTTTCACATACGAGACGTTCAATATCCGCAGAATAAATTCTATTAAACCCAGCCTGCGGGTAGGAAGTAGTGGCATGTTTAGCAGCCTGTTTAATATTTTAAGTAAGATTGGCAATGTTAAATTCAATATCATAGGGAGTTCTTAGCTTGATGTTCTCCGTACAATGACTACTGAGATATTTTTTGAACCGCAGCCAATTAACACGATTTATCATCTTCACATATGGGTGAGGTAAGTCACTTCTTAGTGGGCTACAAATTGTAAGGATCGTTGGAGAGTGATCGGAGGAGAGATCATAAGAAGCTTCAACATGAATTAAATCCCTAGAGATATTTTTCATGACGCCAAAATCTATAACATCCGGAATTTTTTGTATGTCAGTAGGCCAGTAAGTGGGCTCCCCGCTCGAAATGATGTCCAAACCCATTTTTGAAATTGTGTTGAACAACGCTCGACCTCTAGCTGTAATAAGACGCGATCCCCAGAACGTATGTTTAGCATTGTAATCGCCAGCTGCTACGAAACGAGGTCCAAGAGTTTTGTAAAAATTTTCGTATTGATCCTCAGTGATTGAAAATCTGGGAGGGGAGTAAATTGATGATATCACGAGATTTCTACAAAAATTTTCGATGCAAATATTTGTTGCTTGTAGATGGTCTTCACAAATGTTCTCAAGAATATAGTGCTTGATTCTTGACTTTATTAGAATTGCTGATCCTCCGCATGCTCTTCCTCTCGGGTCCTTTGAATCATATAAGGTGTAGCCACTCATTTTAAAAAGGCTTCTCGAAGTCAAATGAGTCTCAGATGCCAACATTATATCAATATTCTTCACCGTGCGGAAGTGCTCAAGTTCGTTTCTATGTTGGCGAACGCCGTTTGCGTTCCAGAAACGTAATTTTAACGTGTTCATGGCTGGTTAACTAATGCTAGAAGCAGTGTGTTCTGCAGCATTTCTTGCATCATGCTAGTCATATTTGTTGTAAAGTTGCTTATAGTTTGGACCAGATTATCGATAGTAGTTTCAAGGCGACTGAAATTAAAGCTGGCGTTTGCATTCGTTGAATTATTTGGTGGTGACACTTTTTGCATGGGAACAGAGTTAATCTTCACAGCGCACAGAGGAGTATTTGACCCAAAAAGGTAAAAATTAATTTGATGGAATCCTAAGAAGTAATTACGCAGATCGATAGAAAACAAAATTCTACATCATATCGTGCATTTTAAAGATTGTAAGTTAAGATTTGCAGTTGTGGGACACTGTTAAAGTCAGGAAAGTGAAGAAAATTGCATGCGTTTTTATTGAATTTTTTCGACTTCACGATATTTATGTATATGATATTTTTTGTGGCTAAACGAATAGAGGTATTACATTGATTTTTTTACCTGAAAGATTCCATCAGCAGCTATTTTTAATATTTAAAAAGAAAAAATTATCTCAAATACTTATTTTAAAAATATTAATTATAAAAAAATTATATATACATATATATATATATATATATATATATATATATATATATATATATATATATATATATATACATATATATATATATATATATATATATATATATATATATATATATACATATATATATATATATATATATATATATATATATATATATATATATATATATATATATATATATACATATATGTATATATATATATATATATATATATATATATATATATATATATATATATATATATATATATACATATATGTATATATATATATATATATATATATATATACATATATGTATATATATATATATATATATATATATATATATATATATATATATATATATATAGAATTCGTGGAATAAGTACGTCTTCGACTTTGAATCTGCCACCGATGATTGTTGCCTCGATTAAATTTGGTGAACAGTTTTTGATGGTCAATCAATTGCGAATAAGAAATACCGGTGATCCAACCTTTAATATTAGTACACGCGGTGGCATTCCGGGTGGTTCCGATGAATTCAAAAATTCAGTGGGATAATTGACGGCTTGTTCTTAATCCATTAGTGTGTCGATCGATTTGTATTTGATTAATTTGCCGAGCAGTTTCAATTGAATTTGCTCATTGAGCTTGTCGACATCATAATTTTTTGGTGCCAAAATTTCACGTTCGCACAGCTAATCCGGATTTATTTAGGAGGTTGTTAGACTTGGGAATGCCTTGTCGACAACGGCTTGAATATTCATGTGCATTTGACAGAAGTTAGGCGGGAACTAAATCTCGTTCGTGGCGCGATTAATTGGAATGTGCACAAAATGTAGGTATCATAAATGCAAGATAGACAAAGTTGTTTATCATCGATTGATAATATAATATTCCCCCTTATTCCAATTGTCGTCGTCGTCAATAAATCAAGTCGACATTTAAAAAATTGGCAGTTGTGTGCTCGTTGTTGACAATAATTGAGTATTATTGACGGCTACTTGTCATTTTATAAGCTTTAGTAAAAGTAATAGTCTATCAATAATATTTTATTATTCATGACGACAAACAAAATACGGCGAATTATTTTTAACATGTTGTACAATGTTGCACCTTAGTAAACGCGGAATATCTTGTGTTATCGAATGATGTAAATATTTTGTAAACAAACCGAAAACTCGGATTTTTCAATGCAACATTTCGAAAGTTTTGAAATTTTGATGTTGGATCAGGATATTGCCCAATTAATTTGTTAAAAAACAATAATTTTTCATAATTTAGTTTCAATTCAATGGATCTTTCACATACTACGTTTATACGCACGCCTTATTTGCAAATAAAAAAGAAGAATGTTGCCGTATAACTTTTTTATTGTAACTTATTAGCTCACTTAACAAGTCGTGAATAACGACACTATTTGCAAATAAAAAGTAAGACATTGCCACTTCATGAACGTTTTTTGTGTTTTACTTACCAAACAATCATATTTTCGTCACATGGCATCACTAATAATAACATAAGTTCTGTATGCAATTTCCCGTATAAACAGTGAATTAGTTATTTGCAAATAGTTCTATTTGCAAATAAGACGTGCCTATAAACGTGGTAACAGAGTATTAATTATTATCTTCTTATTTGTTTATTTATTTTCTGTTTGTTTGTTAATTATACATTTGTGTATATACAGACATGGACAATAATCACCGTCAATTAGCGTGCAGAATGTTTGAAATGTCTTGAATGTCAGAAAATAATTGAAACTCAAAATTTATTATATTCAACAAAATGTATATTAAATTCAAACTTTATTTCAGTTAAAACTACTCCTTTCGCTTTAGCCCTACTAAATCAAATATTTATTATTTATAATGTCAAAAGTCACCGTCACTGCTTCCCAGCTTGTCTTTAAACATAAATGTTTGGCCGTTTTGCCAACTTTGAACATCTTTGTCAATAAATTGGAGTAATATAATAATATTTACAATTTATCTGTCAAAATTTAATAACGGTACTTATATTAAAAATTTTACTACCGCCACGTGTGCATAAAAAATGAGTCAGAAAAGGAAAGGAGTTTGCGTTGAACCTTCATAGTGAACAGACGAATTAGCGGAGTTTTTTTCATATTAAACAAACAAAAATAAAAAAAAATACTTGATAATTGGTACTGTTTTTGATAAATTTTCTTTATTTGCTTTAATAATATTTTCACATAATCTGCAACAACAAAAACAAATCAAAAAAAACTACTGAGGAATACTCTGCATGAGTACCTCAAAAACAAACAATTGGGAAGTGAGTTCTAACGGCAGAAATGCCTATTTTACTGTGAGTTCTGGAGCTCTTAATGCAAACAATAAAAATAAAAAATCTGATGATAGTCTTTTTCTAACGGCAAAGCCAATTTTCCGCTCGGGGCTCGTGTTCATCACTTAACCAAGTTATCACAATAGACAATAGTATTCAGAAACCGTCAAAACCGTTTTAAAATTTTGCAAGATATCACTGACAAACCCGAAGTATCCTCGAAGAAAACCTCAAAACCACCAACAATCTATCTTAGAAAAAAAATTCAAACTTATTGAAAAACTAATCTCGGTCATTGGTGAAAAGGCATTTCACATTGTTCCAATAAAACGTGGTAATATTGATGAAACAAAGATTCAAATATATGAGGAAAAAGATTTCCGCAAAATAGTTAACGAATCTGAAAAAAATAAAACGAAATTTATACACATTTCAGCTTAAGAGTGCTAAAAGCCTACAGATCGTATTGAAGGGCATAGATTCTTACGTTGTTCCTGATAAAATAAAAGATGCTCTACCCTGAAAGGATTTAGGGTAAAAAATGTATCTAACATAATAAACAGGGAGAAGATCCCCCAACCCCTATTTCGCGTTGAACTGGAGCCAAATGATATATTAAAAATAATTTAAAATATCTCTTATACCGAAAAATCACAGTTGAAGAACCACACAAGCATTCGGGACCCGTACAGTGCCATAATTGTCAATAATATGGCCATACAAAAACTTATTGCAAATTACCTACTGTTTGTGTTGTGTGCGGTGAATTGCACGAGACTGCTATTCGCAATAAATCGAAAGACCAGAAGGAAAAAAAGTGCAGTAATTGTGGAGGTAATCACACTGCTAACTACAGGGGATGTCCTGTCCACTCTTTCGTTAAAAAGCTGGCCAAAATTATTAAGCGTGTTTTTTTGTTTTAAAAGTTTAACTTTTTTGATAGTTTTAGCTTTAGTTTGATAGAAAAAATTTAGTGGCAGATTATTATTATCATTTTTTTTTTAAGTAAATTTTGTTTATTGTATCTTCATATATCTTATGAACTAACAATAAGTATTCAAATCTTAAAAACTAAATTAAATGTGAAGTATAAGTCCAGCCAATGCTAGACGAAATAACTAGTTTGCAATTAAGAGATAAAGTAAATGTTCATAAACAATTTGATTATCTGAGAGCGGTGGTGTCTCTCCTTTTCAAGCGAGTATGCCCGCGATGTTGTAAGATGTTGCGAGCAAGGGGATTTGGATGAGTTCCGAGCTTTCTTAAGTAATTTGCCACGTGTTTTGAGATCTCACTTTTGACTAATGGAACATCAAGATCCTTATGTAACTTGCTGTTTTTAATGTACCAGGGGGCGGCAGTTATCACTCTTAGGATTTTATTTTGACGGCGTTGAATTTTTTTCAATATTAAAAGCCGAGGCAGTGCCCCATAACTGGATCCCATAGCACCATATTGGCTTCAAAATTGTCTTGTAGAGTAAAAGCTTGCAATCCAGCCTGAGAACGGAGTTTCTACCAATGAGCCAATGTATTTGAGCTGTTTTCAGCTTCATTTGGGACAGCTTTGCATCTATATGATGTTTCCATGTGAGACGCCTGTCCAAGTGGATACCGAGATATTTAACGTGCGGGTGTTGAGGCACTACTTGACCATTTATACGGATGGAGTGGCAAGATTCCCTACGCAGGGTAAATGTTATGTGAACACATTTTTGCTCGTTTATTTTTATTCTCCATAAATTAGTCCATTTCTCCACTTCGGTTATGTGGTGCTGTAATTGTCCAGAGGCCTCTTTTGGATTTTCGTGGATACTGAGAAAAGCGGTGTCATCAGCAAATGTTGAGGTGTGAATTTGGCTGGTCGTTGGCATGTCCGCTGTATATATTAAGTAAAGCACCGGGCCCAAAATACTACCTTGTGGTACACCAGCTAGGATTGGTTAAGGGCAACTTGTATAATCTCCTTCTTTAATTATAAACTGACGGTCGGTTATATATTTTCGTAATAAGTTGTAGACCTTCATGCCACACTTTATCAAAAGCTTGAGACACATCGATGAAGAGCGCAGAGCAATATTTCTTTTCCTCAAAGGACCTTCTGATAACTTGTACCAATCTGTGTGATTGTTCAATGGTGCTATGTTGACGTCTGAAGCCAAATTGGTGATTTGGAATAATATTGTTGGCGTTCAATATCGGTGTCAATTTCGCCATTAGCAATTTTTCAAACAATTTAGATAACGTTGGAAGTAGACTTATTGGCCTGTACGACTCAACTTTTGTGGGGTCTTTTCCCGGCTTAGGAATCATCTTGACTAGGGCAACCTTCCATTTTGCTGGGTAGTATTCAAGCCGTATTAAAAATAAAAAGGATTATTCTCTTTGCCATGCGAGGCAGCTCCAAAAGCATTTTATTGCTGATCTTATCAAAGCCGGGCGCCTTTTTAACGTCTAGATTGTCAATAGCCCTAACAACTTCTAGATATTGAAATTGAATTTGCGCAGGTGGTTTTGCAACAACAGGAGGTAGTTCACTAATGTCAGTACCTGTATTAGGAGTAAATACATTCATTAGATGACTTACGAAAAGGTTACCTTTATCTTCGTCGTTTCTTGCCCAACGTCCATGTAAGTTACGCAGGGGTGGTTTTGCGATTACGGGTCTTCTATGGTATCTGGCTGCACGCCGTAAGGAATAGTTTGTCTGAGAAGTCGCCTCGAGACCTTTCAGATGTTTCTCCAGAGATGCTGCTCTCTGAGTTTCTAACAACTTTCTTAGCCGGTTTGTACATTCTCGCAACCTGGTTTTGAGTTGGGGCGATCTGTGTTGTTGCCATTCTCTTCGGACTCTTCTTTTCTCAGACAAGAGCTGTTGTACATCATCAGAATAAACTCGATTGCATCTGGTTTGACGAAAGGTAGAAGAGGCATGTTCTGCGGCTTTTTCAAGATGTCCGCTAAGGCTCCTAATACAGGATCGGTGTCTTCTGGAGTTTTTAGAGGTAGACTTTCCGTGCAGTGAGAACTGATATATTTTCTATATTTTAGCCAATTCACCACTTTGGTTGAATATATATATATATATATATATATATATATATATATATATATATATATATATATATATATATATATATATATATATATATATATATATATATATGTATATATATAAATTTCTACCAAAAAAAGGAAAAGTTTTTTGAAAGTGAAGGTAGCTGTTCTACAAATAATTTAATATACCACAAAAAAATATGAGATCTCTAATATAAGAAAAAAAGTTTGCGCCATTATTTTGGGTGATTTTTTTAACATTTTATCTTTTTTTCTATTTTTTGCTCATAAGGCACTCTTTCTTATACTTTATTGTCCTCATAAACTTGTGTTTTTCGAATTATTGATGTGAAATATTATTTACATCACTTTTAACAACTACCAATGTGATGGATTACCCGCCCTTAAAAAATGAATTTCTTAAAATTCAGTTCTTAGTTCATAAATCCAAATTTACTAACTGTCTTATCAGGAATAATTATAAGTCAACCACACGTATACACACCTATTAAACTGTTTTTGTTTACCTGCGGTCTATATAAGACTTGATCGTCTCCAGGACACTTTATTTCTTGTGAAAATATAGTTAGATATGTACATACCTAATTTAAAAGCGTTACAAATCAAAATTACATTTAAAAACGGTATAGGTATATAAAAATTGCACCTAAGTATCAGGTTGTTAACTAAGTAAGGGGAAATGCACTTTGAAAAATACACATACATATATGGCTTATTGCGCAGAATTCTTATTATAATAGTTTTGCAACTTTGGGAGATAACATGGAATTGATGTTCTAAATAGGTTATTTTTGAGCAGTGACCCTTTTTTGAGCTGTAATACACAAAAAACACGAAAGATAAAAAAGCCTTTTTCATCAGATACTATTAAACTACTTCTTCCTAATCGGATGATGCCGCCCGTAATGAAATACGTATGACATGATCATAATTTGAACTTTTTAATTAGTTTAATTTTTTCATGTGATGAGTATTTAATAATATATAAAATAAATATTAAAAGTGAATATGTTTTTGTTTATTTGGTTGTGTATCCCTTATAGGAAGCCAAGCTACGAGACCAATTTTTTAATATTTAATATTGGATAAATTATAATTTTGACAAGGGGGACATTGCAACATCCATAAAAAGCTATGTTTTATTTCCCTGTATCTACACAACTACAATAGTTCGGCTATCTAAATTTAATTTGAGTTGCTATTTGAATAAAGTACAATTGCAAACCAAATTTTGGCGGAATGTGAGGAGAGACCGACATATGTAATAATAAATAATTTTTCTAAAAACACACAACAATCGTGTAGCGCGGCATACCGTGTACGGGTAATAAATTATTATATATATATATATATATATATATATATATATATATATATATATATATATATATATATATATATATATAATTAAATTCTCTTCAAAATGAAAAAAAATTTAACACAGTTATAAAAGGTGGGTGGGTGGTTGGTTGGTGGGTGTCAAAAATAACACTAACCCAATAATAATCTCACTGTCTATCTCTTGAAGAGTGCCAACGTGTTTACGCGATTATTCAAAGCATAAAGTATTTTTAAAAGCAAAAAATAAAAAAGTAAAAAAAAAACAAAAACAACTCCAACAATCTGGACTGACAAAAAAATCAGTTACACATTCTTGGAGTGCTACTGTTGTTGTTGTTTTACAACTTGTATGGTTCTTTAATTTTAAAATCAAAACAATTCGATTGCTGAATAATTTCTACGAGGGAAGTTCATGAATTGCGATAATAATAATTCCAACAGTGCGATTGGGACTAGCAGACGAAATGCTTACATCGTATTAAGCTCGACAAGTGTTAGCAATGAAAACATTAAGGATTTAGAAGCTAATAGGAACTATTTAAGCGTGAAACCAAAAATTAGCTCTAACTTTAATTTAAGTACAAGTGCGCCCAATTTAAACAAGTGCATAGAACAAGGCTCACCTCTATTTGACATAAAAAAGAAAAATACTGAGGGACCTTCCTCTTCACGGTCGTCTATATCGGGTATTGGAGAGGTACCAGTTCCTGCAAAAGGCACACTAAGCCTAAAATTTAAAGCCGCTTCTATAATTGCTTCTACAGAAAATATCAAGACACAGGTCGGAATGGACCGTTATATAACTGTTTTGAAGAGAGGCAGAAGCCCTAAATCTGCAGAGATTGCATCAGCTGCAAAAATACAAAAAGAAGTGGAAAAGCCGCGCTCACAAAATCGTTTTGCCATGTTAC
Source organism: Germaria angustata (assembly GCA_963681545.1). Classification (NCBI taxonomy): domain Eukaryota; kingdom Metazoa; phylum Arthropoda; class Insecta; order Diptera; family Tachinidae; genus Germaria; species Germaria angustata. Next base: position 54,677,162 of record OY812999.1, on the reverse strand, counting down.
AAAATGAAAAAGAGGACTCTAACTCCGCAACCAAATCAAGTAAGCCACCACCAATTTACTTGCGAGAGAGGAACTCAAACGAGCTGGTCAAGATCCTAATTGCATTGATTGGAGAAAATTCATTTTACGTGTCTCCAATTAAACGTGGCAACATTAATGAAACCAAGATTCAAATAAACCATGAGGACGATTTCCGCAAAAGTTTCAGAGCTAGAAAATCTGAATAAGAACTTTTATACATACCAGCTCAAGAGCGCAAAAGGTTTACAAGTGGTTATCAAGGGTATCGACTCTTATGTTGATCCCGAAGAAATAAAGAGCAGTTTGCACGACAAAGGCTTTAAAGTAAAAACCGTTACGAATATTAGAAACGGAGAAAAAATCCCTCAGCCATTATTCCGAGTGGAATTAGAGCCTGGTGATGTTAGACTAAAGAAAAATGAAACGCACCCAATATACGACTTAAAACTCTTTATGCACCGTAGAGTTACTGTGGAAGAACCACATAAGCGATCTGGTCCCATACAGTGCCTTAACTGTCAAGAATATGGTCACACCAAAACCTATTGTAAGTTACCCACCGTTTGCGTCGTGTGTGGTGATTTACATGCTACGTCGCAATGTAGTAAACCCAAAGATGACTGCAGGGTTAAAAAGTGCAGTAATTGCGGTGGAAACCACACTGCAAACTACAGAGGTTGCCCTGTCTTTGAGGTTGTCAATCGCTTCTTGTCCCAAAAACTGTTCCAGCCCCTTCTCAGCCACCTACAATACATACTCCAAATAACCAACCCATAACCCAGACAATTAATAGCCAGGTGTCATATGCCAGTATTCTAAAGTCAAACCAACCGACTGTGCAAAAAGAATTGCGAACTAATGAACAATCCAGCTCCAATTTTAGTCGACTAGAAAGTATTATGGAGAATCTGATGCAAACAATGAATAACTTCATGACAAACATGGTTAGTATGATGCAGGAAATGCAGAAAACGCAGTCGAAGCTACTGCAGGCAATACTTAATAAAATATGAACTGTCTGAAAATATGTTTCTGGAATGCTAACGGCATACGCCAACATAAAAATGAACTCGACTGCTTTCTTAATAGCAATAAAATTGATATAATGTTGATCTCTGAAACACATATGACGTCGAGAAGCACCTTTAAAATATCTGGTTATGCATTTTACTGCACCAATGACCCCAGAGATAGATCATGTGTTGGCGCAGCAATACTGATAAAATCCAGAATTAAACACTATTTACTATGTGGCGTTTCTGAGAATTATCTCCAGGCAACAAGTATCTGTGTGCAGGATTTTTGCGAGAGTTTAATGATTTCATCAGTGAACTGTCCCCTAAGGTTTATAATAACAAAGAGTCAATTTAGTGACTTTCTTAAGTCACTAGGTCACCGATTTATAGCAGCGGGCGATTATAACACAAAACATACGTTCTGGGGCTCAAGACTTATTAATCCTAGAGGCCGCAGTTTGTATGATTCCATTACCGAAATGAGTCTAAACGTAATTTCAACTGGGATACCTACTTATTGGCCGACCGACCAGCAAAAAATTCCGGACGTTATTGATTTCGGAGTGGTGAAAGGTTTATCGTCGGAACTTATTGAAGCTGATGCATCTCTGGAGCTACCTTCAGATCATTCTCCCACCATAGTAACCATCTGCAGTCCTCAGCAAATAGTAACTGATGGTTTATTTTCAACCAAAGTGGTGAATTGGCTAAAATATAGAAAATATATCAGTTCTCACTGCACGGAAAGTCTACCTCTAAAAACTCCAGAAGACACCGATCCTGTATTAGGAGCCTTAGCGGACATCTTGAAAAAGCGGTAGAACATGCCTCTTCTACCTTTCGTCAAACCAGATACAATCGAGTTTATTCTGATGATGTACAACAGCTCTTGTCTGAGAAAAGAAGAGTCCGAAGAGAATGGCAACAACACAGATCGCCCCAACTCAAAACCAGGTTGCGAGAATGTACAAACCGGCTAAGAAAGTTGTTAGAAACTCAGAGAGCAGCATCTCTGGAGAAACATCTGAAAGGTCTCGAGGCGACTTCTCAGACAAACTATTCTTTATGGCGTGCAGCCAGATACCACAGAAGACCCGTAATCGCAAAACCACCCCTGCGTAACTTACATGGACGTTGGGCAAGAAACGACGAAGATAAAGGTAACCTTTTCGTAAGTCATCTAATGAATGTATTTACTCCTAATACAGGTACTGACATTAGTGAACTACCTCCTGTTGTTGCAAAACCACCTGCGCAAATTCAATTTCAATATCTAGAAGTTGTTAGGGCTATTGACAATCTAGACGTTAAAAAGGCGCCCGGCTTTGATAAGATCAGCAATAAAATGCTTTTGGAGCTGCCTCGCATGGCAAAGAGAATAATCCTTTTTATTTTTAATACGGCTTGAATACTACCCAGCAAAATGGAAGGTTGCCCTAGTCAAGATGATTCCTAAGCCGGGAAAAGACCCCACAAAAGTTGAGTCGTACAGGCCAATAAGTCTACTTCCAACGTTATCTAAATTGTTTGAAAAATTGCTAATGGCGAAATTGACACCGATATTGAACGCCAACAATATTATTCCAAATCACCAATTTGGCTTCAGACGTCAACATAGCACCATTGAACAATCACACAGATTGGTACAAGTTATCAGAAGGTCCTTTGAGGAAAAGAAATATTGCTCTGCGCTCTTCATCGATGTGTCTCAAGCTTTTGATAAAGTGTGGCATGAAGGTCTTTTATTTAAACTGAAGCAGAGCTTGCCGGTAAATGTCTACAACTTATTACGAAAATATATAACCGACCGTCAGTTTATAATTAAAGAAGGAGATTATACAAGTTGCCCTTAACCAATCCTAGCTGGTGTACCACAAGGTAGTATTTTGGGCCCGGTGCTTTACTTAATATATACAGCGGACATGCCAACGACCAGCCAAATTCACACCTCAACATTTGCTGATGACACCGCTTTTCTCAGTATCCACGAAAATCCAAAAGAGGCCTCTGGACAATTACAGCACCACATAACCGAAGTGGAGAAATGGACTAATTTATGGAGAATAAAAATAAACGAGCAAAAATGTGTTCACATAACATTTACCCTGCGTAGGGAATCTTGCCACTCCATCCGTATAAATGGTCAAGTAGTGCCTCAACACCCGCACGTTAAATATCTCGGTATCCACTTGGACAGGCGTCTCACATGGAAACATCATATAGATGCAAAGCTGTCCCAAATGAAGCTGAAAACAGCTCAAATACATTGGCTCATTGGTAGAAACTCCGTTCTCAGGCTGGATTGCAAGCTTTTACTCTACAAGACAATTTTGAAGCCAATATGGTGCTATGGGATCCAGTTATGGGGCACTGCCTCGGCTTTTAATATTGAAAAAAATTCAACGCCGTCAAAATAAAATCCTAAGAGTGATAACTGCCGCCCCCTGGTACATTAAAAACAGCAAGTTACATAAGGATCTTGATGTTCCATTAGTCAAAAGTGAGATCTCAAAACACGTGGCAAATTACTTAAGAAAGCTCGGAACTCATCCAAATCCCCTTGCTCGCAACATCTTACAACATCGCGGGCATACTCGCTTGAAAAGGAGAGACACCACCGCTCTCAGATAATCAAATTGTTTATGAACATTTACTTTATCTCTTAATTGCAAACTAGTTATTTCGTCTAGCATTGGCTGGACTTATACTTCACATTTAATTTAGTTTTTAAGATTTGAATACTTATTGTTAGTTCATAAGATATATGAAGATACAATAAACAAAATTTACTTAAAAAAAAAATGATAATAATAATCTGCCACTAAATTTTTTCTATCAAACTAAAGCTAAAACTATCAAAAAAGTTAAACTTTTAAAACAAAAAAACACGCTTAATAATTTTGGCCAGCTTTTTAACGAAAGAGTGGACAGGACATCCCCTGTAGTTAGCAGTGTGATTACCTCCACAATTACTGCACTTTTTTTCCTTCTGGTCTTTCGATTTATTGCGAATAGCAGTCTCGTGCAATTCACCGCACACAACACAAACAGTGGGTAATTTGCAATAAGTTTTTGTATGGCCATATTATTGACAATTATGGCACTGTACGGGTCCCGAATGCTTGTGTGGTTCTTCAACTGTGATTTTTCGGTATAAGAGATATTTTAAATTATTTTTAATATATCATTTGGCTCCAGTTCAACGCGAAATAGGGGTTGGGGGATCTTCTCCCTGTTTATTATGTTAGATACATTTTTTACCCTAAATCCTTTCAGGGTAGAGCATCTTTTATTTTATCAGGAACAACGTAAGAATCTATGCCCTTCAATACGATCTGTAGGCTTTTAGCACTCTTAAGCTGAAATGTGTATAAATTTCGTTTTATTTTTTTCAGATTCGTTAACTATTTTGCGGAAATCTTTTTCCTCATATATTTGAATCTTTGTTTCATCAATATTACCACGTTTTATTGGAACAATGTGAAATGCCTTTTCACCAATGACCGAGATTAGTTTTTCAATAAGTTTGAATTTTTTTTCTAAGATAGATTGGTGGTGGTTTTGAGGTTTTCTTCGAGGATACTTCGGGTTTGTCAGTGATATCTTGCAAAATTTTAAAACGGTTTTGACGGTTTCTGAATACTATTGTCTATTGTGATAACTTGGTTAAGTGATGAACACGAGCCCCGAGCGGAAAATTGGCTTTGCCGTCAGAAAAAGACTATCATCAGATTTTTTATTTTTATTGTTTGCATTAAGAGCTTCAGAACTCACAGTGAAATAGGCATTTCTGCCGTTAGAACTCACTTCCCAATTGTTTGTTTTTGAGGTACTCATGCAGAGTATTCCTCAGTAGTTTTTTTTTGATTTGTTTTTGTTGTTGCAGATTATGTGAAAATATTATTAAAGCAAATAAAGAAAATTTATCAAAAACAGTACTAATTATCAAGTATTTTTTTTTTATTTTTGTTTGTTTAATATGAAAAAAACTCCGCTAATTCGTCTGTTCACTATGAAGGTTCAACGCAAACTCCTTTCCTTTTCTGACTCATTTTTTATGCACACGTGGCGGTAGTAAAATTTTTAATATAAGTACCGTTATTAAATTTTGACAGATAAATTGTAAATATTATTATATTACTCCAATTTATTGACAAAGATGTTCAAAGTTGGCAAAACGGCTAAACATTTATGTTTAAAGACAAGCTGGGAAGCAGTGACGGTGACTTTTGACATTATAAATAATAAATATTTGATTTAGTAGGGCTAAAGCGAAAGGAGTAGTTTTAACTGAAATAAAGTTTGAATTTAATATACATTTTGATGAATATAATAAATTTTGAGTTTCAATTATTTTCTGACATTCAAGACATTTCAAACATTCTGCACGCTAATTGACGGTGATTATTGTCCATGTCTGTATATACACAAATGTATAATTAACAAACAAACAGAAAATAAATAAACAAATAAGAAGATAATAATTAATACTCTGTGAAAGATCCATTGAATTGAAACTAAATTATGAAAAATTATTGTTTTTTAACAAATTAATTGGGCAATATCCTGATCCAACATCAAAATTTCAAAACTTTCGAAATGTTGCATTGAAAAATCCGAGTTTTCGGTTTGTTTACAAAATATTTACATCATTCGATAACACAAGATATTCCGCGTTTACTAAGGTGCAACATTGCACAACATGTTAAAAATAATTCCCCGTATTTTGTTTGTCGTCATGAATAATAAAATATTATTGATAGACTATTACTTTTACTAAAGCTTATAAAATGACAAGTAGCCGTCAATAATACTCAATTATTGTCAACAACGAGCACACAACTGCCAATTTTTTAAATGTCGACTTGATTTGATGACGACGACGACAATTGGAATAAGGGGGAATATTATATTATCAATCGATGATAAACAACTTTGTCTATTCTTGCATTTATGATACCTACATTTTGTGCACATTCCAATTAATCGCGCCACGAACGAGATTTAGTTCCCGCCTAACTTCTTCAAATGCACATGAATATTCAAGCCGTTGTCGACAAGGCATTCCCAAGTCTAACAACCTCCTAAATAAATCCGGATTAGCTGTGCGAACGTGAAATTTTGGCACCAAAAAATTATGATGTCGACAAGCTCAATGAGGAAATTCAATTGAAACTGCTCGGCAAATTAATCAAATACAAATCGATCGACACACTAATGGATTAAGAACAAGCCGTCAATTATCTAACTGAATTTTTGAGTTCATCGGAACCACCCGGAATGCCACCGCGTGTACTAATATTAAAGGTTGGATCACCGGTATTTCTTATTCGCAATTGATTGACCATCAAAAACTGTTCACCAAATTTAATCGAGGCAACAATCATCGGTGGCAGATTCAAAGTTGAAGACGTACTTATTCCACGAATTCCGATGATTTCCAACGATTTACCATTCCAATTCAAGCGGCTCCAATTCCCTTTGCGTCTCGCCTTTGCTATTACTATCAACAAAGCACAAGGCCAATCATTGACTATTGCTGGCTTAATTTTGAAAAATTCATGTTATACACACGCCCAGTTTTATGTGGCTTGCTCCCGACTTAGCGCGCCATAAAATTTGTACATTTTTACACCAAATAAAAAAACAAAAAACATTGTCTATCCGCTGACCTTAAGATGAAGTAATAAATAAATAGAATTTCCAATTTGCCTTAAATACATGCGTTTATTTTTTGACTGGGCCCATATATACACCATATGTAAGTTATTCAGTAAAAAAAGTTTATGATAGGTATTCCATGGATTTTTATTTAAAGGTCGTAAATTTCATTAAAAGCTCAATTTAAATCGTGTGGTAATACAACACTAATGTTTGCTTAGGGCCAGCAACGCGGACCCGGATCGGCTAGTTTTAAATAAAATTATTCATATTGAACAGCTATGTACATATGTATGTAGGTTAGGTTAGGTTAGGTTGATTGGAGGGGTGTGATAGCCCATGTCACACGACATACACTTAAGCCAGTGAAGGCTTGTTGTGCGCTCCCTTTATTTATCAAACACAAACTGCCAGAGTTCCGCGGCAGGATTCGAACCTGGGACCTTCGCATTACGAGTCTAGTACACTACCTACTAGTCTACGAAGGTCAGTTATGTATGTATGTATGTACTCGTATATTTGTAAGTTTTTATGGTATGGAATCATGGAAGGATGTGTATCTCATTTCAGAAGTACTTCCAGATCAGTGTAGTGTTATCCAAGTAGAGATTCTAGCTATCAAAGAGGATGGGTTGATACTGGACGTCAAGTCGACGAACGCTTTTAGTATCTGATCTGATGCTTGCGCCATCATAGTTCAAAATCAGCCCTCAACTGCGGATCATCTCGGAATGAAATCGCTAAGCAATTTATTACTGTGATCATTTGGGTCCCATAGCAGATGCATCCGAGGGAACGACAAGATGGTTGAGTTCGCTAGCCGTAGCGCAACTTTACAGGCTTCAGCAGAACTGGAGTACGTCCAACAGTTTTTATCCTCTTGCAAACTCAGACTTAGGAAGAAAAAATTGGTAAGTCAGTGGCACACCTAGACGTTTTTTGGCCTCGCCTGCTGTTTAGAGGAATAGCAGTCAAATATCAATATTGATGTTTTTGATAACGTACAGGCGTGACGAGTTGAGTTTTTATGGTATTACAGTGGACTAAAAGGTATAAGCGAGTTTGTTGGAATTCCGACCGCCACCGTGACATGACGTAACCTGCACTCTTCTTCGAATTTCAAATGTATCTATGGAATTTGTTTCAAATTACATGAATGATTCACAATATACGGAATTATTTCCAACATAAAATTTTTTAAACGCCTTGGTTTACTATGATGCATTAAAACCTAACTTTTTGCGAAAGTCTATGTGTTTGTGCACGTTTTTGGGAAGAACTATTCTAAACAGTAATTAAAAAACATTTATACATATTTCATTCTTTTATGATAATAACAGTTTATTAGAATACGCATTGTATTATAATTGATTTGGTTAAAAATAGTTTACTTCTGCTTTTTGTTAATTTATTCATTCATTTGCAATAATGAATTGATTGTCGCATCTTTATTTCCCCGGTTCACTTCATATAAAGTTTTCACAACCTCCGTATCAATATTTGGAAACATTTCACGTATCTTAAAAATAGACAAAATTAAAACATGTGTACGCAATAATAGGAAAGCTGACATACTTGTTTCAAATCTGCTTCCGATATTACAGCAGGCTGTTCTGCCGTTTGTTGTGGTGCAATAAAAATGGGCATTGGCCGCCCCGGAGGCACCATAAGCATTTGAGGTGGTGGTTGAATGGCTTGGTACATAAATGGCTGATTAGAAAAGCTTAGAACTATATCAATTGCGCCTTCGAGTCCATCGCCTTGCTTGCCGCTTAATGGATACCATTCTTCATGTGTTTCTCCATTGAAAACCCTTTGCGGTATTTTGATTTCACACCATGCAATTAGTTCGTCCATTTTGAAACTGCATTCATCATAAATTTCAACATAAATCGAATTAACACCAATCGGTAATTGGCTCTGTATGACGCGATTCCATCTTGGATTCTTTCCACCATTTGGGTCAGTTTGAGTTTCGTAAACGTAATGGCCCAAACGAATTCGAACATATGGGTCCATTCGTACTATTCCATAGTTTCGAGCAAGTTTTGCTTGCGCACATGTTATACTTAGGCGGCCCGCACTATTTGGAGCCTACATAAAAAATAAATATAAAATCACTTTTATACACATATCGCTCCTTCAACGCAGCATATACTACGTTTACATGCACGACTTATTCGCAAAAAAAAATATTGCAAATAAAAAAAACGGTGAATTAATTTTTTGTTTGCGAATAGCAAAAAAGTTCCTCCAGTGCAATTCAGAGAGAAAAATACAAGAGGAAACAGAAAAAATAAAAGAATTTGTGTCGCCCATAGACTATAAACAATATCTTTTCATGAATTTCTTTAATTATGAGCAGTAGAAGTAAAATTATAAAACAAACAAATGTTTGTTTTTTATTTAAAAAAAAATTAAGCTCGTTTATAAAAAAAATATGTATTAAAACAAGCAGGTCGAAAAATAGTATTAATCAATAAAAGTAATGTTATAAATACATATATGCTTTATATTTTTGTACTATTTTGTTCCAAAACAGCAAATTGCGCTATTCGCAAAAGAGAACGTGCTTCCACTCAACACCACAAAAATGATTGGCATTAAGATGGCGCTAATGAATGTCTTTAAAAATTTTACTGAATAGCAAAATGGTAAATTCAGCTGATAATTTTTTTTTTTAACAAATTAAAATAAAATTTAAATAAAGTTACTAAATGGCGCTAATTATTTGCAAACGGCACTATGTATTTGCAAATAAGAATTAAAACGTTGCCGTTAAGAATTTTTGAAGATGAGTTGATTAAATTTTATTGAACTTTTTGCGGAGCCGTTTTTAGATGCGTCTTTTGATTAAATTTTATTTTTAGTGAGGTTTTTTTTGTTGTTTTTAGTTTCGGTAGTCGGAACGAATCCAAGAAGTCACGATAATATAATCGTCGCGGATAGCATCGCAAACGGAGTTGAAAGCGACGAATAGCTAAATTGGTAATTTTACCAACTAAAATTTTTATGTAACATATTAAAATTAACTGAAGGAATTCCTTGAAGACCGCGTTCAGACAATGGAAGTAATGGGAATATCTGGATGCATTGACATACCCTGTCAACTTTATTATAATTTCTTTCAGTTGATGGATCTGTCGTAAAAACCATTTTTACTCTCTTTAGTTTATAGGTTTGTTGTAAACACATACCCGTCGTAAATCAGTTTAAAGATCTATCGTAAAAACTTAAAATAGAAAAAATGGTAAAATCTTAGGAAAAAATATGTATATACATATGTATATGGTTTATTGATTTTTAGCGTTGTTATATATTCTAACTAGAACCGTTTTGCACAATTTGCACATAGCACAGCTCACAAAGGTAATATTTAAAATTTAAAAAAAAATAATTTTATCTTGAAAATATGTAAAATGTTTGTTTTATTTCATATCTTTTTCTCTGCCTTTGTACACAAACTTGATATAATAAAAACTGGTTAATTGTTGCTACTTGCAAGTTACAACAGGTCTTAAAGAAATAAAAAATATAACTTAAGGTGAGGCTTTTCAGGTATAAAGTAGTGTTAGTTATACAATAAATTTTACTTACTGTAATTTGAGGAAGAGTTTGTCGGTATAACGCCATAGCAGTTTGAGCATCTATACTTTGAACTCTGTCTGAGTGTGACGTAAGTCGTAGAAAATCATCTGGAAGAGGTCCAAGAATTGCCTAGAAGATATGATGTTTTATAAAATTAGTTTTCAATGAAGGCAAAAATTCTAATGAATTCACAAAATGCGAGAGGCTTGTATATTTGTTTTGATTGTACATATATATGTACATCACAAAAAAAAAATTATTAATTTTTCACACATCACTATTTATGAATTTTGTTGTGTATTTCGATTCAACTGCGAAATTATTAATATTATCTATTACATGAATAAAATAATAAACTTCTTCAAATAGCCAATTCTTCTAGCTTTAATTTAAGATGCAACATGAATCTCTATCACCGTATTAATAGAGCTAGTACAGGTAAAAAATTATTTTTTAACACATAAGCTTACAAGCTTTAAATTAGGTAAGCGTTAAATTAATGTTTCCATTGATTTTTATTAAATTTTGCATAACAACGGTTATTGTTTTTTTAATATGTCCACGGATTCGGTAATTTTGACCTGCACATTTGTATCTACTCTAAAATTAATTCCTTTTCCTATTGGTAAGTTAACAATTTGTAACATTTATAACATAAAATATTGGGAAAAAATCTGTTTTTTTCGAAAGATCCCAACTCATTTCTTCAATTTAAGTTTGCAACAACAGTCTTGTTGAACCTTCGTGGTGAACGGACGTATTAGCGGAGTTTTTTCTTACATACTAAACAAACAAAAATTACAAAAAAATATTCGTAATAAGTACTACTCATTTTGTGAAGTTTGCTTTATTTGCACTAATAATATTTTTCATATCATCTGAAACAAAAAAAAAAAAAAAAAAAAAAAAAAAACACAAAGTGACTGAGGAATACTCTGCATGAGTACCTCAAAAACAAAAAATTGTAAATTGAGTTCTAACGGCAGAAATGCTTATTTTACTGTGAGTTCTGAAGCTCTTAATGCGAACAATAAAAATAAAAAAATTGATGATAGTCTTTTTCTAACGGCAAAGCCAATCTTACGTGAGCGATCAAATTCGCTTACTCCGATGACAAGTAGTGATTCTATAACATTACCGCTGCCTAGTACATCTTTATTTAAATCAGCGCCATTATCCGCTCCGGGCTCGTGTTCATCACTTAACCCAGTTATCACTACAGACGATAATATTCAGAGACCTAAAGTGCCTGTCGGAATGGACAGATATATAACAGTAGTTAAGCGCGGGCGAAGCCCAAATTCATCTAAAATCTCATCTGTTCCGAAGATATCCAGGGATAACGACGCCGCCTTAGCTAACCGACAAAACCGCTTTAAAATATTGCAAGAAGACAACGACAAACCCGAAGTGTCCTCGAAAAAAACCTCCAAACCACCACCAATCTATTTGAGGGAAAAGAATTCGAACACACTTATTACAAAATTAATCTCGGCCATCGGTGAAAAGGCATTTCACATTGTTCCAATAAAACGTGGTAACATTGATGAGACAAAAGTTCAAATATACGATGAAAAAGACTTCCGCAAAATGGTCACTGAATTTGAGAAAAATAAAACAAGTTTCTACACTTTCCAGCTTAAGAGTGCTAAAGACCTACAGATCGTATTGAAGGGCATAGATTCCTATGTTGTTCCTGAGGAAATAAAAGATATTCTCACCCTCCAAGGATTTAAGGTAAAAAATGCCTTTAACATAATAAACAGGGAAAAGATCCCCCAACCTTTATTTCGCGTTGAACTGGAGCCTAATGATATTAAATTGAAGAAAAATGAGACACATCCTATTTATAACTTAAAATATCTCTTATACCGGAAAATCACAGTTGAAGAACCACACAAGCGTTCAGGACCCGTACAGTGCCATAACTGTCAAGAGTATGGTCATACGAAAAGTTACTGCAAATTGCCTACTGTTTGTGTTGTGTGCGGTGAATTGCATGATACTGCTATTTGTAATAAGTCGAAAGATCAAAAAGAAAAAAAAGTGCAGCAATTGTGGAGGTAATCACACTGCTAACTACAGGGGATGTCCTGTATACTCTTTCGTTAAAAAGGCTATGAGTCAAAAGCCTAAAGTAGTCCCAGCGGAAACAGGAAAGTGTCACCACCAAATAATTCAACGAATGCAAACGCAAGCTTTAATTTTTAGTCGCCTCGAAAGTACTATTGATAATCTGGTGCAAACTATAAACAACTTTACATGAACATGACTAGCATGATGCAAGAAATGCTCCGAATGCAGAACACACTGCTTTTAGCATTAGTTAACAAGCCATGAACACGTTAAAAGTATGTTTCTGGAACGCAAACGGCATTCGCCAACATAGAAATGAACTTGAGCGCTTTCTAACGGTGAGGAATATTGATATAATGTTGGTATCGGAGACTCATTTGACTTCGAGAAGCCTTTTTAAAATTAATGGCTACACCTTATATGATTCAAAGGATCTGAGAGGAACAGCATGCGGAGGATCAGCAATTCTAATAAAGTCAAGACTCAAGCACTATATTCTTGAGAACATTTGTGAGCACCATCTGCAGGCAACAAATATTTGCATCGAAAATTTTTGTTCAAATCTCGTGATATCATCAATTTACTCCCCTCCCAGATTTTCAATCACTGAGGATCAATACGAGGATTTTTAAAAAACTCTTTAACCTTGTTTCGTAGCAGCTGGCGACTACAATGCAAAACATACGTTCTGGGGATCGCGTCTTATTACACCTAGAGGTCGAGCATTGTTCAACACAATTTCAAAAATGGGTTTGGATGTCATTTCGAGCGGGGAGCCCACTTACTGGCCTACTGGACATTCAAAAAATTCCGGATGTTATAGATTTTGGAGTCATGAAAAATATCTCTAGGGATTTAATTCATGTTGAAGCTTCTCATGATCTCTCCTCCGATCACTCTCCAACGATCGTTACAATTTGTAGCCCACTAGGAAGAGACTTACCTTACCCACATGTGAAGATGATAAATCATGTTAATTGGCTGGGGTTCAAAAAATATCTCAGTAGTCATTGTACAGAGAACATCAAGCTAAGAACTTCCGATGATATTGAATTTAACAATGCCAATCTTACCGAGAATATTAAACAGGCTGCTAAACATGCCACTACTTCCTACCCGCAGGCTGGGTTTAATAAAATTTATTCTGCGGATATTGAACGTCTCGTATGTGAAAAAAGAAGAGCTAGAAGGGAATGGCAACGGCATAGATCACCCCAAAATAAAATTAGACTTAGAGAATGCACTAAACGACTCCAAGAGTTGCTTGCATCTGAAAAATCTGCTTCTCTTAGGAACTATCTGGAAGGTCTCGATGTCACAGCAGCATCTAATTACTCTTTGTGGCGCGCTGCTAAAAAACTTAAAACGCCCGTTGAGTCTAAACCACCCCTGCGCACTTCTACCGGAGGTTGGGCAAGAACTAATACTGATAAAGGTAACATATTTGCTGGGCATTTAAAAAACGTGTTTAGCCCAAACACATGTACTGGTGCTGTTGATTTGCCGAGTATAGTTGCTCTACCCCCTCGACCCATGAAATTTAGGATGCGTGATGTACAAAAACTAATTGCTGAAACCAACCCGAAGAAAGCTCCGGGTATTGATGGAATTAGTAACAAGATGCTGATGAAGTTGCCTCGTGTTGCTGTTAGAATCTTGTTACTTATTTTTAATGGCATTTTACGGCTGGAGTATTATCCGCACAGCTGGAAACTTGCCATGATCAAAATGATTCCAAAGGCGGGCAAAGATCTTACCAAGGCTGAGTCATATAGGCCAATAAGTTTATTGTCACCAATTTCAAAGCTTTTTGAAAAGCTGCTCATGACAAAATTGCCCCCAATTCTAAATGATATTGGTTGCATACCTGACCATCAATTTGGTTTTAGAAGTCAGCATAGCACCATTGAACAAACTCATAGATTGGTTCATTTTATAAGAAGAACATTTGAAGAAAAGAAGTATTGTTCTTCCCTCTTTATTGATGTTTCTCAGGCATTTGATAAAGTGTGGCATAAAGGCCTAATTCGAAAATTGAAGACATATCTACCAATAAACATTGTAAATCTTTTGGAAAGTTACATTCTTGCCCGGAAGTTCACTGTCGTCGAAGGAGACTTCATGAGTGTGCCCGAAACAATTTCATCCGGTGTGCCACAGGGGAGTATACTAGGGCCAGTTTTGTATTTGATTTATACCTGTGATATGCCTTTAAGCAGTAACATTCTCACTTCTACATTTGCCGATGATACAGCCTGCCTTAGTATGCATGAAAACCCTCACGAGGCATCCCGATATCTTCAGGAACATATCAACTTGTTGGAGCTGTGGTTGAGCTTATGGAGAATAAAAGTAAATGAACAAAAGTGTGTTCATGTCACATTTACCCTACGAAGAGACACTTGTTCCCCCATTCGAATCAACAACCAAGTTGTTCCTCAGCATTCACAGGTGAAATACCTTGGTATACACCTTGACTCTAAGCTGACACAAATGAAGCTTAAATTAACTCAGTTACATTGGCTGATTGGTAGAAATTCAACCCTCAGTCTAGATTGTAAACTTTTAATATACAAGTCGCTTTTGAAACCCATATGGTGTTACGGAATTCAGCTTCAGCTTCCAATGTAGAGAGAATACAACGATTGCATAACAAAATTTTAAGGTTAATAACATCGGCTCCTTGGTACATGAAAAATTCAATTTTACATCGTGATTTAAATATGCCACTTGTGACTACAGAAATTGCAAAATATGCAGGCAAATATTTAACAAAACTCGAGTCCCATCCTAATCCGCTTGCTCGTAACATCTTGAACTTTCCTGGACACATCCGCTTAAAACAAGAGGGATACTACGTCTTTAGTACGCAACACTCCAGATGAAACTTTTTAAAAATATATTTATGCTAAATACGATTCTAATGTATTATTAATTATAATCACTAAGTTTATGTCCAACACGGGTTGGGCCTAATAATTATATATATATTTAAGATTTGAATACTTATTGTTAGTTCAGTTTATGAAGATACAATAAATAAATGTATGCGTGAAAAAAAAGTTTGCAACAAATGGTTGTGTTGTACAGGGTTGGACGAGAGGCTGACGTTACTTTTATGGGGAGTCTAGTAAATAATTATGGAAACGTCAAAAAATTTCTTGACATTACAACGTACTTTTTAAAACCCATTAGCCATGAGAAAGAAAAACTTCTTGGGATAATGTTTTACCACAATATAATTTTTGTTTTTGTCAGAAAGCCATCCAAATGTTTATTGGTAGGGAAGGAATACATGCATTTATGTCGGAAAATGACATTCGAGTCTAGTCGGAGACGCTTCGCAAAAATATGTAATCATTCTTATTAAAATACTTCTAATGCATATTTTACCATAAAACTGTTGATTTTGCACTTTAAATTTTAATTTGTTTTAGCCGTAAAATTGCTTTTTCTCTAAATATGTTAAGATAAACTACAACAACAAAAACAAGAACTGCTCTAAGTTGCTACTCTACTATAAGTACTTCTGGAATGCATACTACTCTACTATAAGTACTTCTGGAATGCATATATTAAATTTAATTTTTATTATATAATTAAAAATTATAATACAGAGGAGAAAACATTTAATTGCATGAGGGTTTTTGGTTTTCAGTCAATTCAAATACACTTGATATATGTAACATCTGGAAGATGTTTTTCTTGAACATAGTCCACTTATACCATTATGAATGATATAAGGGAGATTGCATTAAGTAACTTGCCAGCAAATATGAACTCAATCTTTTAAAATAAGATAACTTTATCATTTGATATCAAGCAGAGCTCTCCAACCTTTTGCAAGCCAGGATATATGTTTGAGTTTAACATTTGAATACAAGTTTATAATGATATGAAAGGTGACGTCTCACGAATGGTGTTTTTATCAAGTGTTATTATCAATTGTGAACAGTTTTAAATCGAAAAATAAATTGTCAACATTTTGATAAGACGTTTTGCTATATGTTTTTTAGTTTTATCCATCATAAATCAATCATTTGATGAAGGATTTTCAAGAATACTTCTTTTTTAAAGCGTAGGCTCCTACATTTTAAGCAAAAGAAAATTGATTAAAAAGTTGTTATTGATAAAAATAATTTTTAATAAATAATTTTTTGTAATGGAAATTTCACGAATCTCGTTATTTCGCATTTAGCTAATAAATAAGTACCACGAAGTGGTCAAGAAGAGTTTTTAGCATTTTCGTGCTCTATGGAATCCAACAAACGAAAATTGCTATTTGCGCGGGCTCTGTAAGCTAACGTTTGTAACATGGTGTTATTCAGATAATGTTGGGTAAATATTCCGTTAATATACAAGTAATATCATAACAAATTATTCGTTTTAAAGTAAATTTACTGTAGTGGTGGTGTGGCGTAGTGGTTAATGTGCTTGCAAAATCAATGGTTTTCAAATATTATTTGGCTGAAGAGTTCTGATTTGGTTAGCGCCAATGAAATGCAGGCCTAAACTCAGCTAAGCCAACAACAAACAATAAAATTAAAAATTAAAAAAATATATATTCATATACAAATTTAGTTAAATATTTCAAGAAAAAGCATTTATTAACAAGAAAAAGCATTTAGAGCTGTTATTAAGGGTCTTCAGGATTCGACTGGTCAATTAAAGCAATTGGGTCTTTTTCTGTTGAATTAGATCCAAGTAAAACAAATAAAACTATTTACGATATAAAATATATTAACAATGCCCTGGATAAAATCGAAAAATCAATAAGTTCTAATGATTTGGTACAGTGTCTCCTTTGCCAGTTCTAATTACAAAGGCTGCAGAGTTCACCAGAGTTCCAAATTTTATTTTCATTAGGAATAACAAGGAGTATCCTCAGCTAAATAATATGCATCAACCTGAATCACAGTATACCCATTATAACGTGTCATACTCTAAAGCATTAAAGCCAGGTAGTTTACTAGGTCCTATTCTATAACAACTTGATTTCTCCGTATAAGTTAATACGGAGAAATCAGTACATGTAATATTTACTCTAAGAAAATGTGATTGCCCATCGCTATCTTTAAATGGAAATTTCATTCTAAAATCGGAAAAAGGACTCTATTTGAATAGAATGCTCACATGAAAATACCACGTCTGATTTGAAAGCGACATTTAAATATAAGAACGAGAAAAATGTATTGGCTGTAGGGCCCCCAATCGGAACTTAGTATAGAAAATAAGATTACAGTGCAACCTCGGTGAACGCAACCCTCGATATGCGCAACACCTCGCTTAACGCAACACCCAATTTCTTAACATTGGTGACTCTATAAACGCAACTTTTCAAAAAACAAAGCCTCAATTAACGCAACTTTGCAAAACAAGTAAGGCTTTTTTTGTTTTTTTAGTTTGGTTTTTGATAAATAAACTCAAAACTAAAACGAGTGTATGTAAAATCTTATGCTTAAGTGCAATAGTCTTTTTGATTTACCGCTATTCTAAGAATGACAAATATTTTGTGTGTAATACTTCGTTTTTGAAAGCAAAAAATTAAATGTTTTAATTTGCGTAATGCAGTTTGTCTTTTGGCAAACGCTTGGAATGAAATAACGCCCAGTAAAATTGCGAAATGCTGGAACGTAGTACTGCGCCCAAATCATGGATGGACAGAGGAAGACGAACTGCCACTGAGCATTATAAGGGCTGAAGTAATTAATGAACAATTAACTGTTTCCACAATTAGAGATTATCTGCAAGAAATAATTCCCGAAATTACAAATGAAGAAATACACTCTTGGATTTCCGAAAGCGGTCAAAACATTCAAATTGAAGAAGAAATTACATTAGACCAAAGCGAAACTGAAGACGAGGATGAAAATGTTGTGTTAGGTCCAATACCTTCAAAAATAAGATGTCGGAATGCAATAGAAAGCTTCAACGTTTATATACAATGGGCAGAGGACAATAGCTGTTCTTTGGAAGATATAATGGTATTGCAAAAAATTCGTGAAATTGCAGTTCAAAAAAATATGAGAAGCACAAAAACTCAATCGAAAATTTCAGACTTTTTCTCTTAAAAACATGAATCTTTAACTCAATAAATTAAATTTTTATTAGATGTATATTTTGTTTTTCTGTTTTTATTCTTTATTTCAATCAAATAACTACGATTATTAAAAGCTAACCTTAGTTTTTTTACAAAATTCTTGATTGGTTTAAAATAAGGTTTTAAATAGAAAAATATGACTAGAAATTTGTGACTTGGTTTGCGCAACAACTCAGTTAGCGCAACAGGCCAAAATTTCTATTGGTTGCGTTCACCGAGATTGCACTGTATTTTATATAAAACAATAAAAAAAATGTATTGGCTGTAGGGCCCCCAATCGGAACTTAGTATAGAAAATAAGATTATTTTATATAAAACAATAATAAAATCGATTTGGACTTATGGTATTCAAGTCTGGAAACCACTATTAATTCAAATGTCGAAATACTTCAGATATATGTAAGTTCCCGTAGTTCCTACAAGGAGCAAGAGGGCATCAATCAAAAACTTTAAGGTTACTAACTAAAGCATCATAAACAACAACTGCCTACATAAAAACTTCAAATTATCCACAATAAGAGAGGTATTAATAGTTTTAATACGAGATATCTGAACAGACTTAGTAGTCATACAAATCTTTTAGCCATTACACTTTTGGATGATAGTGATAAGATGCGCATACTCAAATGATTTCATATTCTACTCTTTTTTACTCTTCAAAGGCTGGGATTAAAATCTTATACACACATATTTACATATTCAAGAATACATAATGAAATGCAGGGGATTGGATATTTCTAGTGCAAAAAATTTAGAAAATCTAAAATCTGTGATATTGAGAAAACTATAACATTTGCTGATGTGGTATTTCAATAAGTTATTGTATTTAGTCCAAAAAATTAGGTATAAGCAAATTACTTCTATTGCTTTTTCACGAAAATATTTTTTCACTTAGCTTGAACTATTATTTCTGTTTTCTTATGTATATTTGCTGTTTCTAAAAAAAAATATAATAAAATAAAATAAAAATTTCGATATGTTGTTAGTTATTCAATATATTATTATAATATATTAAATGTAAAAGTTTATAAAAGAAAAATTATAAATACATATAACTAACAAAAAAACATATTAAGTTTAGCCTATAATTTCCCGATTTAAGAGCTTTTGAAATTTAGAAGTTAATCAGGCATGTTCCAGAATTTGTACGAAAGTGCAAATTTTTGGATTTTTCATTTCGTAACGTTTTGGTTCTACTCTCAGAAAAAATATGGCTTCCCTTTTTTTAAAAAAAAAGAGAAGTTACACTCAGGCAATAAATGCCTACTATTTAAATTAAGGTGTTACTTCTTTTGTGAAAGGGATAGGGTAGAGAGGACAGGTGGTAAAATTAGAAGACAGAGAGAGAGCGAGAGAGAGATTTTAATTTCTGTGTTACAACTCAGCTATTCCGCGTTGATTTATTATTATTATTATATTTTTTTATAGCAGAGTTGCAGCGTCTCTGATGTTAATTAAGTAGACGCATTTTTTTAGTCTCTTAAGCTGTATTGTGTATTGCCATTTTATTAATTGTTTTACTTCGCCGACGGTTCTTGCTAACAATACCGATGAAGGAGGGCCTTGATACAGTAAACATTAGCATAGAGAGTATGAAATTGCTGTTACTGTTAACTGTTACTATTGCAAAGCTTGTTTGTGATAAGAAAAAAAACCAATCGAATAGATTACAAAACCGAAGCACACATTGGTTAGCTTAAGACCCGATATAATCCATTTCTAGGTTATATTTTACTCCAAGGAAAGATTGAAATATCTTCTTGAATAAAAATTTTTAAAAATAGGACCTACGTCTACTCTGTCCGTCCGATTTTCACTTAAATTTCTATAAAACTGCAAGCTACACTTACAAATCATTTTTTTCAAAATTAGTGCATAAATGGGTGAGTTTTGCAATAACTAATATTTCAGAGGGGGCAAATTGCCCGTCCGATTTTCGAACAAAATCATTAGACCAAATTACAAACAAACCTTTTATAAACGAACAAAATAATTTTTAAAATCAGTCCATAAACGGAGGAGTTACACGATAGTATATTTTTCGGCAGAGCAAAGCGCCCGTTCGATTTTGGAAAAAGAATTATGGGATCAACCTGCAAGCAAACGATCTCAAACAAAATAAAATTTTTTAAAACAAATGATAAAGGTATGCGCATCCAAACACTAAAAATTAAAATGCGAAAAAACGCTCGAATTGATAACCTCCTCCTCTTTGAAGTAAGTTAACAAGGAATAAGGCATGCATATAATGAATAATAGGTATTTATCAAATTTGTTATTCGAGATATTCTCCAAAATAACTATTTTAATATTTTATTGTTTGTTGTTGGCTTAGCTAGGTATATGCCTAGCTAAGTCAACAACAAACAATAAAATATGAATAATAGGTATATAAAAAATAAATTTGTTGATTTGATGAACGGAAAATTTTTATGAAATGTAATAAAAACAATGTCTTCAATTTGAAAACATTTTTGAATATTTATTTTATGTACTCTCGGATTCTTAATTACTCTATTCTATTTCAAAGTAGAATAAAAACGCAAAATGTTTGCGTTCTTGAGAAGCTAAAATGTTTTGACTTACATTTTCGTATGAGTTTGATCTCTGGAACATGTCTGATTGTAGCTGGCTGAAAACGCAACACTCATTGCAAGAAGCTATACTATTTTTAGCAATAGCAATTCATACGCAAATTTGTTTTTTTTTTTTTTTTTTTTTTTTTGTTGAATAACAAAATAAAAGCTACGATATTTTGAAGTTTCACTCGCGCAAAACTTTTTCACCAAACATGGATTTCCGCTATTGTAATTTGTTCCCATAAAACTTTGACAATTTATCCTGTTCCCAAAAGTACACGTACATAAGTATGTGTAGTTAGCGATACGCAGATGAGCACATTAAAATTTAGATGTCTGATGTATACAAAGTATTAATCAATGTATATATGGTATCAATACTGTATTGTTGCATTGTAAACATACATACGTTTAGAAAGCCAACAAACAATATATACATACATACATATATCGCTCCTTTAAAGCAACGGTCATATCTTCATAAATCAAATACTGAAATGTGTTCCTAAAAGTTCTGTTTACAAATACATACATATATACGATACTCGTATGTATGAATTTGTAAACAGGAATTTTCACGCCCAATTATGGAATGTGAAAAGCGTACTTTTCAGGAGAGCGAAAATTAGAATTGTATTATGAACTCAAAACCGCATCAATGAAAAACTTTGATGTTATCAGGTGATGGTATTTGAACCATTTCTACACAAATTGGTCAAAACATTGGGCACACCTCCAACTAAACAGCAGCTTGTTAGTTGTTAGAAAAACGGATATGTACTCGTAATTATTTCATCGAGCTCCGATACTTTCAAACAAATTACAGTGTAGCCTCGTTGAACGCAAACCTCGATATGCGCAACACCTCGCTTAACGCAACACCCAATTTCTTAACATTGGTGACTCTATAAACGCAACTTTTCAAAAAACAAAGCCTCAATTAACGCAACTTTGCAAAACAAGTAAGGCTTTTTTTGTTTTTTGATAAATAAACTCAAAACTAAAACGTGTGTATGTAAAATCTTATGCTTAAGTGAAATAGTCTTTTTGATTTACCCCTATTCTAAGAATGACAAATATTTTGTGTGTATTACTTCGTTTTTGAAATCAATTTAGTTTAGAAACTTCTTTGTTTATGAATGGTTGTTTCATCAAAATAACAAAAATGCTTCTCGTGACAAAATTTGTTAAACTAACAATAAAAGAAAAGAGTGAAATTCTTAAGAAACTTGAAAGTGGCATACCTGTCAAAACGATATGTAATGAATATTAGGTTCACAAATCAACAATATGTAGAATAAAAAAAATTAACAAGCATTAAAGACGTTTGTGGCAAATGCTGAAGCTGGACCTGGTAAGCGTTATTTAATAAGAACATCCGAATATCCCAAAATGGAAAAAGCTTTGTATAAGTGGTTCATTAAACAAAGGAAGCGAAACTGAAGACGAGGATGAAAATGTTGTGTTAGGTCCAATACCTTAAAAAATAAGATGTCCGAATGCAATAGAAAGCTTCAACGTTTGTCTACAATGGGCAGAGGACAATAGCTGTTCTTTGGAGGATATAATGGTATTGCAAAAAATTCGTGAAATTGTAGTTCAAAAAAATATGACAAGCACAAAAACTCAGTCGAAAATTTCAGACTCTTTCCCTTAAAAACAAGAATCTTTAACTCGATAACAACCATCAGTACAAATTAATTAAAATTAGATGTATATTTTGTTTTTCTGTTTTTATTCTTTATTTCAATCAAATAAATACG
Organism: Germaria angustata; assembly: GCA_963681545.1. NCBI lineage: Eukaryota > Metazoa > Arthropoda > Insecta > Diptera > Tachinidae > Germaria > Germaria angustata. The sequence continues at coordinate 54,654,358 of OY812999.1, read as the reverse complement.
ATTATTAAAAGCTAACCTTAGTTTTTTTATATAAAATTCTTGATTGGTTTAAAATAAGCTTTTAAATAGAAAAATATGACTAGAAATTTGTGACTTGGTTTGCGCAACAACTCAGTTATCGCAACAGCCCAAAATTTCTATTGGTTGCGTTCACCGAGGTTACACTGTATGTTTTTTGATCTAAACTGATAAAACGCAAATCGTGCTTTTCAGGAGAACGCTAATGCGATTTGAATTACAACACAAAATTAGTACGTCTCTAATATCGCAAGTGTTGAAGTTTTTCTTACTAAATTTTCAATGTACATACTTTGGTACGGTAATAAGTTTTGAGATACATATATAACTGTCGTACCGAACGCAGTATTAAAGTATCGAATTAGAAGAAATTCTTAGGTGATAGAATATTGAATTTTAAGGAAGAAAAAAGGTAAAGTACAAAATATTTGCTTTTGATTTTATACTTTGACTGGGCAAAAGTTAATTCTACTCTATGCTATGGCAAACACCGGCTTCGCTTAATAAACATTATTTTAGGAAATTTGAGAGCCATCTGATATGTGGTTTTTGTTTAGTTTTTAGTTTATCTATTTTAAAAGATGGCACTCGGGCTATAAATACGTATGTACATTTCGATTGTAAAGTACTTGGTATTTTTCATTCAAGCTCTAAACAGGAATTTTTTAATAATTTTTTAATTTTTTTATATTGATGGCCAATTGTAATTTTATAAGCCATAGTAGTAGTAATATCCTATCAATAATATTTAATAGTTCTCGATAACGATCCCACAATTGCCAATATATTGATGTCGACTTGGTGTGACGTCGACGTCGACAACCATAATATGGGGGAATAATTATGTATATCAATACCCATATTATTACACTGATTAAAAAATTTACCAGGAAAATGCTTAGAGATGGCTACCTACATACATACATATGTATATAAGTATGTATGTACATACATAAGTATGTAGGTCTGTAACTTTGAAATTATGCGTTTTCGAAGGATTTTATACATTATTTATTCTTAGAATTTACTTTTCTACCACTAATGATTAATTGTTGTTTTTTTAAGGTGCTTCCCCATATTAAATTTAAGCCAAGTCCATACATAAGTACATACAGTGGCTCACAGCTTATTTCGTGCAGATGCAAAACAAAACTTTTTAACCTTAAAGAATTAAAACTAATAATGATACCGAAAAAAATATATCGTTCAATTCTAACTAAATATGTTTATAATAAAATGCGTAATAAAGAAAATTTGAAAAATTTATCTTTTCTTTTATAAAGATCAAAAAAAGAATAGTTATGAAAAAAAAAGCTCACAGCTTATTTCGTGCAGTTTCTTTTATTAATACAAAATGCGACATACGACATAGAATACCCTTATTTTTTATTTTATTTAGTATTCTATTCTGTGGTTTTGCGTATAAGTATTCTAAAATCGCACCCAAAGAGAGTATCACGTGTGTTTTGAAAGATGGGTAAACGGACAAGTTTAGAAAAACGGGAATTGGGCCTAATGCATTTTAAAAAAGGAAAAAGTCAGCGTAAAATAGCTGAAATGGTAGGACTGAGTGTTAGTACGGTGCAATACATTATACAGCGATATGTACGCGAGAATCGAGTGGCGGACAAAGGCAGAAATGCTCCAAATAAAATTTTTACGGATGCTGACAAAAGGAAGATTGTCCGGAAAATTAAAAAATTCCAAAGATATCGTCTATAAAGTTGGTGGTCGAGATTGAAAATGAAACGGGTAAAGTATGCTGTGCCGAAGCAGTGCGCCGTGTGCTACGGGAACATGTCTTCCACGGCCGAGTAGCTCGAAAAAAGACGTTTATATCACACAAAAATAAAAAGTTTGCCCAGGATCATGTGATAAAGCCAAATACGTTCTGGAAAAACGTTATTTTTGCCGACGAGCAAAATTTCAATATTTTTGGTTCGGATGGCATAAATTACATGTGGCGTAAGGCCAATACAGAGCTCCAGAACAAACACCTAAGACCAACTGTCAAACACGGTGGTGGAAGTGTGATGGTTTGGGCTTGTATGGCTGCCTCTGGAGTTGGTAACATTGTTTTTATCAAAGGCACAATAGACAAAAATATGTATTTAAACATATTGAAAGACAATTTGTTGCAAAGTGTCAATGCTTTGGGTATAAGCAATCGTTTTCGGTATTACCAAGACAATGACCCGAAGCACAAATCTGGGATTGTGCAGTCGTGGCTGCTATGGGACTGCCCACATCTCATGAATCCGCCTCCAAAATCTACCGACTTAAACGTAATAGAAAATTTGTGTTCAATTTTGGAATTGACGATACGGAAAAGGCAGATTAGTAATCTGAACGAACTAAAAACTGCTCTAGTCGAGGAGTGATACAAGATCTCCCCTGAAACTACCCAAAAACTTGTCGCCTCGATGGAAAATCATCTTAAAGGTGTAATTAAGCAAAAGGGAGGCCATACCAAATATTAAATCATAATTCATCTAAGTTTTTTCTAAGGCTGCTGGCATTGCACGAAATAAGCTGTGACTTGAATTTTTCTTATATTATAAGTTTTCTTTTAATTACTTTTGCATATGCTTAAAAACATTAGTACAAATTTTTCATTTCAATAAAGGAATGTTTTCACAAAAATTTTCTTTTTGATTAAATCTCTGGCTTTCTTGCAATAACGGTTCAAAGCTGTATTTTGCATCTGCACGAAATAAGCTGTGAGCCACTGTATGTATGTATCTAAACTATGGATTCTAAAGTTAAACCGAAGTTATGTCAAGAAGTGCTGTTGTGGACCTTAAATAAGCTGTCTCTTATCTAGCTGTATAGCTCTTATCCTCTTCACATGTACATACATATGTACATACATATGTATATACATAAAAGAATAAATTACAATTGTATCCGAAGATATGGAAGCAACCATTTCAAAAGCTTTAAGGGCTTTTTGACAAGAAATTTCTTTGGAGGCTTACTATAAATTGAACAGGGGGTATGTATGTACATATATATGTATATACATCCATACATACATAAGTACATACATATATGGCATGTACACAACCATATACATACATACAAACATATCTACATACATACATATGTAAGTAGTCCACGTGTAATTCCAAATAAGCACCTTCTCCATACTGATATTATTGTGATATAACCAAGTTGTAAGTTTGTACATATACATATATTTATATATAATGCTGGTTTTACTTACTTTTTTCCAATGACTTTTATTTTCATTAATCATAATCTATTATTTTATGCACAGAATATAAAATATGATATATGTAAGTAAAATATGGAATATTAAATTGTATTACACTTTATTTTATTAAGGTTGCCAGAAAATTTTTCCTGGCGTGCTTTTACATCCATATGTACATACATACATACATATGTACATATGTACGTAGTAACAAGGCATATTTACACCAGGGTCTTATTATACAAAACAATTTTTTAATTTGCATTCATGAAATTGCAATTTTTGGCAAAGTGATGTGTTTCTTTTCCACAATATTCTTTGTAATCTAACACGCTGTCCACATTTGCAATTTTGTTGCAATAATTCTTTTCTCTTTTGCTTTGAAATTCTTACTATTCAACTTGATGTTTGGTGTTGCTGTATTTGACGTTTTATATACGTTTTATACAAAAATTGCAATACCAGATTTTTTTCTAATGTGGACACTAAAGCAATTCCAAAGCAGAATTTTAAAGAATTGCATACAACAAAATTGCCAATGTGGACGGGGCGCAAATTTGCACTAAGCAAATTTTTGCTTAGTTTTGCTGTTTTATCACTTTTTAATTTGCATTGCTAAATGAGCCGCAAAATATAGAAAATGAAAAAAACTTGCAGTGTTACATGTGATTAAGGGAGCGCACAACAAGCCTTCACCTTAAGTGTGTGTCATATGACATGGGCTATCACACCCTCCCAATCAACCTAACCTAACCTAACATGTGATTAAAGAGAAAAGATATTTTATTTGCTAGTTTTCAAAAAAATAAAGTATTTTTTTTAAATAAAATTATTGTAAATAATTTATTTTTATTCAAGCTATAGGTAAAACATTTATTTCAGTAAAATTCCTTTGTTTTATTAAATTATATTCTTCATTTATTTATTTGATATTTCGATCATCAGGAATTTAAGTAAAGCCGTCTTTTTATTTTAAAATCACAAAATTTTGCTATATGTCATTTTGTTTGTTTTGTATATATTTTGTTATATGTATGTCTGTACGTATGCGAGCAATTTTCTGTGTCTGTTTGGTAGTTTATTCTTATGTTCATGGGAGTATTTCATTTCTAAAGTATTTCCCTTTTTGTAGTCATTTTCTTGTAATATTTCCACACACAGTGGGGTGTAAACACTTTTTTTGCTCTGTTGTTCCTTTTCTTGTTTTATAATCTAATTTATGTGCGGCCAATCTTATTCTTAGTTTTGATTCCGTCGTTCCTACATATATTTTATTACATATGTTGGACCTGTCTCACGTTTTGTATTCCCGAATAATTAATTCGCTTCCTACAATTTCTTGTTATAACCGCGTCCACAGTATAGTCGAACAAAACTCACGTCTTAATTTTGAGAGCTTCACTAGCTATAACAATATGAATTTGTAAACCAATCGTTTACCTTGCATATTTTTGACAATCCTATAATTTTTTTTTGCACATATGGAATTTATAGTCTAAGTGGAACGAAACAGCATAATTATTGGCAAAGTCTTTGGAAATTATACCTTTTAATATCAGCTTTCTACAATAACACAAAAATATTCTACCAACAAATTTTCATATGGTAATGTGTTGAAGTCTAACTAGACTACCGTGCAAGAAGTAAAACCAGAAAGTGGAACTCATAGCTTTAAGTTATGTAGGTCTCATAGAAGCTTCAATAGAGGCTCAAATCCAGACAGTAAATGCCTTTACCAACAACATGTCCAGCATGATGCAGGAAAAGTTTAAAATACTGCTGCTGTAGGCTGTATTAAATAAGCCATAAATTTAATTCTGGAACAAAACCGGCAAACGCCAACACAAAAACGAGCTTGAATATTTCATGATGGATAAACAAATCGACGTGATGCTTATCTCTGGGACTAATCAACGAATATACTTTATATATTGCAAAGGACCCCCGCCTTAAGCACTATTTATTGAACGACTTCTGTTGAAGATTACCTTCAAGCAACAAACATCTGTATTAAAGGTTTCCATCAGAACTTAATAATTTCTTCAATTTATTGTCCCCAGATTTTCAATTACTGAAAGTCAATGCAGCGCTTTTTATGAATCACTAGGGATCACGATTATTCACTCTGAAGGGTCGTATTTTGCTTGATACCATGTCTAAAATGGGTTTTCATTTAATTTCCAGTGGACAGCTAACATACTCGCCAACAGATCGACAGAAAATTCTTGATGTTAATGATTTTGGAGTAGTGAAGGGCGTGCCCATGGAAATGATTCAAGCAGACCACTTACTCATTATAGTACCCATAGAAATGATTCAAGTAGAGGATTCTTTAGACTTATCTTTAGATATCCATTAAAAGGTTTGAGGAAAATCTTAAACTGGCTGCTCAGCATATTGCTCCGACATATCGACATGTGAGGTACAATCAAGCCTATCAAAGGGCTTAAAATGCCCACAATAAGTAAGCTTCCACTGCGTTATCTGAATAGAAACTGGGCTGAATAGCACTGGGTCTGAATAGAGCTGGGTCTTTTTCATTGAACACTTCAGAAAAGTTTTCACTCCAAACACGTCCGCTGATATATTCTGGAGATAGAAAAATCTATTCTGGCATAATCTTCAAGATAAAAATTAGTAACAAAATGATCGTGGAATTGACAAGAATAGCAAAGAAAATTGTCATTCTGACTTTTGATGCTATCTTGCGGGTTTAACACTATCCGGCTGAATGGAAGATTTCAATGATCGCTATGATCTCTAAGCCCAGAAAAGATCTTAGAGGCATATGAGTCTGTTATCTAACATGTCAAAGCAAGCAGGATGACCCCAATACAAAACAGCTCTGGGCGTATTCCGGATCACCGATTTGGTTTCAGGAAGAAACATAGCACCATCGAACAAACACACAGACTTGTAAATGTAGTAAGAACTGCTTTTGAAAAAAAGTATTGCCTAACTCTGGTTATTGGCGTTTCCTAGGCCTTTTATAACGTTTGGCATGAAGGTTATCGTAAGCTACTTAACTTGTCGCAAATTTATTATTAGAGAAGGACTCTTTTTAAGCACACCGCAGCCAATAGAAGGCAGTATATTTGGCTCAATCTAGTAGTTGATATATGCCTCGGACATGCCAATAGCAGTTATCTTCACATGTCAACGTTTGGAGATGATACAACTTTTTTAAGCATCCATGAAAACGCGCAAGAAGCTTTCTTCAAGTTGCAGGAGTACATTTTAATATTTGAAAAATGGTTAAAAGCATGGAGAATAAAAGCGAACGAGCAAACATGAGTTCACATAACTTTAAAGTTCGAACATGTCCCCCTATCCAAATTAATGGTCAATCAATACCGCAACACAATGAAGTCAAATTCCTCGGCATAGAAATCGCACATACGCGCTAAATTGAATTTAGTTGTGGGGCACCATCTCGGTATCCAATATAAAACAATAATTTAAAAACACGTGAAAACATATATGAAGAAAGTGGAGTATCATCCAAACCCACTAGCCCGGAACATTCTACGTCAACTTTTGATTAACTTATAGAATCATTGAAGCATTTTCGAAAAAAGACACATATTGAAAATATGCGATTTCACTGGAAAAGCGGCTGGGCATACCTTTGTACGCATTATGGTCTTCATCAGAATACAGAACAATTGCCAGTTTAATGCATTTTAATATGCATTTGATGCATACCCTGTCACATATTCAAAAATAAAGGAAATTATATCCGGATTTAACCGGTTATGCTTTCCACAGTTTTATGGAGCCATTAATGGAACTCACAATAAAGTTCAACCCATTAAAAGTGAAGCTATCGACTTTTACAATTATTAGAGGTGGTACTCAGTAGTACTTTTTCCGAATGTGAATTATAAATATAGATTTATATATGTAAATGTAAATTTGGTGCTCCTGGACGATGAGTCGAAGTTGCAACCGAAGCATGAGAATCATCAGCATTTATAGTTGAAATATCTAATGAAGACTTTTCCTTATAATATTTTTCAAAATAAAAAGGACAACTTTTTAACAAAGCTCTTCTTCATGTCGTCGAGAATGCATTTCGCCAACTTAAGGCTAGGTGTAGAAGGTTCTGCACAACAATTGCATTTAGTTGAGCTTGGTCCAGAAATACTGTTGGAAGGTAATGACGCAGATACGGATGCTGGGTATATGGAGGAGGATTCGCAGGATTGAGATTAAACTAGCTCATCAAAAATTAATAAAAATGTATGTATGTTTGAATGTACACATGTACATACATACAATATACATAAAATAAATAAAACTCATCCATTTGCTGTTTGTAATCAACGGTTTTTTATGACCCAATAATTATCTGTTATTATTATTCTGTTCATAATATTGCCACTGTGATGGACTGATTCCACTTTTACACGTTTTTGCTCTCTCAGAACTGAAAATAAAATTTTTGTACTTAAATATGTAAAAATTAACTATTTAACAAACTAGAATATTTACCTAATATTTTATTGTTTGTTGTTAACTTAGTTGAGTATATGCCTGCATTTCATTGCCGATCAAAATTACCAAAATTACAAATACTATATGAGAATCCAAACAGAACTCAATCATATTTTTCTATTTGTAATTTATAAACCATATAAGTATAATAGCTTTAGAAAGCTTTTGTACAAACACAACACAACAAACAATTATAAACGAAATAAATATGCCTTGATTTTAAAATCTGAGATCTTACCTTATATTATCTCACGTTTGAATGTTTCGTCCTCAATATTCTCAGAACATTTATGTATATTAAAAAAAATAAAAAATATGGCGAATACAATGCTTAATTGATCCGATAGCAGTGCACTCGTTAGAATCTATATAAATACGTAAACAAAGTTGAGAGCAACAAGTGGATTATTTAGATCCTAATAAAGGGAATCCAACCAGGATTTTTATAAAATTTCAAATAAAACAACAATGTGCATGGAATAAATAGTGTTGAAAGAATTTGTAAGGGCAGAAAATTGTTTAATGCTATTTTATAAAACCCGTTGTTAGCATTAACTTATAATTATATGGAAAATCTTCTGTTCGTGTTTCTGCCAATTAAGATTTGGATCCAAAGTACTCGTACGCAAAAAAGTAATATCATTGTACTATATAATATATATGTAAAATAATGTTTTCTAAAAAATCTTTTATTTGCAATTAAATTTGATTTTAGAGGACACTTTTGTACAAATCTAAAAAAAATCAGACTAAAGCCGTTTCTTCCGAGTATTGAAACAAAATTAGGACTTGACAGTAAGATATAAAAATTAAAAATTATTTTCGCATATCACAAAAGTTCTCTTTACTTCTTCACATGTATATGTGTATATAAAAAATATTATATATATACTATATATGTATATATATATATATATATATATATATATATATATATATATATATATATATTATATATATATATATATATATATATATATATATATATATATATATTATATATATATATATATATATATATATATATATATATATATATATATATATATTTATATATATATATATATATATATATATATATATATATATATATATACATATATATATATATATATATATATATATATATATATATATATATATATATATATTCACACAACTCTATTCATATGGACTCCACAAATTTCGCTCTATTCGAAGGAACAGTATTTGAATTTAGAGCGAACAAAAGCGGTAGGTGCACAATATTTTCAATTTTATACAATCTTAGAATTCTTTATAGTTTCTAATTATAAATAAATGAATATATTGAATAAGCTCTACTATATGTATTATATAGTCAAGATGGGCATTAAAGTTTCACTTATAATAAAGAAAAATGCCAATATATAACATTTGGTTTACAACTTTCAAATTTTTACCATCTAATTTAGATTGAAAAATCGTATGGTACGAATATGAAGTTTAAAAAGTCATTTGGTAACATATTTTTATATATAAAGATAAATTCTTAATAGCATACTAGGTAGATATTCTACTAATAAAATTCTGTAAAGTAAGGGCGTCATGTTTACAACGTATTTCATTAAAAATTTTGAGATCAAAAGCATATCTATATATAAATAGGCAAGTGGAAAAAGTTAAGAACCATTTTAACTGACTTAAACTCAACGTATTCGCTTGATTTTTTTTGTTTGATAGATTGTCAATAGGAGCAATGCAGAATGTATCTTTTATTTTACATTTTTATTTTACATTTTTTTATTGTTGAACCTTCGTAGTGAACGGACGTATTAGCGGAGTTTTTTCTTACATACTAAACAAACAAAAATTACAAAAAAAATATATTCGTAATAAGTACTGATTTGTAATAAGTACTCATTTTGTGAAATTTGCTTTATTTGCACTAATAATATTTTTCATATCATCTGAAACAACAAAAAAAAAAACAAAAAACACAAACAAAGTGACTGAGGAATACTCTGCATGAGTACCTCAAAAACAAAAAATTGTGAAGTGAGTTCTAACGGCAGAAATGCCTATTTTACTGTGAGTTCTGAAGCTCTTAATGCGAACAATAAAAATAAAAAAATTGATGATAGTCTTTTTCTAACGGCAAAGCCAATCTTACGTGAGCGATCAAATTCGCTTACTCCGATGCCAAGTAGTGATTCTGTAACATTACCGCTGCCTAGTACATCTTTATTTAAATCAGCGCCATTATCCGCTCCGGGCTCGTGTTCATCACTTAACCCAGTTATCACTATAGACGATAATATTCAGAAACCTAAAGTGCCTGTCGGAATGGACAGATATATAACAGTAATTAAGCGCGGGCGAAGCTCAAATTCATCTAAAATCTCATCTGTTCCGAAGATATCCAGGGATAACGACGCCGCCTTAGCTAACCGACAAAACCGTTTTAAAATATTGCAAGAAGACAACGACAAACCCGAAGTGTCCTCGAAAAAAACCTCCAAACCACCACCAATCTATTTGAGGGAAAAGAATTCGAACAGACTTATTACAAAACTAATCTCGGCCATCGGTGAAAAGGCATTTCACATTGTTCCAATAAAACGTGGTAACATTGATGAGACAAAAGTTCAAATATACGATGAAAAAGACTTCCGCAAAATGGTCACTGAATTTGAGAAAAGTAATACAAGTTTTTACACGTTCCAGCTTAAGAGCGCTAAAGGCCTACAGGTCGTACTGAAGGGCATAGATTCTTACGTTGTCCCTGCTGAAATTAAAGATGCTCTCACCCTCCAAGGATTCAAGGTAAAAAATGTATCCAACATAATAAACAGGGAAAAGATCCCCCAACCTTTATTTCGCGTTGAACTGGAGCCTAATGATATTAAATTGAAGAAAAATGAGACACATCCTATTTATAACTTGAAATATCTCTTATACCGGAAAATCACAGTAGAAGAACCACACAAGCGTTCAGGACCCGTACAGTGCCATAACTGTCAAGAATATGGCCATACGAAAAGTTACTGCAAATTGCCTACTGTTTGTGTTGTGTGCGGTGAATTGCATGATACTGCTATTTGTAATAAGTCGAAAGATCAAAAAGAAAAAAAGTGCAGCAATTGTGGAGGTAATCACACTGCTAACTACAGGGGATGTCCTGTATACTCTTTCGTTAAAAAGGCTATGAGTCAAAAGCCTAAAGTAGTCCCAGCGCAAACAGGAAATACTTTCTCCACCACTTATCCTGTAATGGCCCAACCAATCACTACTCAAGTATCGTATGCTGACGCTGTGAAGATCAACTCTGTTCCCATGCAAAAAGTGTCACCACCAAATAATTCAACGAATGCAAACGCAAGCTTTAATTTTAGTCGCCTCGAAAGTACTATTGATAATTTGGTGCAAACTATAAATAACTTTACAACAAATATGACTAGCATGATGCAAGAAATGCTGCGAATGCAGAACACTCTGCTTCTAGCATTAGTTAAAAAGCCATGAACACGTTAAAAGTATGTTTCTGGAACGCAAACGGCATTCGCCAACATAAAAATGAACTTGAGCACTTCCTCACGGCAAAAAATATTGATATAATGTTGGTATCTGAGACTCATTTGACTTCGAGAAGCCTTTTTAAAATGAGTGGCTACACCTTATATGATACAAAGGACCCGAGAGGAAGAGCATGCGGAGGATCAGCAATTCTAATAAAGTCAAGACTCAAGCACTATATTCTTGAGAACACTTGTGAAGACCATCTGCAAGCAACAAATATTTGCATCGAAAATTTTTGTTCAAATCTCGTGATATCATCAGTTTACTCCCCTCCCAGATTTTCAATCAGTGAGGATCAATACGAGGATTTTTACAAAACTCTTGGCCCTTGTTTCGTAGCAGCTGGAGACTACAATGCAAAGCATACGTTCTGGGGATCGCGTCTTATTACACCTAGAGGACGAGCATTGTTCAACACAATTTCAAAAATGGGTTTGGATGTCATTTCTAGCGGGGAGCCCACTTACTGGCCTACTGACTTACAAAAAATTCCGGATGTTATAGATTTTGGGGTCATGAAAAATATCCCTAGGGATTTAATTCATGTTGAAGCTTCACATGATCTCTCCTCCGATCACTCTCCCACGATCGTTACAATTTGTAGCCCAATAAGAAGTGGCTTACCTCACCCATATGCGAAGATGATAAATCGTGTTAACTGGCTGAGGTTCAAAAAATATCTCAGTAGTCATTGTACGGAAAATATCAGGCTTAGAACTCCCGATGATATTGAACTTAACATTGCCAATCTTACCGAGAATATTAAACAGGCTGCTAAACATGCCACTACCTCCCATCCGCAGACTGGGTTTAATAGAATTTATTCTGCGGATATTGAACGTCTCGTATGTGAAAAAAGAAGAGCTAGAAGGGAATGGCAACAGCACAGATCGCCCCAACATAAAATCAGACTTAGAGAATGCACTAAACGGCTCCAAGAGTTGCTTGCATTTGAAAAATCTGCTTCTCTTAAGAACTATCTGGAAGGTCTCGATGTCACAGCAGCATCTAATTACTCCTTGTGGCGCGCTGCTAAAAAACTTAAAACACCCGTTGAGTCTAAACCACCCCTGCGCACTTCTACCGGAGGTTGGGCAAGAACTAATACTGAAAAAGGTAACATATTAGCAGGTCATTTAAAAAACGTATTTACCCCAAACACATGTACTGGTGCTGTTGATTTGCCGAGCGTAGTTGCTCTACCCCCTCGACCCATAAAGTTTAAGATGCTTGATGTACAAAAACTAATTGCTGAAACCAATCCAAAGAAGGCCCCGGGTATTGATGGAATTAGTAACAAGATGCTGATGCAGTTGCCTCGTATTGCTATTAGAATCCTGTTATTCATTTTTAATGGCATTTTACGACTGGAGTATTACCCTCACAGCTGGAAACTTGCCATGGTCAAAATGATTCCAAAGGCGGGTAAAGATCTTACTAAGGCTGAGTCATATAGGCCAATAAGTTTGCTGTCAACAATTTCAAAGCTCTTTGAAAAACTTCTCATGACAAAATTGTCCCCAATTCTAGCTGATAATGGATGCATACCGGACCATCAATTTGGTTTTAGAAGTCAGCATAGCACCATTGAACAAACTCATAGATTGGTTCATTTCATAAGAAGAACATTTGAAGAAAGAAAGTATTGTTCTTCCCTCTTTATTGATGTCTCTCAGGCATTTGATAAAGTGTGGCATGAGGGCCTAATTCTAAAATTGAAGACATATCTACCAATAAACATTGTAAATCTTTTGGAAAGTTATATTCTTGCCCGGAAGTTCACTGTCGTGGAAGGAGACTTCATGAGTGTGCCCGAAACCATTTCATCTGGGGTGCCTCAGGGGAGTATACTGGGGCCAGTTTTGTATTTGATTTATACCTGTGATATGCCCTTGAGCAGTAATATCCTCACTTCTACTTTTGCCGATGATACAGCCTGCCTTAGTATGCATGAAAACCCTCACGAGGCATCCCGATATCTTCAGGAACATATTAACCTGTTGGAGCTGTGGTTGAACTTATGGAGAATAAAAGTAAATGAACAAAAGTGTGTTCATGTCACATTTACCCTACGAAGAGACACTTGTTCCCCCATTCGAATCAACAATCAATTTGTTCCTCAACATTCACAGGTGAAATACCTTGGTATACATCTTGACCGACGGCTTACATGGAAACACCACATTGACTCCAAGCTAACACAAATGAAGCTTAAATTAACCCAGATATACTGGCTGATTGGAAGAAATTCTACCCTCAGCCTAGATTGTAAACTTTTAATATACAAGTCGCTTTTGAAACCCATATGGTGTTACGGAATTCAACTATGGGGCACTGCTTCAGCTTCCAATGTAGAGCGAATACAAGGTATGCAAAACAAAATTTTAAGGTTAATAACATCGGCTCCTTGGTACATGAAAAATTCAATTTTACATCGTGATTTAAATATGCCACTTGTGACCGCTGAAATTGCAAAATATGCAGGCAAATATTTAACGAAACTAGAGTCCCATCCTAATCCGCTTGCTCGTAACATCTTGAACTTTCCTGGACACATCCGCTTAAAAAAGAGGGATACTACAGCTTTAGTACGCAACACTCCAGATGAAACTTTTTAAAAATATATTTATGCTAAATACGATTCTAATGTATTATTAATTATTATCACTAAATTTATGTCTGACACTGGTTGGGCCTAATAATTATTTATATATTTAAGATTTGAATACTTATTGTTAGTTCAGATGTGAAGATACAATAAATAAATATAAGCATGCAAAAAAAAAAAAAAAAAAAATTTTTATGCCTAAGATATTTAAAAACAGTTAATAATATTAGCCAATCATAAAGCCATGAACTCTCTTTCTCTCTTAATTTGCTAAAAAATATTACAACAAACAACTCAAAATTACAAGAAAAAACTCAACTCCGTAAAAATACTGAATTGTTGTTATTCTTATTGAGCCTTAACACACGAGAACAATTATGCAGGCATAACATTATTAGTACAAAACCAATACATATGCATTTATGAAAAAACAGGTTCGATTGTTTTGTTTTTTACAGAACGTATTTATTTATTCTTCGACCGTCGTGGTGTACACATGGATTTAGAAGAAGGTGGCTTGGTCGCGCAAGCAACATGCCTACATATAAGTACATACAAATAGTACATAGTCTTAAGGCTTGCATATATACATACAAACATAGATTAGTAAAAAATAAGTAGCAAAATTTATTTTGTTTGTTCGTTATTTTTGTGAAATCCTGTATGATTGGTTTTTGCACTTTTCGTTACCTGCAAAAAAACATGTACAGTACGATCGCGAAATGTAATCATTAAAAAGTAATCTATATATAAATAGGCAAGTGGAAAAAGTTATGAACCATTTTAACTGACCTAAACTCAACGTATTCGCTTGATTTATTGTTTGTTTTATAGATTGTCAATAGATGCAGTGCAAAATGTATTTTTTATTCTACATTTTTGTGCTTAAGATAGTTAAAAACAGTTAAGAATATTAGCCAATCATAAAGCCATGATCTCTCTTTCTCTCTTAACTTGCTAAAAAAATTACAACTAAAAACTTAAAATTAACTAAATTAAATTTGGCTTGGCAACTCCGTAAACACTCAGAAGGAAAAACTTATTTTATTTGTTCTTATATTCCACCATTTGGTGGTAAAACTAGAATAGTAATGTGCGATTTAATGCAAATTTCCACACGGGACCCGATTTACTTTAATTGAAAATTGCACCATTAGTTGTAAGGAATTTAATTCTTTTCACAAAGTTACCTTAACACAAAATATGAGAGCTAGACCAGAAGAAGTAGAATTTGTCGAATTTCATAAATAAACTTGGTAAGGGTGAATTAAGAAATTATCCAGAGTTAGGTGATGACATTATTGAATTGCCACAACAAATAATTGGTTGTTTTGATAATTTAATTACTGATATCTATGGTAATATTCGTGAGAATATATTATCGGATCAAATTCTTAATTCCGTAATTTTAGCTCCTACCAATGAAGACTGCGGTTCCATAAATAATGATATACTTAATCGTCTTTCAGGGGAGTAGAAGGTTTATTACAGTTTTATAAAGTTTCTAATGATGTCAATGACGTAAATGAATATCCTTCTTAATTTTTAAATTCACTGAACGTAAGCGGAATGCCACCGCATGAATTGAAAATAAATTCCATTGTTATGCTGATTCGTAATTTGAACACGGCACAAGCCATTGTAAATGGAACTCGAATGCGATTAAAATGCTTGCACCGCAACACCATAGATTGCGAAGTATTAACGGGAGTAGTTCATAATAAAAGAATTTTGATTCCACGAATAAATTTACCATTTTCTGGAACAATTCTTCCATTTAAATTTCAGGGGACACAATTTCCAATTATACCCGCATTTGCTATGACCACTAACAAGTCACAGGGGCAAACATTTGAAAAGATAGGTGTCCTTTTGAGACTACCTGTATTTGCGTATGGACAATTATATGTAGCTGCGAGTAGAGTTCGTTCATTCGACGGCCTAAAATTTTATATTTCGAAAGAAAATGGTCAAGAACAATAGAGTTTTTACGAAGAATATTGTATATAAAGAAATTTTGCTTAGATAAAGATGCCAGTCGTACAACTACATTAAATATTTTGAATAAAATGGTTTTTTTTTTTAATTTTAGTTTTTCTTCAATTAATCAAAAAATGTTAATATTGTTAATATAGGCAATAAATTTACGTTTCTTAAATGAACATCAAAACCGTTTCTACTATTTATTTGGAAGGCTCACATTAATAGATACAACCATTAAAGAATGGAGTAAGTACGGTAATACATTTTATTAGAAATGAAGAAAAATATGACATTTTATCTGAGCGGTTTTGTATTATTGCAATAATGGTTGAATTTCAACCACTGGGGGAACACTAGTATTATAAAAACATCAAAGGGAGTAACATACAACCAGAGATAGAAGTATACGGTAAGGACACAAAATTTTCTAAAATAACTTTGTATATCCTATTCGATATTTAAAACTAATTTTGACAATAAGCACAGATTAAGTCTCTTTTTAATTATTATAAAAATTCCCGTACCTTATTTATGTGCTTTGTAGCAGACCATGGCGGATTGGGTTGATTTGGAACATACTTTTGCTATAATATAAGAAACTATTTTCCTTCTAAAATCAACAATAAGAAAGATTATAAAACATATACCATATTCTCGTTTGTTACTATAATGTGTTTCTATTTTTTTACACATTTTCAAATTGACACCAAACAAGTTCGCGCAAACAAAATTCAGTTTGTATTAAACACTTTTGTTCAGCCTTGTGTATGAAAATTATTTTAAAAGCTTGTGTCAGAATATGACAATTGGAAACACCAACCACATGTTAGGCAGTTAAACTTCGCAATTTTTTATTGATTCACTATTTTAACTGTTCTCATGTTCAGATGTAGCAATTTTACTTGACTGCGTTACGTTTCTTTTCCTTCAATGTTCTTAACATTGTGTATATTGTAATGAGAATCGATTTGTTCATCATTATAGTTTGTATTTTATCAGCAAATAATAATTTCTGTCCCACTGTAAAGCATCTCAAATAAAAACACCAGAAAGTTCAGCAATACGAAATCAGCAACAACAACAAAAAGAAAACCATACAATCCATGCCAGATCACATACATACATCTAGTACATAAACGTCAAGTTTTCTTGCTCTGTCGTAATTCAGCTGCAAGAAAGATAA
Organism: Germaria angustata; assembly: GCA_963681545.1. NCBI lineage: Eukaryota > Metazoa > Arthropoda > Insecta > Diptera > Tachinidae > Germaria > Germaria angustata. The sequence goes on along the minus strand of OY812999.1, from coordinate 54,637,315 downwards.
ATAAAGGAATACGCACTTGCTCTATATACATATCTAACATCTTAATTGAAACTTAAGCAAGTTGACGTGTGCGAACAATGTATTCCTAAAAACACAGCAAAGACAACACAACGTTGAAGATATGTATACACATCAAAGATAGATGCACTTTTACTTGATGTCTTTACGCTGAATAACACATCTTTTCCACAAGGCAATTTTAATTTAACTAAGATATAGAGAAAACATGTATTGCTCTCTCCATCCTTCTCTCAGCTGATTTAAAACTTGTGCAACTAAAATTTCCTAGTGAAAAAGAAACTTGAAAGCAAATATATACACAATTGTCAAATTCTATTGCCAATAGTATTGTCCTAACACCATACAAACATATGTCCACATGTGACAGAAACATTTATTTGCAAAAACATTTCGCAATAGTTGTTCGAATATACTATCAAGAAATGTATTTATGTACTGCTATTCTATCGACGGTATTATTGCTTATATTCTGAAATATATATTGCGCGTGGAGAAGGGTAAGCCAAACAACAGTAAATTACTGCGACCAATAACAATGCAGTAATAAATAAAGCTCTAATAATTCTGCTTTTATGCACATCTTGAAGAAAGTCCCTTCAATTCTCTTTTAAAACTGCCCGTTTGATTACACTCAGACAATCTGTGTTTAATTTTTGTTCAATGTATAATATGGCGAAATAATGAGAATGAAGTAACAAAAGAGGAAATTTTATATCTGTAGCCGTTTCAAAAAAGGTAACGCCGATTTTTTGCGTATACAATATATATATATATATATATATATATATATATATATATATATATATATATATATATATATATTGTATATATATATATATATATATATATATATATATATATATATATATATATATATATATATATTGTATATATATATATATATATATATATATATATATATATATATATATATATATATATATTGTATATATATATATATACAGGGTTGGGCAGTATTTGAAATACATGTATTTGAAATACGTATTTAAAATACAAATACGTATTTTGTATTTTGTATTTTAAATACATACAGATTTTAAAGTATTTTGTATTTTGTATTTTAAATACATATCCTGAAAGTATTTTGTATTTTGTATTTTAAATACATGATCAGCAAGTATTTTGTATTTTGTATTTTAAATACTGCAAACCATGTATTTTATCCGATCCACTGTTGTAGGAAAATTTAAATTTCTTTAAACCGTTAAGAACAGACAATTCATCTATAAAAGGGATTAAGATAGACTGACTTCCAATATTGGAGCATGGTAGTAGACCAGTGTCTCTAATTTGATCATTGGCATAAGTAGATGAAAATAAATCTGCAAACAAATTACTTATTTCAGCATCCTCATCTGATTCATTTTAATTTAACTTCATTGTAGGTGGAAAGAAGTAGATTTCCTTTTTAAATTTACAAAATTGTGAAACGATTCTTCTTAAGGTTGTTTTTAATTTTGACGATATAGCTGTTATAGCAATTCTGATTTAATTTGTTATATTCGGCACGAGCAACTGAGTATTTAGCAAAGTCTGATGCTGATCCAGATTTTTTATACTTTTTATAATATCTATTTTTGCTATTTTTAATTTTAGAAAGAGCTTTAGTATTCCATGGCGGTCAATTGGTTCAAGATCAAATATATCCTTAGTAGAAACTCATAATAATATGATCGATGACATCAGCTTTGTTTTCAAAGTTAGAAATTGACAGTAAACTACTCCAGTCAGTATTATAAAGTAGCTCAGTTACCCCGCTATAATTCCCTTTTTTGAAGCATAAGCTATTGACTATTGATTTTTCCGCAGAATGAGATGTATATAATGAAAACCATGAATTTACTAAAATTATAGGATGATAGCGGTCTTCTGGCAAAGTGAATGAATCAGTGCGAAGAACAGAGGTGTCAACATAATCATTTACAAAAACCAGGTCTAAAAATTTAATATTATCGTTATAGATGCCATTCATCTGATAAAGATTCACATCTAGTAAGCAATCAATAAACTCAGTGTATTTCTCATTGGCGCCAGATTTATAGGGCGTGAATTAACCATTATCAGTAGAACGGTTCCAGGAAATAATAGACATATTAAAATCACCAACTGCAATGATAGTATCATTGTGATTAGACATTCGCACAACGGAGGAGATAGCGTCTGAGTGTTTCTGGTAAATTATTTCAGGTGAATTAGAAGGGATATACGAACACGCTACGAAAATTCTCTTATGTTGAATTTTGTCAAAACAGCCATAAATTCAATATCCAGAAAAGACGTAAACGATAAAGCTTCGGAAGTGAGCAGGCTAGAAACTGCTATCAAGACACCACCTTCCTTTATGTTATTGCTACGATCACATCTATATATAGTATACTTAGCAGCAAAAATTTCCGTGTTCAATATATGTATTATCATTAAGCTATGTTTCAGTAAATGCTATAGCATGATAGTCAAATGAGTAACTTTGATTAAATAACGCAGATAACTTCTTATTAATGCCACGAACATTTTGGTATATAAGAATAAATTTTCAATATATTTGTTTAGTTTTTTTCAATATTTGTTGCCGTTGAAGGCAATTGAACAGAATTCTTTTGTCTTGTTTTAAATATAAATTCGCGAACGTAAATACCATTAGGCCAGAAATTTGGAGAAATAACTATATTAAACAACTCATCCGGTACAGTAATCTTGAATAATGCCACTATTCTTGGTTCAGAGTAAGAAAATTTATACACTGAGATATGTAAGTTGGAACCGTACTTTAAGTTTATATATGAATAAACTTCTTCAACAGTAGTATCTAATGCTAATCGGGAAACGAAGATTGTTTTGTTTGGAGGTATAACTCTAATCGGTCTAATAACCCCTGGAGTATTATTTTTGATTCCAGTTTGAGCAGGACTAGTACATCTATTAGATAGGTTATTAGTAGTTAATATATAAACTAGGATGTGTGTATGTATGTATGCATGTAACGTAATGGCTCCAAAACGGCTGGGCCGATTTTGACGAAATTTTCAGGAAACCTTCAGAATGCTCGGGCGGGTGACACTGTGAAGTCTGATTTTTGAATTTCGGTCTGTGGGCAGAGGGGCGTGGCGAAATCCAATAATTCATAAAATGAGAACGGCTGGGCCGATTTCTGTAAAACTTTTTGTCAGTTGTTCGGAAAATCCCTCCGGAAAAGTCGGAAAATTGGAAAAATAGAAAATCGAGTTTTTGTATGAAATTTTGTTTGAAATTATTCCATAATGGCTTTTCACATGAAAAAAAATAGATAGTTTGTCTGAAGGCTTAAAATTGGGGCGAGGCGAAGTTCGCCTGGTCCGCTAGTAGTTAATAAAGTATTAACAGGTGTTCTTTCGGCGACTGTAGACAATTGAGTGGGTTGGCTGGTACGTTGAATAGAAGATACGGTACTGTCATTAACAATACATAAATACATAAGTACATGTACATGACGTGAAAGTATTTTGTATTTTGTATTTGAAATACGTGCAATAAATGGAAGTATTTTGTATTTTGTATTTTAAATACATACAGATTTTTAAGTATTTTGTATTTTGTATTTTAAATACATCTCCTGAAAGTATTTTGTATTTCGTATTTTAAATACATGATCAGCAAGTATTTTGTATTTTGTATTTTAAATACCGCAAACCATGTATTTTGCCCAACACTGTATATATATATATATATATATATATATATATATATATACACCCAATCCTTTTTACACGTTTTTGAAATAACACGGTTAACAAAAATAATATTCGCCTGTTTTTACACGTTTTTTAACGGATAAAAATATTTTTGGGAATTTTCAGTTTATTTAGAGCATGATTTTGATAGGTTTCATGACATGAAAAAACTTATCATGTGATAACACTATTCTTTTTGTGTTTACAGTTAGGGGATTTACAGGTTATGTGCTTGTCTTTGCACACAAATGTCTTCAGACATTTTTTGTTACTTTGTATATATGTATGTACATATGTATTGATGTTTGAAGTGGATTGTCGCACATATGTATGTATTCTTGTGTTTATATGTATTTATTAAAAGTGGAAATTTTATTTCTTTTTTTTATATTAATACGTAAGGTAAATTAAAAGCCAAGGACATATGCATTATTTACTTCATAAATTTTAATGCAGCTATGCCAAAGCAAAAGAGAACAAGTATTTCTTTGGATACAAAATTTAAAATTCTGGATAGACTTAGAAGCGGTGAAGGTCCCAGTTCCATTGGCAAGTCTTTGAATTTCAATGAAGCGACAATTCGAACAATTAAAAAAATGAAAAAGCGATTAGACAAGCAGTGATCTCTGGTACCAAATTAAGTGCTAAGTCGTCTTCCTATACAAGAGATAAAATTAAGGAAAAAATGGAAAAAATATGGCTAGAAGATTGCACTCAAAAGCGCGTGCCAGTTGATACCAATACCATTAAACAGAAAGCTTTGAGAATTTACGATCAAATTAAAGAAAAGGAACCATCAACGTCTTCTAAGCCTGACGAAAAAAACAAAAATAAGTTTTCTGCTAGTAATGGATGATTGCAAGGAGACATGCAGTTCATAATGTCAAAATCAAAGGAGAACTAGCTTCTAGAAATGCTACAGCAGCAAAGGAATTTCCTCCACATCTGGCCAGATTAATTGAAGAATGCAGATACAACAGTGATCAAGTTTTTAACGCCGATGAGACTGGTCTTTTCTGGAAGAGAATGCCAAGACGAAAATACATAGCCAAACACGAAAAGAGTGCTAGTGGTTTTAAGGCTGCAAAGGACAGAGTCACGTTTTTATTCTGCAGTAATGCCTCAGGCGACCGTATGCTAAAACCTTTATTAATTAATAAAGCTCTTCGGCCACGAGCACTCAAAGGTGTGGATATTAAAAGTTTGCCAGTTTACTGGATGGCAAATAAGAAGGAATGGGTTACTTCAACAGTTTTTAGTGAGTGGTTTTACAATTGTTTTATTCCTGAAGTAAAACGGTATATGAGTGATAAAGGCATGCCATTTAAAATTCTTTTATTAATAGACAATGCTCCTGGACACCCAGTTCTCGAGCATCCAAATGTAAAAATAATGTTTTTACCTCCCAATACTACAGCCTTAATTCAACCATTAGACCAGGGTATTATCGCAACATTCAAAACATATTATATAAAGCGATCATTTGAATACATTTTAAATAGAATAGAAAATGATACTAGCACTACTACTGTTATTTTTTTTCTCACTAATTTTATTTATTGTATCTTCATTAAACTGAACTAACAATAAGTATTCAAATCTTAAATATAGATATAATAATTAGGCCCAACCAGTGTCGGACATAAACTTAGTGATAGTAATTAAAGATACATAAATGTAGTGTTAAGCACAAAAAATATTTTCAAAAAGTTTCATCTGCAGTGTGGCGTATTAAAGCCGTAGTATCCCTCTTTTTTAGGCGGATGTGTCCAGTAAAGTTCAAGATATTACGAGCAAGGGGATACGGATGGAGCTCGAGTTTTGTTAAATATTTGCCTGCATATTTTGCAATTTCAGCGGTCACAAGTGGCATATTTAAATCACGATGTAAAACAGAATTTTTTATGTACCAAGGAGCCGATGTTATTAACCTTAAAATTTTATTTTGCATACGTTGTACTCTCTCTACATTGGAAGCTGAAGCAGTGCCCCATAGCTGAACTCCGTAACACCATATGGGTTTCAAAAGCGACTTGTATATTAAAAGTTTACAATCTAGACTGAGGGTAGAATTTCTACCAATCAGCCAATGTATCTGGGATAATTTAAGCTTCATTTGTGTTAGCTTAGAGTCAATATGCTGTTTCCATGTAAGCCGTCGGTCAAGATGCATACCAAGGTATTTCACCTGTGAATGTTGAGGAAGAACTTGATTGTTGATTCGAATGGGGGAACAAGTGTCTTTTCGTAGGGTAAATGTGACATGAACACACTTTTGTTCATTTACTTTTATTCTCCATAAGTTCAACCACAGCTCCAACAGGTTAATATGTTCTTGAAGATATCGGGATGCCTCGTGAGGGTTTTCATGCATACTAAGGCAGGCTGTATCATCAGCAAATGTAGAAGTGAGTATATTACTGCTCAGAGGCATATCACAGGTATAAATCAAATACAAAACTGGCCCCAGTATACTCCCCTGTGGCACACCGGATGAGATAGTTTCGGGCACGCTCATGAAGTCTCCTTCCACAACAGTGAACTTCCGGGCAAGAATGTAACTTTCCAAAAGATTTACTATGTTTATTGGTAGATATGTCTTCAATTTTAAAATTAGGCCTTAATGCCACACTTTATCAAATGCCTGAGAAACATCAATAAAGAGGAAAGAGCAATACTTCTTTTCTTCAAATGTTCTTCTTATAAAATGTACCAATCTATGACATTGTTCAATGGTGCTATGCTGACTTCTAAAACCAAATTGATGGTCAGGTATGCAACCAATATCATTTAGAATTGGGGACAATTTTGTCATGAGCAGCTTTTCGAAGAGCTTTGAAATTGTTGACAGTAAACTTATTGGCCTATATGACTCAGCCTTGGTAAGATCTTTGCCCGCCTTTGGAATCATTTTGACCATTGCAAGTTTCCAGCTGTGTGGATAATACTCCAGTCGTAAAATGCCATTAAAAATAAACAACAGGATTCTAATAGAAATACGAGGCAACTTCATCAGCATCTTGTTACTAATTCCATCAATACCCGGGGTCTCCTTTGGGTTGGTTTCAGCAATTAGTTTATTTACATCACGCATCTTAAACTTTATGGGTCGAGGGGGTAGAGCAACTACACTCGGCAAATCAACAGCACCAGTACATGTGTTTGGGGTAAATACGTATTTTAAATGCCCAGCAAATATGTTACCTTTTTCAGTATTAGTTCTTGCCCAACCTCCGGTAGAAGTGCGCAGTGCAAGTGGTTTAGACTCAACGGGTGTTTTAAGTTTTTTAACAGCGCGCCACAAGGAGTAATTAGATGCTGCTGTGACATCGAGACCTTCCAGATAGTTCTTAAGAGAAGCAGATTTTTCAGATGCAAGTAACTCATGGAGTCGTTTAGTGCATTCTCTAAGTCTGATTTTATGTTGGGGTGATCTGAGCTGTTGCCATTCCCTTCTAGCTCTTCTTTTTTCACATACGAGACGTTCAATATCCGCAGAATAAATTCTATTAAACCCAGTCTGCGGATGGGAGGTAGTGGCATGTTTAGCAGCATGTTTAATATTTTCGGTAAGATTGGCAATGTTAAGTTCAATATCATCGGGAGTTCTTAGCTTGATATTTTCTGCACAATGACTACTGAGATATTTTTTGAACCCCAGCCAATTAGCACGATTTATCACCTTCACATATGGGTGAGGTAAGTCACTTCTTAGTGGGCTACAAATTGTAACGATCGTTGGAGAGTGATCGGAGGAGAGATCATGAGAAGCTTCAACATGAATTAGATCCCTACAGATATTTTTCATGACGCCAAAATCTATAACATCTGGAGTTTTTTGTATATCAGTAGGCCAGTAAGTGGGCTCCCCGCTCGACGTCCAAACCCATTTTTGAAATTGTGTTGAACAACGCTCGACCTCTAGGTGTAATAAGACGCGATCCCCAGAACGTATGTTTTGCATTGTAGTCCCCAGCTGCTACGAAACAAGGTCCAAGAGTTTTGTAAAAATCCTCGTATTGATCCTCAGTGATTGAAAATCTTGGAGGGGAGTAAACTGATGATATTACGAGATTTGTACAAAAATTTTCAATGCAAATATTTGTTGCTTGTAGATGGTCTTCACAAATGTTCTCAAGAATATAGTGTTTGAGCCTTGACTTTATTAGAACTGCTGATCCTCCGCATGCTCTTCCTCTCGGGTCCTTTGTATCATATAAGGTGTAGCCACTCATTTTAAAAAGGCTTCTCGGAGTCAAATGAGTCTCAGATACCAACATTATATCAATATTTTCTACCGTGTTCTGCATTCGCAGCATTTCTTGCATCATGCTAGTCATATTTGTTGTAAAGCTGCTTATAGTTTGCACCAGATTGTCAATAGTAGCTTCAAGGCGACTGAAATTAAAGCTTGGGTTTGCACTTGTTGTACTAGTTGGTGGTGACACTTTTTGAACGGGAATAGAGTTGATCTTCACAGCGTCAGCATACGATACATGTGAAGTTATTGGTTGGGCCATTAGGGAATGAGTAGCGGAGTACGTATTTCCTGCTTGCACTGGGGTTACTTTAGGCTTTTGACTCATAGCCTGTTTAACGAAAGAATATACAGGACATCCTCTGTAGTTAGCAGTGTGATTACCTCCGCAATTACTGCACTACTTTTCCTTCTGGTCCTTCGACTTATTGCAAATAGCAGTGTTGTGTAATTCACCGCACACAACACAAACAGTAGGTAATTTACAATAAGTTTTTGTATGGCCATATTCTTGACAATTATGGCACTGAATCTTTGTTTCATCAATATTACCACGTTTTATTGGGACAATGTGAAATGCCTTTTCACCAATGACCGAAATTAATTTTTTAATAAGGGTGTTAGAATTTTTTTCTCTCAAATAGATTGGTGGTGGTTTTGAGGTTTTATTCGAGGGTTAGTCAGGTTTGTCGGTGATATCTTGCAAAATTTTAAAACGGTTTAGACGGGTAGCCGAGTTGGCGTCGATATCCCTGGATATCTTGGGAACCGATGAGATTTTAGATGAATTTGGGCTTCGCCCGCGCTTTACTACTGTGATATATCTGTCCATTCCGACAGGCACTTTAGGTTTCTCAATATTATTGTTTATAGTGATAACTGGGTTAAGTGATGAACACGAGCCCGGAGCGGATAATGGTGCTGATTTAAATAAAGAAGTACTAGGCAGCGGTAATGTTATAGAATCACTACTTGGCATCGGAGTAAGCGAATTTGATCGCTCACGTAAAATTGGCTTTGCCGTTAGAAAAAGACTATCATCAGATTTTTTATTTTTATTGTTTGCATTAAGACCTTCAGAACTCACAGTAAAATAGGCATTTCTGCGGTTAGAACTCACTTCACAATTTTTTGTTTTTGAGGTACTCATACAGAGTATTCCTCAGTCACTTTGTTTGTGTGTTTTTGTTTTTTGTTTTTTTTGTTTTTGTTGTTTCAGTTTATACGAAAGATATTATCAATGCAAATAAAGCAAATTTAACAAAAACTGTTCCTATTACAAATCAGTACTTATTACGAATATTTTTTTTGTAATTTTTGTTTGTTTAGTATGTAAGAAAAAAACTCCGCTAATACGTCCGTTCACTACGAAGGTTCAAGAAGACAATGACTACTGTTATTGAGGCATGGAAAAAATTTTCCATTCTTGATTGCATAAAACACGCAGCTTTGGCCATTTCAGAAATGAAATCATCAATCCTGAATGCCTGTTGGAAGAACATTTGGCCTGAATGTGTTAAATGCGAAAATGCTGGTGTAAACCCAAATTTGACCGATGTAGTGTTGACAGAAATAGTTACGCTGGCACAAGCTGTGGGCGGTGACGGCTTTGATAACCTTACCCTCGATGATGTTAACGAAATAATTGTCGACAGTGTTCTTGATGAAGATGATTTGTTAGAAGTCGGAATGGAAGACATTGGTGCAAATGATGACACTGGTGAAAACGAAGCCCCGCCTGCGATAACAAGCAGTTTAATTTTTGATGGCCTTCAAATGGCAAATAAACATTTTTTGGCAAATGATCATATAAATGAGAGAGCTGTGAAATTTCAATCAGACCTACAATCATGTGTGAGTCGATATAAGGAGCTGTACAAAGAGACCTCCAAATTAGGATCGCAACGTTCAATAGCTGAGTTTGCTGTTAAAATAGTTAAACCAGTAGAACCTGAAAATGCAGAAATGCTAAGCATATATTCGGACGAAACTGATATTGAGCCAGCGCAGCGCAAAGAACCGTGCTTACAATCAGAAACTGACATCGAATAAAACATTTTGATTTTCCTTATACATATACTACATGTGTACACATGTGAAAATTTTGTTATTGCAAAATTTTCTTTCACCATACATACATACATATGTATTGCTTCTACAAAGTTATTCAGTTCCTTGAAAATGTAATTTTTTATCTAAAAAAATATTTTAATAAAGCTTGTTAACTAAAGCAACACTGTATAAAGAAAACGAAGTAAAATCTTTTAGACCACCTTCAATGTTGGGCTAATTAAATATGTATAATTATATGAATATGTATGTGCAGTCTTTTTTTGCACGATTTTTTTTTTACACGGCGTTCCCTGGAACGTATGTACCGTGTAAAAACAGGATTGGGTATATATATATATATATATATATATATATATATATATATATATATATATATATATATATATATGTACCAGAGACCTGCAACCGGTGATTAAAAAAAAATCAGATTAATCAAACACTCGAAAAACATGTCATTTTCGCTCAAACGTTCAAATATGCCTTTATCAACATTGTGTCTATTCTATTTTATGCTAAGCAAAATAAGGGTTGTTTGCGAACATGTAAATTTAATCTGTTGCCGCATGCCAGCTATTCAGTTTGAGTGTTTAAAAACTGTGTGTGCATGAATTTTTGGACAACTCTTCAAAGCACACATTTTTATTTAATCACATTCATGATCGAAATCAAAAACTTAGAGGCATTAATGCAAAAAGCATTAATGTGAAAAAGGCAAAAAATCAACAAGTGTACATTTATGCACAAGGTGCTGTGTGTTTATAGAATGGTTAGGCAACACGGTTGCCAGACTTAACAGTTTAATAGCATTTTTACGACGATACGCTGAAACAGATAATTAATCAAGAAATATATTTTTAAAATTATCCCGATTTTTACAATTATCATTTTGTAATTATATAGACATGTGTGTATATGTGTATACATGAAGGAGGTTATATTATAAGCAATGCGTTTTGTATTCTTATTTTTTGTTAAATACAGTAAAGTATTTTAAGCACTTATATATTAAACACTCTCACTCTCACTGTCGCTCACAAAAATATAAATTAGCCTAAATCTACCACAGCTACAACGGTGGTCGTGTAGCCATGTAGCCGTGTTGTCGTGAAAATAATAATTTTCATATAAACGTGTAAAAATTTTGCGCTGTTGAATAAAATAATGTTGAAACGGGTGTATTTTATTGTACAAAGATTTTTTTCTCACACTGAAACAAAAAGATTTGTTGAATTTGCTTCGGTGCCGCCAAAAATTAAAAAAAGCACCGAAATTTAAAAAAAGCGCACCGCGCTCAGAAAAATACACTTAAAGACCCTTCTTTTTAAGTAATCTATGTACCAAACCAATAAAGCGGTATTATTCTTGGGAGTTAAAAACGACTTTAATTTCAGTAAAATTCAATAAAACAAACAAATTTGGCAAGGTTGAAGTATTTCTTATAAAAATAACAAGTTTTTTTGAATGAGTAAAAAATAATCCGATCTTTAAACGATTTTAAACCGAAAATTGCGATTTTTAAAGTTTATTGTAAAACCGACGTTTTTTGGTAACTTCGTATGGCATCCTTATTTCTCAACCACAATGTTTAACAACATACATACCTACACACTCAAGATTATGTGCCAGCATATATCATTGCATGATTTTTCTTAATATTCTTTGCAAAGAAAAGGCATGTTGAATAAATGCCATTCGTTTTTGTGTTTAATCAATGCAAACGCTCAAAATAGCTTCTGTGTTAAAATCTTGCTTGAAAAATTCATATAGGCATTTTTGTATTTGCCTTCCTAATGATTAACACAAATAAAGATTATGAGCGTACGCGCATGCTTGCTTATGTGTTTGTGAATAATTGGACACAAAAAAGTTATGCATGAGTGAAGGCATAAAAAACGTGATTTTTGCCGGTCTCTGATATGTACCTATATATATATATATATATATATATATATATATATATATATATATACATATACATATATATATATATATATATATATATATATATATATATATATATATATATATATATATATGTACATATATATATATATATATATATATATACATACATATATATATATATATATATATATATATATATATATATATATATATATATATATATATATATACATATATATATATATATATATATATATATATATATATATATATATATATATATATATATATATATATATATTGGTACGTTTAACATTTTTAAATGTTAATTCGGGTTTATTCAAAATGCAAGTCTGATAAAAACTGAGCTGAAGATTATTTTTCTTCAAACGCAGTTTTTACTACATTTACAAGTCTGTGTGTTTGTGCAATGTTTCTCCATAATACCAATTTGGTGATACGGGATACATCTGTTTTCGTTTGCATCAAATTTTGTGCACGTAGCCCGAGAAATTTCAAAATGCACCTTTTCTATTGAACAAACCTCGTATATAACTCCGACATGCCAATAAGTAATAATATTTACATATCAACGTTTGCTGAAGCTTTACCAAATGTCTACGAGAAACATGGAGGACATATGTGAACGAGCAAAAGTGTGTAAATGTTATTTTTACATTGACAAGGAAACATTTCCTTTATAAAAGTTAATAAACAATTTATACCGCAATAAAGTGACGATAATGCCTCGGTGTTCATCTTGATGGTCGTTTAATATATAAATCGCATATAGATGCTAAGTTAATGCAAATGAAATTAAAAGCGACGAAAATTAATTACGGCGTACTGTGTTATTTATTTTATTTTTCAAAACAGCCAAAAGAACCTGTTGAAACGTTTAAAAAGTTATCAAGTTGCGACTGATGATTATGGGTTATAAAAAAGGAATTGCAGAAGAGATTGATGGAATTCGATGATAAAGAGGAAATGGAGGTATCTTCTCAAGATATGGCATGGAGCTCCAGCTTATTGTTAGCAGCTTGGATGGGAAAATGGATGAAAATAATAGGAAACTTTTGGCTGAAGTAAAAGGTTATAGAGACCACAATGGAAACTTCTGGCTGAACTTAAGTCTGAAGTTACAGGCCCAAATGTAAAACTGCCAAAAATTTCGGTCTATAAATAGAAGAATTGACTGCATTGAAGGAAATTGTGATAATCCAGAAGTGCAGGCTGATGACATACATATATTTACACGCATATTAAATTAATAATGTTTAAATAAAGATAAATATCATTGGAAGTTTCGCTTATTTTTGGCAACATTTCAACAAATGCGAGACAAATGACGCTTTCTTCTGTGTTGTATGCACATCCTGTTTGGCCAAGAGCAAGTTTGTCCCTCCTGCTAAGATGAATGTAGCCGCTGTAATGTAAAATGTTGCGAGCTAGTTGGTTTGGAAGATACTTTATCTTCTTTATGTATTCTGTGTGTTTTGAAACCATTTTTTGAACCAACGGAACGTATAGATCTTGATGAATCCGCAAATTTTTAACACACCCTGGGGGCGGCTGTAACCATATGGAGGATTTTATTTTATTTATATTAGATGATTGCGTTGTATAAAACAGTTTTCAGTCTAGGCTTAGTGTTGAATTTCGCCCCATAAGCCAATTAGTTTGACCAGGTTTTAATTTAATTTGCATCAACTTAGCATCTATATGCGATTTCTATGTTAAGCGATGATCAAGGTGAATGCCTAAGTATTTGACTTCATTGTGGTACGGTATTGATTGGCCAGTAATTTGGACTCTCAATATAATAGCATTATGAACAAATTTTATTCTCCATGCTTTTATTAATTTTTCCAACATATAAATTTGTGTATTCCTACAATTTTAGGGAGACTTCTTGCTCGTTTTATTGATGCTAAGAAAAGGTGTATTATCAGAAAACGTTGATATGTGAAGATTAATTAATTAATTGATATATATATACATATATCAATTACAAGATTATTATTATTAGTATTTATTAGTATTTATAATACTTTAAAAATCTCGTCTACATTATTAAAACATTTCAACTATTATGTTTTAAAAAATTTACACATTTTCTTTTAAATACAATATAATTTTGCTCTGTTTTAATATCATTTGTAAGTGTGTTAAATAATTGAAGTCCTTTATAAAATAGTGATTTCTGCATTGCTGTTGTTGTTGCTTTCCTTAGTCTGAAGTTTTCCGCATTTCGTAGTTGATATGGTTGTATTTCATTCACATATTTGATTTGGTCGCATAGATATTCTGGAGCATTACCATGTTTAATTTTATGTATAAAACTAAGAGTATTTAATTTAAGTCGTTGTTCGATATTTAGCCATTTAAGTGTATCGAGCATAGTTCGTATTGATGTATATCTGTTGCATTTTAAAATAGACCGCATTGCTTTATTTTGTAACTTTTGTAATCTTTCCAATTGTGATTCATTGCTGCATGTATAAATTATTGTTGACCCGAATTCAAAGTGAGGTTTTATTATCGTATTGTATATATTTATTGCTGTCATTATTGATACTTTATTTCTAATTCTTTTGAAAAACCCAATTTTTTTACCAATCTTTTTGCATACGTATTCTATATGATCTTTAAATTTCATTTCTTGATCTATTACAAATCCAAGATATTTTATATTTTTAACTTTCTCTATAACTTCTTCGTTTATTTTGAATGTTGTTTCACTATTCATATTTATTTCTATGATTTTTGTCTTATTTTCATTTAATTTTAATTTGTTCATTTTTAACCATTTGTTAACATTATTTATGTCATTTGTCATATTTTCTCGACATTCTTCACCTGTGGACCCTTCTGTGTATATGAGTGTATCGTCTGCATATAATACAACTTCACATTTATTTAGTATATTTGGCATATCATTAATATATATGATAAACAGTAAGGCACCCAATATTGACCCTTGTGGGACACCGAAATCATTAATAATTATATCAGATTTTATTCCATTAACTTTAGTCATTTGTTTTCTATTTTTCATGTATGATTCAAACCATTTAAGCTCTTTGCCTTGGATGCCATACATATATAGTTTCTGAATTAATATTTTTCTGTCTATAGTTTCAAATGCTCTCTTAAAATCTAAAAATATCGCCATGATTTTCCTACTCTTTTCAATGTTTTTCCACCGATTTATAACAAAATTTACAGCCGTTTCACATGAGAATTTTTTTCTAAAACCCGATTGATACTTTGAAAATAAATTATTATCTTCCATATATTTTTCCAACTGTTCTTTTACTATTTTTTCTAATATTTTTTCACATGTCTTTAATGTATTTATGGGACGATATTCTTCGCATTTTTTTGTCTTTGCCACTTTCTCAACTGGCATAGTTATTTTCCAATTCTCTGGGAACTGTCCTGTTTCCAATGATTTATTCACAAATTCGAGTAAAGCTTTTCCTATTATATGCCAATTATCAAGAATAATTTTTGTAGAAATTTTACAGTAATCCGGTTTGTTTTTTAATTTCTTTACTATATTTTTAAGGTCTGAAATTGTTATTGCACAAAATTTGAATCTTTGGGTAATCATACTCATTTGATTAGTATATTGCACATCTTCAATTGAGTCCGTTATTAACTTAATACTATCTACAAAATATTTGTTGAAATTATTAGCTATTTCAATGTTTTCCTTACACTCCACGTTGTTAAATATCACAGATTTAATCACACTTTGGTTTTTCTTTATCACTAAGTCTTTAATTTCTCTCCACATTTGTTTTTGGTCCTTTGCATTGTTTATTTGATTGTTAATGTATTTGCATTTTTCACTTTCAATTCTAACCTTGTACAAATTTCTAACTTTTTTGTAATTTGCCCACGCTTCGGTAGTGTTTTCAAATTTAGCAATTTGGTATTTTGTTATTTTTTCTGTTTTTATACGACGCAGTTCATCATTAAACCATTTATTAACTTTATTTTGATTATTAATTGTTTTTTTTAAAGTAAACTTTTGTACTATCCCCTCTAGGCATTCATCAAACATTAGTACATTTTGATTAATGTTTATATTTTCTTGAAAGCATATTTTTCCATTTAGTTCCCTTGTAAATTGATTTTTGTTGTATTTAAAAAAGTATAAAGTGTTATCCTCCTTTTCGATGTGTGTGGCTTTATCCTTTATTAGTATTTTAATTATTTCATGATCTGATATCTTATTTTTATCACAATTCTGTACTGTTATGTTGAAATTGTTTGTAATAACATAATCAATTATAGTTTTGGATGTATTTGTTACGCGAGTGTATTCGTTTACTATTTGTTTAACACCATTATCTTTTAATAAAGTGTCGATTTTATTTTTGTAAAAATTATTTGTTGACCAATCTATGTTAAAATCTCCTGTTATAATTATATCATTAGTTTCCTCACATAAATCTTCTAATGTTTCCTGAAAAATTTCACAGAATTCTGATTCATAACCACTGGGCGATCTATAAACTGCTACAATTATAAGTTTCATATTTTTACGAATTGCTGTGCAAGCTATAATCCAATATTTAGAGTTTACGTTTTTTTCGAATTTTTTTGTTACTCTCCATTCTTTTTTGTAGTATATGATTACTCCTCCAGTTCTTGAAGAATTTGAAAATGCTATTAGCTGATTATAATCTTGCATAGTTATTTCATCTTCGGCGATATTTTCTGTCATATGTGTTTCCGATAATATAAAAAAAATCTGGTTTTTCCATTGCAGCTATTATTTCTACTTGATTAAATTTATTTGTAAGGCCTTGTACGTTGGTATATAAAATATGTATGTTCTTTAATTGTTAAGCCGATAAGCCCATTTTTCTTTTTTTCATTTTAAGTTTATTTTGATACACTGGACATTCTTTGCTATAAGTCCCATGATTTTCATCTAAGCCAATGTTCAATTTTTTATTCATTCTTATACAGTTTATGCATTTAGTTATTTGTTCTTTGTTACATTCCTTGGAATTGTGATTTCCATGGCATTTAATACACATTTCTTGATTTTTACATTCATTTGATAAGTGATTAAATCCCTTGCATTTAAAGCATCTCCTTACATCAGTGCCATCAAAAACTCTGCATCTCTCCCATCCTATATTTAACCTTTGTGCATTTATTATTTTTGTATATGAATCACTATCTGTTTTTATTTTAACATTGTATATTGTTCCGTTTTTTCTTTTACATTCGTATGTTTTTAATATTTTAATTTCGCAATTGTTTATAATTGGATTTTGTTTCTTTATTTTTTCAACAATTTCTTCTTCCGTATATTTAAACGAAATATCTGTTATATCTATGTAAAATTCTGTTGGGTTGGGCACCTTAATTTCGTAATTATCACTCAATTCACTTTGTATAGCTGTTTTTATTTTTTCCCTTTCTTCTTTATTTTCACTTTGAATCACTAAAGCTCCATTTCTTCTGTTTTCTACATTAGTTATTTTTAAATTAACGGGATTTACTTTTTTATTTAGTTCTTCCTTTGTTTTTTCAACATTTTGTTTTTCTTTTGGTTTTATTATTAATGGCATTTGTTTATTAACATCTGGCATCATTTTTTTGGACTGCACTGTATCAGCATATGATATTTTATTTTGTTTGCTGTTTATTTCTGTTATTACTTTTTTTATATCTTTGCACATCTTCATATTGTTTTCTTCCATTTTGTTGCATATTTCATTATTTTTATTTTCAAATTGATTTATATTTTCACATAATTTTTTTATTTGTTGGGCATTTTT
The DNA here is from genome assembly GCA_963681545.1 of Germaria angustata. NCBI lineage: Eukaryota > Metazoa > Arthropoda > Insecta > Diptera > Tachinidae > Germaria > Germaria angustata. The sequence goes on along the minus strand of OY812999.1, from coordinate 54,619,523 downwards.
TTCAAATAATTTTTGTGCATTATCTATTTTTTTTAATCTTTCTTCATATCGTTTTTCAATGGCCTCCAGTAGTTGTTTTATTTCACTTTCATTTTCTTTCAACGACATTTTAAATTCGTGTTTGTATTCTATTAAGTTTTTTTTATTTTTATTGACATCATCTTGAATATCCTTTAGCACCAAATCAACATTTTTTATGTATTGTAGGCAGTCATCACATATAAAGCGCACAAAATTGTTTGCTTCCAGAACCTTTGCTGAATATTGGTCTATTCCCGCACATTTATTTGTACAATGATATTCCTTGTTGCACACTCCCATACATCTTACACCCGTTTCCCCACGTATTGCTGTCTTGCATTTACTGCAATCAGGCATTGTGGTATTTTTATGATAAAATGAACAATTAATTTCTTTTTATTAATATGCCTCGAAGAACTCTTCTATTAACTGTGGTGTACTTAAAAAGTTACCTTCTCCGTGAGTGTGAGTGTTTGCGGGTAACTTCCACTTTAATTTATTTATCAAACCTTCATGGCAAACTTCATCAAAGACCGTCAATAAACAGAGTTAAACTGTATTTCTTTCTTTAAGTGCAGTTCTTACTACATTTACAAGACTGTATGTTTGTTCGATGGTGCTATGTTTCTTCCTGAAAACAAATCGGTGATCCGGAATATACCCAGAGTTGTTCTGTATTGGGGTCAGTCTGCTTGCTTTGACATGTTAGACAACAGACTCATATGCCTGTAAGATTCCTCAAGCGTTTGATCTTTTCCGGGCTTAGAGATCATAGCGATCATTGAAACCTTCCATTCAGGAATATATCAGCGGACGTGTATGGAGCGAAAACTTTTCTTAAGTGTTCAGTCGTTGTCCAGTCTCCATTTAGACAACGCGGGTGAGGGGCTTTATTGTTGGCCTTTTAAGCCATCTGGCGGCTCGCCTTAGTTAATAATCTGTTTGTAGAGTTCCGTCTGATTCTCATAGGTATTGTTGTAATGATTCGGTTTTTTATATTCTAGGAGTTTTTTAAGCTGTTGAATACAATTTTTTAGCCTTGTTTTTAGTTGAGATGATCTACATACATATGTCGTTGCACACTCTCTTCTTGCTCTTTTTTTTCAAGTAGAAACCTTTCCACGTGTATAGGGTAAATTCGGTTATACCTCACCTGTCAGTGGGTGGAAGAAGCATACTGAGTAGCCTGTTTGTTTCAAACTTTTATTTGGAGTCATTTATATCCGCCGGCGTTCTTAACAGCATATTTTCCGTTCAATGGGCACTGAGATATTTCTTGTATTTTAACCAGTTAATAAGCGTGGTTTTCATCGCTAAGTCGGCCGTGAGTGATGCAGTTTCATATATGGTTACAATCAGGGTTGGGCAGTATTTGAAATACATGTATTTGAAATACGTATTTAAAATACAAATACGTATTTTGTATTTTGTATTTTAAATACATACAGATTTTAAAGTATTTTGTATTTTGTATTTTAAATACATATCCTGAAAGTATTTTGTATTTTGTATTTTAAATACATGATCAGCAAGTATTTTGTATTTTGTATTTTAAATACTGCAAACCATGTATTTTATCCGATCCACTGTTGTAGGAAAATTTAAATTTCTTTAAACCGTTAAGAACAGACAATTCATCTATAAAAGGGATTAAGATAGACTGACTTCCAATATTGGAGCATGGTAGTAGACCAGTGTCTCTAATTTGATCATTGGCATAAGTAGATGAAAATAAATCTGCAAACAAATTACTTATTTCAGCATCCTCATCTGATTCATTTTAATTTAACTTCATTGTAGGTGGAAAGAAGTAGATTTCCTTTTTAAATTTACAAAATTGTGAAACGATTCTTCTTAAGGTTGTTTTTAATTTTGACGATATAGCTGTTATAGCAATTCTGATTTAATTTGTTATATTCGGCACGAGCAACTGAGTATTTAGCAAAGTCTGATGCTGATCCAGATTTTTTATACTTTTTATAATATCTATTTTTGCTATTTTTAATTTTAGAAAGAGCTTTAGTATTCCATGGCGGTCAATTGGTTCAAGATCAAATATATCCTTAGTAGAAACTCATAATAATATGATCGATGACATCAGCTTTGTTTTCAAAGTTAGAAATTGACAGTAAACTACTCCAGTCAGTATTATAAAGTAGCTCAGTTACCCCGCTATAATTCCCTTTTTTGAAGCATAAGCTATTGACTATTGATTTTTCCGCAGAATGAGATGTATATAATGAAAACCATGAATTTACTAAAATTATAGGATGATAGCGGTCTTCTGGCAAAGTGAATGAATCAGTGCGAAGAACAGAGGTGTCAACATAATCATTTACAAAAACCAGGTCTAAAAATTTAATATTATCGTTATAGATGCCATTCATCTGATAAAGATTCACATCTAGTAAGCAATCAATAAACTCAGTGTATTTCTCATTGGCGCCAGATTTATAGGGCGTGAATTAACCATTATCAGTAGAACGGTTCCAGGAAATAATAGACATATTAAAATCACCAACTGCAATGATAGTATCATTGTGATTAGACATTCGCACAACGGAGGAGATAGCGTCTGAGTGTTTCTGGTAAATTATTTCAGGTGAATTAGAAGGGATATACGAACACGCTACGAAAATTCTCTTATGTTGAATTTTGTCAAAACAGCCATAAATTCAATATCCAGAAAAGACGTAAACGATAAAGCTTCGGAAGTGAGCAGGCTAGAAACTGCTATCAAGACACCACCTTCCTTTATGTTATTGCTACGATCACATCTATATATAGTATACTTAGCAGCAAAAATTTCCGTGTTCAATATATGTATTATCATTAAGCTATGTTTCAGTAAATGCTATAGCATGATAGTCAAATGAGTAACTTTGATTAAATAACGCAGATAACTTCTTATTAATGCCACGAACATTTTGGTATATAAGAATAAATTTTCAATATATTTGTTTAGTTTTTTTCAATATTTGTTGCCGTTGAAGGCAATTGAACAGAATTCTTTTGTCTTGTTTTAAATATAAATTCGCGAACGTAAATACCATTAGGCCAGAAATTTGGAGAAATAACTATATTAAACAACTCATCCGGTACAGTAATCTTGAATAATGCCACTATTCTTGGTTCAGAGTAAGAAAATTTATACACTGAGATATGTAAGTTGGAACCGTACTTTAAGTTTATATATGAATAAACTTCTTCAACAGTAGTATCTAATGCTAATCGGGAAACGAAGATTGTTTTGTTTGGAGGTATAACTCTAATCGGTCTAATAACCCCTGGAGTATTATTTTTGATTCCAGTTTGAGCAGGACTAGTACATCTATTAGATAGGTTATTAGTAGTTAATATATAAACTAGGATGTGTGTATGTATGTATGCATGTAACGTAATGGCTCCAAAACGGCTGGGCCGATTTTGACGAAATTTTCAGGAAACCTTCAGAATGCTCGGGCGGGTGACACTGTGAAGTCTGATTTTTGAATTTCGGTCTGTGGGCAGAGGGGCGTGGCGAAATCCAATAATTCATAAAATGAGAACGGCTGGGCCGATTTCTGTAAAACTTTTTGTCAGTTGTTCGGAAAATCCCTCCGGAAAAGTCGGAAAATTGGAAAAATAGAAAATCGAGTTTTTGTATGAAATTTTGTTTGAAATTATTCCATAATGGCTTTTCACATGAAAAAAAATAGATAGTTTGTCTGAAGGCTTAAAATTGGGGCGAGGCGAAGTTCGCCTGGTCCGCTAGTAGTTAATAAAGTATTAACAGGTGTTCTTTCGGCGACTGTAGACAATTGAGTGGGTTGGCTGGTACGTTGAATAGAAGATACGGTACTGTCATTAACAATACATAAATACATAAGTACATGTACATGACGTGAAAGTATTTTGTATTTTGTATTTGAAATACGTGCAATAAATGGAAGTATTTTGTATTTTGTATTTTAAATACATACAGATTTTTAAGTATTTTGTATTTTGTATTTTAAATACATCTCCTGAAAGTATTTTGTATTTCGTATTTTAAATACATGATCAGCAAGTATTTTGTATTTTGTATTTTAAATACCGCAAACCATGTATTTTGCCCAACACTGGTTACAATAATGGGGGAGTGCTGAAGACAAATTCAAAGAAACCTCAACTTGAATCCAAACTCAACTCCAAAATCAGTATTATCGGGAATTTTCTGTCGATTTGATGCCTGTCTACTCCTAATTACTTTAAAACCCATTTTAGATATGGTATAAAACAAATCACGGCCTTTCGAAGTGATTAACCGTGATCCCCAGTACGTATTATTAGCATTATAGTCGCCAGTTCACAAAAAAAGTGGCCCTAGTAACTCATAGAAAGAGCTGATTTGACTTACAGTAATTGAAAAACTTATGTGGCGATAAACTGAAGTAATATCTAGGCTCAAATGGAAGCCTTCAATACAGATATTTATTGCTTGAAGGTAATCTTCACAGAGTTCATCTAATAAATATTGTTTGAAACGTAATTTTATTAGTACATATTGCCGAGCCACCACAAGCTCTTCCTCGGGGGTCCTTTGTGTCATATAAAGTATATTCCTTGGTTTTAAAGCAGCTTCTGACATCAGATGAGACTACGCGCTACGTCAATTTGTTTATTCATCATGCAGTACTCAGTACGGAGAAAAAAAATAAAATTTTGGCGGGTTCGTCTGCTACTCAACGTTGCATTTACGAAAGAGTACCTACTTACATACAAATCTGGTAAGCAAAACGTATCATCTCAATTATACCGCATGGGCTTATGTCGTCAGAATAACGGGTCTACAAAAGTACGAAGCAAAAGAAAATATTCAAAATCAATACAAAAAAAGGAAATAATCAAAATATGTCCTCAAATTTTGAGTTTGCTTACAACTCACGAATATATGTATTAAAAAAATATGGTTATGTTTTATATGAAATATAATTTGTTAAAATATTAAGTCGCAATACACTAAAACCCCGACTTGCGTCGTTAATGGGGACCGGAGAAACGCGACGCAAATCGAAACGACGCAAATCGAATCACCTTTTTTTATATAAATGCACTGAAATTTAATTTATTGGGGAAAATATTCAAAACAAAGCAAAAAATTTTGTATTTTTGATAAAAAACAAGTATGAATACATTTTTATTTATTTCATTTACTTCAACAAATGTTTATAATTATTATAAAGAAATAACAAAACAATATATTAAGAAAAAACATAATAAAAATTAAATTCATTTACATATGTATGTATATTCATAAAAAGTAGATGCATTAAAAAATTTCAATTTATTTAGCTTACATTGAGCTCTGTTCAGATGATAAATCTAAATCAACAATAAAACATTTTGATTGAATGGATTCTGGCGAATAACACACTAAATTCTTTCCATAACCAGACACTTGTTCTTAGCACCACTTATATAACAAAGAAAAGGGAATTCCCCTTATTTCACGCAAATTGAAAACTTCTTAATGTACAGGAAGTTGTAAAAATGCTAAAAGACAGAAAAGATGCTATATGGGGCACTACAAATGCTAAAAATGGTAATCCACAATGCTGCAGTAAACAATTTAACCGTTTTTAGCGACTCAAAACGACGCAAATCGCAATCAAAACGCTGCAAATCAAACCGACGCAAATCGGCGTCAAAACGACGCAACTTGGACCGACGCAACTTGAATCGAATTTTTCCAGTTTTTAAAAAGCGACGCAAATCAGGACGACGCAAGTCGGGGCTCTAGTGTATACAATACTTATATACTTTTATACACAATATATTTATATAAGTACTTGGCAGCATATATCTGCCGCATATCAATCTTTTCCAGCATATAACGTATAACATATTCTTAAAAAAATTTGGAGTGCCTTCAGATATTCCTAGCTATTAAAACGAAATGTTATTGAGCTTCACGAGGAAAAATTTTTGAGCGTTTCGTTTTGGTTTTACTATTATTATTTTTTTTTTTTTTTTTTGGTTTATTGCAGTAATTTTTGAAATTTGTATTTGCACTGCTTACTCAGTCCGTTTCACAAACTTTACTTATAGCAACTTTTAACAAAACTTGGTATAAAATCAAATATCGCAAAGATAAAGTTATAAAAGTTACTAGCTGCTTTGAACACATAGCTAATATAATGTACATGGATGTATAATATACATATATATGTGCAATTATATAAATTGTATATATGGATGTAATTACATAATTATGTTTGAAAACAAAAAATATAACATGAGAAGACACAAATGAATTATAAAACTGACGTTTCAGATGTAAAAAGTACATCTAAAACTAGTATTATTCTCTGTAGACTAATTCAGATAAGTCCGCAAGGTAAAGCTTAGTGCATATATTTATAATCAAGATAAAAGTTATGGCAATATTGCTCAATCTTACATTTGACAACTAATGTATGTTCGTTCATATTTTGACACGGTGGTTATATTACGTTGTACTTTGAATTTTGGGTAGGAGTACACTAAAACTATCACAAATGTATGATCTAACAACATTACCCATTTAACACATCGATGTCTTACGACAGGACCATGTACTCCTGCTTCGAATTCTATCGGATCTATTCCAAAACTGCTCACGTAACCAGTCCATGAAAACACGAACCGCCTCTTCTGTAGCAATAAATACTTGTTTCAAAATTGTACAACCCATGAACGCATTTTATGGGACCATCTTGTGACCACTTTATTTCAGTTCAATTGGACCACATAGGCCTACTACTTTTGCGTACCATACAAATTACTGTCCCGTTACGAAATGGTTGGCTAATTGAACCTTTAATTTAACCCTAAGTTGTGTCATTGAAAAGAGTACAATTTTCGTAGTAAAGTCACAATATAACTGTTATTGGAATATAAAAACTTCAATTGTTGGTGCGCAGTGCGCGTTAAGTATAAAAAGTCTAATATCATGCAAAAATTCTTATCAAATAAAATTAAGTTCATGAAATTCAATTGATTAAAAAAAATATTATAACTCAGTAAGCTGTGCTAAGCTAATAGAATGAAAAAATGGGTAGAAATATGTGAAGTGCTTGTTAGTAAATTTGTTATTTGAAAAAGGAAACAAAAATGAAAATAGCGATATTTCCATCTGTCGATATTTTAATTGCAGTGTTGATGTAGACATTAAATACCAATTAAAAATAACAAATTTTATTGTGTATCACAAATTCAACGTACATAGCTACATATAAATATATATGTATATGTGTATTATATACATTAAAAACTTTAAGTTGCACAAATTCAAAGGAAAATCAGAAATGTACGCATAAAAATATTTATTTTAGATAATGGTGGAGTGTAAGTGAAAATAAGTACCTGAAATGCACATATGTATGTACATGTATGTATATGTATGTTTGTATGTACGTATATATGTTGCACTCTACAAACTTCATTCAGTTATAATAAGTACATGGCATCTGTATGTATACATGTATGTAGTAACTACATATATGTACATATATATATATATATATATATATATATATATATATATATATATATATATATATATATATATATATTTGAATCACTATATTTGTAAAATGATTATAGTCATGTGGGAAAGAGGAAATTCGAGATGTGGAAAGCAGTTATTCCATACTTTATATTTATAATTATTAGCTTAAGACAATGGCAAAAAAAAAACAAGTTATCAATTTATCAATATTTAAGAAGTTTCAAAAAAGACAAGAATGCAACATATTTTTGTATTTTCCGTATGTAAACAAAGATACATCATTGCATCTAGAAATTAAAAGTCAAATAAACAGAAACATATGTATGTACACACACACACACACACACACACACACACATATATATATATATATATATATATATATATATATATGTATATATATATATATAGATGTGTGTGTGTGTGTGTGTGTGTATACATACATATGTTTTACATATGCACATATGTATTATATGACTCCTCCCCCCTTTAATGATCAACAGTCCCTGTTGATTTAAATTAATTACGTTACAATTTACAAAATAATTATTCCATTTTTAAGAAAATTATCAATAATTTCCTTTTTCTTTCTTATTACTATTATTATTATTAAAATTTTTTTTATACAAACGTTTACAATAGCATTTCAATATATATATATATATATATATATATATATATATATATATATATATATATATATATGTATATATATATATATATATATATATATATATATATATATATATATATATATATATATAAACATTTTCATTATTGTTGAAATTTGTTTTTTCTTTTTATCTGAGTTTTGTAAGTTTTAGGAAACTTGCCATCTTTAGATATGAGATGATTACCAATTTTATCAAAATTGTCTACCTTTTTGAATTTTGGATCGGATTTTCCAACTCTGTTATTTTGGATGTAACAGTTTTCAAAATTATCTATTCAAAATCTATTCGATCTTTTGTTTATCATGTCGATTTTCGTTATTTTCGCTCTATGTAAATTCTTTGAAAATTCTTCGATTTCCTCTAAAGAAATTAAATTGTTCAGAAAATCTATAGGTCTCTTTTTTGTACTAGAGTGTATAGTGTTATTGTAAGCTATTATTGCCTTATGCACTTTATCCCTAAGTTCATCCGAATTATTAGGATCTGCGTTAAAAAGTCTTAAATGTTCGTTAAGGGTGCTATGAAGTCTTTCTACGTCTGCATTTCCTGTTTTAACGTAAGTTGTAGTAAAATGTACTTCGATATTATTCTCCTGCAAAAATTGTCTAATAGTTCCAGTTTTCAATTCGTTGTCTGTCACGATCAATCTCGGTTTTCCTAAATATTGGAATCTCATTTTAATTGCTTCTATTATTGAAATCCATGTTCTGTCCTTGAGTTCGAATGCAGTTGCGTATTTCGTTAATTTGTCAATAGTTGTTAAGTACATTGTGTTACGTTTTGGGTACCAAATATCTATGTGAATAGTGTCATTCTGTTTTTCTGGGGTGTGTGTTACGTTAAATGAATGTTTTAGAGGTTGTCTGTCAAATTTTGTTGCAGATATCACAGTTGTTAATGAATTGATGAATTTGTTTTTGTAATCCTGGATGATAATAAAATTGTTTAATTTCGGAAAATACTTCGTTTATTCCACGATGGTTATTCCTCAAGTGTTCCCTCTCTATAATCTCCAAAAGCCTGTTCTTATCTGTGATGTCCTCTAATATTCTATTAGATCTCACAACCTTTAAATTTCTACTTCGTACAAAATAATTCCTATACAATTCAGCAAAATGTTCAAATAAACTATCATCTTTGCAAAATACCGCCACTAATCCCTTTTCTGGAATGTTTTCCCTCATAACTCTCAAAAAATCACTATTATTCGCAATCCTAAATGTATGTCTAATCATTTTCCTAAAAATTATTTTCGAAACAATTTCCTCCCTGCTCGATCTTTCTAAAACGACCTGTAGTTTAAAAAGATTTAACGGTTTCTCTGTCATTCTTATGAAATCAGAACTGTCAGTATCTGCACTGTGTACAGTCTCGATGTCATTTTCCTCAAAAAGTTCATTCAAATTAATTATAAAATCCTCACTACTATTGTCCTCATTTTCCTCGTTGCATTGATTAACTGTGAGTCTACTCAAAGCATCAGCAATAACGTTTTCTTTGCCCTTGATATGTTCGATATCAAAATCAAACTCGCTTAACATAACTTTCCATCTTTGGATTTTCATGTTAGGTTCCTTGATATTACTTAACCAAATAAGAGGTTTATGATCCGTTCTGATAGTAAATTTACGCCCATACAAATATTGTTTAAAGTGTTTTACTGCCCATATAACTGCGAGTAGCTCTTTCTCGATCGTACCATAATTCTGCTCATGTCGATTAAGTGTTCTACTAGCATAAGCTATAACTTTGTTCTCCTGCATCAAAACTGAACCTATAGCATAGTTACTGGCATCTGTCACAAGTGTAAATTTTCTCGAAAAATTGGGGCGAATTAAAATTGGGTCGTTCTTTAATAACTGTTTCAATTTATAAAACGCTTCTATATAGTCAGAGTCGTTTACATTCAATTTAACATTCCTCCTTAAATATTTCGTGAGATTGTACGCTACTTTCGAATAATCCTTTATAAATCTTCGGTAAAATCCTGTAATTCCTAAAAACGTTTTTATTTCCCTCTGCGTCCTTGGGAGTGAGATTTTATCTATGGCTTCCACTTTCGACGGATTAGTCTTTATTCCCTCGGCAGTTATAACATGACCCAAAAAATTGGTTTCCCTTTTCAAAAATGAACATTTCAAAATCTGTAGTTTCAAATTTGCCCTCATTAGCCTCTGAAATATTTTATTCAATGACTCTATATGTTCCTCAATGCTAGTTGAGAAAACCAAGATGTCGTCCAGTAGTGCGATTCAGTAACTTTATTTAAAGACTGTTGAGTTGGTTAAAAATTTTAACAGCAAAATTAAAGGTTTTGCTATTCAGTAACATTTTTAACCACATTCACTGGCGTTATCTTAACGGCAGTAATTTTTGTGTGGTTAACGAAACGATTCAAGTCAGCTGTTCAGTAGAAGCACGTACTCTTTTGCAAAGAGGGCAAGTTGTTATTTTGCAGCAAATACGTAAAATTATAAAAATATTTGGATATACAATGTCATTTATATTATTTTCTTATAGAATTTTACTTTTATTAATCATAATTAAAGTAATTCATGAAAATATATTATTATACACTGCTTGGTCGACAGAAATTCTTTTGTGTTTTTCTGTTCCTCTTTGTGTTTTTCTCTTATTGTAACAGGGATGCCACTTGATATCAAATTATAACAAAGATGTTAAAACGAAGTTAGTGAATCGCACAATGGTTAGTGCAAACCACACTAGTTGTTGTTATATTTAACCACTATTCAGTCTTTAAAAGTTACTGAATCGCACTACAGGTACGCCACACAAGTCTTACCTATAAATTCCTTCAGAACACAATTAATCATTTTCTGAAAGGTTCCCGGTGAATTTTTTAACCCAAACGGCATACGTGTAAACTCATAGTGACCTGTTGCTGTTGAGAACGCAGTTTTGTGTATGTCATCCGGATGCATTTCAATTTGGTGGTAACCTTTAGCGAGATCTAATGTGGAGAAATACTGGCATCTACCAAGTTTATCAAATATGTCTTCCATATTAGGTATTGGTTGTCGAATTTCAGTTGTAACGTTATTCAGTTTCCTATAATCTATAACTATTCTCCATTTTTTCTCATTCGAACGATCCAATTTTTTTGGAACTATCCAGATTGGGCTATTGTATGCACTATTTGATTCCCTAATTATTCCTTGCTGTAGCATCTCTTCTATTTGTCTATCTACTTCCGCTCTGTGTATTTCCGGGTACCTGTATAATTTGGAATAAATTGGTGTATCTGTTGTCGTATCTATTTTGTGTTTGATTTCGTGAGTAAAAGACAGTGGTTCGTTCTCGCTATAAAAAAGTTTCCTATTTTTCCTGATTAATTGGATTATTCTATTCCTTTCCCATTCTGTTAAATGTTGAAGATCAATTAATTTTGATATATCATACGGTATTGATTCATTACTAAATATTCCAATCACATTCCCCTTATACGCCCTACTACAGTAAGTTTCCTCCTCCCTAGATAAAAATAACGGTAATACTGCATTTTCGGTAATTAACCGCCTGTTAAAAAATCTATAATTACATTCAGTCTACTCAAAATATTATTCCCAATTAGACCATCAAATCTATCGCTAAATTTCATTCCCAAAAATTCGCACATTTCGTTCTCCTGACCAAATTCCTTAAACAATGGGAACCGATATAGTTCCGTCAAAGTACTTTGTTTTCCTAGAGCTTTTACTTTTACATCAACATTAGTCTTCCATTTAGGGTTACAAAGATCAGGATTTATTAAACTGAATTCGGCGCCTGTACCTATTATAAAATATAAGTTTCTTACGGGTGTCTCTATTGTTATATAGGGTAGTTTCGTTGACCGCGATTCCGAAAATTTAACGAATTATTACCAATTTCCATCTGTGTTGTATTCTCGTTGTAATTATTGTGTTGTTGGTTAATCTAGTTCTATCTGTCTGCATACGACTTACAGTAGATCCTCGATTGTTATTATTATTATTTCTATCGTGATGATCATTTGCATTCCGATTTATGCTGCTCGGAATTTGAGCACTACGGTTAATTTGGCGGGAATTCCGGTCGAAGCCCTGATAGTTTGTAGATTGACTGTCATTATGTACTGGATAACTAAAAGGTCTCCTAGCATTCCGATAATTTAAATCCTCGAAAGAACGTGTAAAGTTCCGATTCAGTCCGCTATTGTTCTGTATACGACTGTTCAAATTAGTGTTGTGGCAATTTTGGTTATTAGTTGAATTTCCTGGTACAAAAATATTTCTATTCTCACGTCTATTGTTGTTTGTGTTACTAAAATTATGATTTCTGTTATCGTTGTTTATTCCACTAAAATTATGTCCAAACCGTGTGTATGCTTGATGTCTAGCCTCCAAAATGATTCTATAAGCTTCGTCTATGTTCGAGGATTTTCTAGCAAAAATCATGGTTTTTGTTGGCTCAGGCAAGTGTTCCTTAAAAACGTTGAGCACAATTCTATTCACTTCTACTGACGAATACGTGTCTTCGTTGTGTGTTCTAATGCGATTTAGAATGCGTACAGTTAATTTTGTCAATTTATAAAAATAATTTTCTATCGTACCATCTAATCTACAAGTTTTTAATTTATCCATTAACTCACTGCTTGATTCCTTTTCACCGAAATGTGTTACTAATCTTTCCTTCAGTTCTGACCAAGTAGTAACAGGGCCGTATCTATTAATTGTATCTCTGGCCTGGTTAGTGCATTTATTTTTAATGAAATTAAATATAATAGATATGCTAGCTGTGTCAAATTGTGTTATAATTGCTGAATAAATGTTCTCGATCTGTTGAATAAAATCTGGCAGTCTATTTGGATCGGATCCATCAAAATTTTCGATATCCCTAATACATGTCATAACAATATTAAATGACGAATTTAAACTTTCACTGGCCATGATAAATTTACTATTTTTATTTACAAAAAGAGATCAATCGTACTTCTATTTGTTTCCTTAAAAGCAAGTTTTGTTTTTATTATTATTATTTTTTTATGGTACAAAAACCGATAGCAATTGTAAAATTAATTTGAAATTTTAAGGAGAAAATATTTTTATTATACTTCCTTTGTTTTTAATAACAGAGGTATGTTTTATGCTTATAATAAAATTGTATTTTATACTTAAATTTATTTATATTGTTAAGAAGATTTTCTTTCAACGTATTGTCAATTGATACTTTTATTTTATTTTATTTATATATATATATATATATATATATATATATATATATATATATATATATATTATATATATATATATATATATATATATATATATATATATATATATATATATATATATACATATATATATATTTATGTTCCGAATAACATGTTTAACTAGGTTCAAAACAAATATTGGAATTTAATTTTCTTCTAGAAGTTATTTTATTTATTTATTTTTTTTTATATTTTAGGTTTAAGATTTCTCTTTATTTATGAAAATTTTTCTTGTTTGTAATCTTTTATTTTAAATTTTAAATAGGCTACTTAGTTCAATTGTATTTTATAAACCAAATTACATGTGATAGTTATCAAAGAACAAATTACACCAAAGACACACGTGTAAATCATTCTGACAAACACTAGCAGAACGGAACAACATGCTGTTTTCGAAAGCCGCTACACTTTCATCATCAGCGTTCTTGTGTTTGGTCCACTTCTGTGGTGTAAGTTGATGTATATTTCAGCTATTTATACAAACTTTTTCACTGTAAATAGAATACGTGAATTTTTTTGATTCATTCGTATTACAATTTGTGAAAACTTTTTTTTGTAATGGAAAGCCCAAATTACACCTCACTAACTTACAACAGTGTGGCCATTGTTAACTATTCTTTACCAACTATACACATGTTTTTTTTTTTTTTTTTTTTTTAAATTTGCTTAGTTTGTTTTTTAACTTATGACAAACTTTTTTGGTTTGTTACTATAAGTATGTATATTTATTAATTTTTGCTACAAGCCATTAGCTTTGTTAATTTATATTTTAGGTTTAAGATTTCTCTTTATTTATGAACATTTTTCTTGTTTGTAATCTTTTATTTTAAATTTTAAATAGGCTACTTAGTTCAATCGTATTTTATAAGCCAAATTACATGTGATAGTTATCAAAGAAAATAAAGAGAAATCTTAAACCTAAAATATAAATTAACAAAGCTAATGGCTTGTAGCAAAAATTAATAAATATACATACTTATAGTAACAAACCAAAAAAGTTTGTCATAAGTTAAAAAACAAACTAAGCAAATTATAAAAAAAACATGTGTATAGTTGGTAAAGAATAGATAACAATGGCCACACTGTTGTAAGTTAGTTAGGTGGAATTTGGGCTTTCCATTACAAAAAAAGTTTTCACAAATTGTAATACGAATGAATCAAAAAAATTCACGTATTCTATTTACAGTGAAAAAGTTTGTATAAATAGCTGAAATATACATCAACTTACACCACAGAAGTGGACCAAACACAAGAACGCTGATGATGAAAGTGTAGCGGCTTTCGAAAACAGCATGTTGTTCCGTTCTGCTAGTGTTTGTCAGAATGATTTACATGTGTGTCTTTGGTGTAATTTGCTCTTTGATAACTATCACATGTAATTTTATTATTTTTTTTCATATATTTACATATATGTATATGAAAATCCAGGAATTTTGATAATTCTTATTATTAATAAAAATATTTATATATACATACATATATTGATATTTCAAATACATCAGTAGATTTTTTTTTAATAGTAAATATTAGACTGTAGAATTAAATCGTCTTTTCTGAAACCTTCAATCCTGTGGTAAATATCTACTTCCTCAGCTTATTACTACCTCTTCTTATCTCGGCAATTCTCTTGATGATGATAACTTTCGACAAATTTTCTTTTCCACTTAGCTTGACATATATTTATTTTCTGCTGTGTTCTCTTTATCTTATGAATGATTACACTTGTTCGTATTTTATTTTTCTCCTTTCTTATGTACAAATTTCGATGTTCTGTTTCTGTTCTCTCTCGTTTTAATGTTTTAATTGTTCATATTTGCTTTTAAATATTGTCTTTTTTTTATTTGCCATACACATATATTTATACCTTGTTTTAATGTTATTTTTCTTCGTTTGTCATACACATATATTATTCATTATTTTCTTTCTTTTGTTTCTTATTTTCGGTTTAATTTGTTGATTGTTTTTTTTTCTTGTTCAAATATAATCACCCTTATCGCGAATATTTTTTCCCTCGAAATATTTCCCTTTTCCCTAAAGTTGCAATTGTGAATTACTTCCACGGGAAAAAACTCGCTTGTTCGAATAAAATATGGCATCGCCAATTTTTATTCCCGTGGGTTTTTTCCCAAATTCTATGTGAAATTTTTCATAAACATTTTTATTGGGAATAAAGAAAGAAGCACAATGTAAGTAGTGTTCGTGTTATTTTTTTAAATAGTTATTTTTAATTATTTAATTTGATATTTAAAAGGAGTGGAAATGCCAACAAGCTACAGCTGGCTACATTGGTGGAAATAATGTGTGGAGCTCCCAACATTGCCAAAGGATTTCATAAAAAATGAATTAGAAACTCAAAAAGACCTCAGCCGGCATTTCGGTGAAGCAATTGAGATGTTCAAAGAGCATAATAAGGAAGTTGAACATAGATTCAGAAAAATAAGCACCACGTTGTTAGAAATACGGGACGGACAGAATAAATTGGTTGCCGAAACAATACGGCACAACAAGGCGATGGAAAAAATGAGAGAAAAGGAATTAAATAACAATTTAGAATTGCTGCAGCGACAAATCCAGTTAGAGGAATTAAAAATCAAGCAATTTAATAATAATGATGGACTGTAAACTTATAGGAATGTGGTATTTTTTTTAGTTTTAAAAACGTATACTATGAATTAGATTTTTGTTTGTTTTAAAAGTATGTGCCTTTTTATTAAGATTTTTCAATGTGATACATGAAGTACAATAAAAACAAAATGGGATTTATTATTTTTTATATTTAAAATTGCATATCTTATCAAAGTACGTTTTTTTTTATTTCTTCTTTTTATTTTTTGTATATTACATATGTATGTATATTATAAAGTGATGAATTAAAATAAATAAAAATACATGAAATTTATGAAAAAAAACTATAGTGAATTTCCAATTTGCAACCGAATCTGTCCTGCTTGCGAGTTGTATGACGTTTCCAACGTGGAGTTATCATCTATATCTTCTATTTGATCATCTACGTCAACTATTTCGCTTAACTGCGAGTCATTGCAACCATAGTGGTAACACAGATTGTGCAAGGCGCAGCAAACATTAATAACACAGCTTTACAAATTTTTAATTTGGAAAAATACCAAGAACACCACATAGCTAGATAAGTTAATTGGGATCTCCTAAGCCCGAAAAACACTGTAATTTTTTTTTCTAAGTACCGTTTTTTAGATAACGGTACTTTTGTGTTTTTCGGTATATGGTGCCACTCAAACCCTTGTGGAGCCCAACCGAAAAGTCCAATCGAAAGTGATGAACAAGGTGAAAGATTTCACCAGGAAATGGAAGAAATCGAGAGACGTTACAAAGGCTGGTGGGACTATTGTTGGTTCCTCATTCGCGAAGACCCATCCGAAAAAAACGCAAAATTTCAAGTCGCTCGTCATTTTAATTTAAATTTTTTGAATTTACGCCGAATATAGTGTGTGAGCAATGAAAATGAAAATATTGTCCTTCCACAAAATCATTAATAAAAACTTTATTTTTCATCCGTTTTTTTTCAAATTACGCTTAAAATATTGGTAAAAGAATAAAACATTCCAGATCTTTACTATAACGTAGAAAAATAACCAAATGAAAATGAAAAATTTTGAAAAAACGTAGAAAATAGGCAAATTTTGAACTTTGAGGTGCCATAACTCAGCCATTTGTTGTCAGATAGAAATTTGCGGCATATCGACGGAAAAGGCATTTAATTACCTTTCTAACGGTATGCCATTTATTGGACTTTTCGGTTGGGCTCCACAAGGGTTTGAGTGGCACCATATACCGAAAAACACAAAAGTACCGTTATCTAAAAAACGGTACTTAGAAAAAAAATTACAGCGTTTTTCGTGTTTAGGAGGTCCCAATTAACTTATCTAGCTATGTGGTGTTCTTGGTATTTTTTGGCTGTAAACCAGTGTAATTTAAATTGCTTTTTTTGGTGAATAATGCAATTCTCTAGCGCCAAGTAAACACCTCCATCTATTTTTTAAAATACCATTTGTTCTTTCTATTATATTGCGTACTCGTGAATGCGTTTCATTGAACTTCATTTCACTTTATCCAGCACTAAGAGTTCGGTGTGGTGTTAGCAACCATGGTTCCAATGGATATCCAGCATCTCCTAAGAAAAATGGAACTTAACACATACATAAACCCACATTATTTATGTGTAAATACGTACCCAACAACCAGAATTGCTTTTGCCCATTTAAATAATCAGCTTCCATTTTGCTCCTCAATTCGCTGCTATTCCAAATTGCAGAATCGTGACATGTTCCACCATGAAGAGCATCTACAAAGCGTATCCTTGCTTTGTTGTCCGATATCTAAAAATCAACTGTAAGTAATGATATATACTTACATATATGAGAAGTCTAAAACCAACATACCAGCATAACATTTAAGCTATTAAATCTTTTCCTATTATAGAACAAATGCTTATTATGTTGTGGACTAATAATTCTCACATGCGTTCCGTCAATACATCCTATAACGCCTGGAAAGCGATATTTTTAAAAAAATTCCCTGGCAATAGCTTTTTTTCTTCTATATTTGGCCAACAAATCCACTTTGAACAAAGTTTGTTTTCAAAAATTGCTAAAACTTCTGCCAACAGCTCACTAAAAGTGGATTGCGCTATACCAACGTCCATTTGCCGTCCAATACCTTTTTGATAGCTTCCTTCTGCCAAAAAGCGAAGACATGCTGCAAGCTTCACGACCAACGGAATCGCTGACGACTTTCTATCTGGTAAGCTGTTCTGGACCAATACATCTAAAAGGTATTTAAAAGCTGGTTTGTTTACTCGGAAATGTTGTTGGAACCTGTAAAGGATTTATTTATATAGTACATACTGCCAATAATACTTCATGTGTTTACTTACATTACGTCCGATAAACACAATGGATTTGATTCGTCTCTCAAATTTCTTCTTTTTATTTTTTCTATTCGGTTTTTTTCTTTTTCCAACAACTTAAAACGGAGCGAAATATTAATCATTTTTTTTTTAATTAATTATATTAGTATAAAACACAGAATACTTTCTAGTTTATGGTATAGTTTAGTCACAAATATAACGTTTAGTTTATGGTATAAAAATACGCGTCAAGAATAAAATTATGTATGTATATCAATTCACAATAGAATGTTCGACTTACCAACTATGTTTATTTTATTCCCTAATAAATGGCGATGCCAAATTATTGTTCATGGGAATAAAAAGTTTATTCCCTAGTATTTATTCCCTTGAGATTCGCGATAAGGGTGAATGTTTCTTAAATTTTGCTTCTTCTTACTGTGTGATAATTTACAATTATTCACCACTATGTTTAAATCATATATTTTTTATAATTGCAATTGGTTTTATTTACATACATGGCTGATCTTTCAGTTTTATGTAACTTCTCTAAATTGTTGTTTTTTTTCACTCTTCTTTTAACTCCTTTGCTTTTATAGTTCTTACATTTGTTTTCAAGGCATGTTCGCTATACATATTTTTTGTAGTTAGCTTTGTTGCTTTTTTTATTAATTTTTTTTCTTTTTTTACTTATGCTCTTTAATTTCATTACTTTTTCTTTTCCTTTAAGTTTTCTTTGATATGATATTTTTTCTCTCTCTCTTCTTTTTTTATGTTAGATCATGTTCAACTCAATTTTGTAACGGAATTTTACAGAAATGTGTATGTACTGTTTCTGTTTTTTTAACTAAGTTTCTGATTTTTCTTGTATTGAAAATGTTTAGCGTTAACGTTCAAATAATTAGCACAAAAAGAAATATTTATATATAAACAATTTATTTTGTGTTGTGTTATTTCCTCTCTTCAGCGGGATTGATTGTTCTGGTATACATACTTCCCTTTAACAAAACTCTGTTGCTAACGAAAATATAACGGATGTTTTCTTTTAATAACTTTTTATTTTCGAATTTTTCGCAATTCTTTACTTTACTTGTATTAAAAAATATTTCTTTACTTTGTCTTTTTTTTAATAATTTTTAATTTTTTTGTTTCGAATTTTCCGCAATTCTTCACTTTACTTTTGTTAAAAAAACTTTTCCTTTGATTTGTCTTTTTTTTTAATAATTTTTAATTTTTTAGTTTCGAATTTTTCGCAATTCTTTACTTTGCTTTTATTAAAAAAATTTCTTTAATTTGTCTTTTTTTTAATAACTTTTTATTTTTTTGTTTCGAATTTTTCGCAATTCTTTATTTTACTTTTTTTTTAATATTTCTTTAATTTGTCTTTTTTTTAATAATTTTTAATTTTTTTGTTTCGAATTTTCCGCAATTCTTCACTTTACTTTTATTAAAAAAACTTTTCCTCGTCGCCAGACACGTGGACGAAACGTGCCGAGTGTTACGCCTTATACCAAATCAAGGAAAGAACTCATTTGGTTTTCTTTATCTTCAGCCAAAGCAACTTTATTGAAATGATCACTTGAAATACAACTCACGTACTTATATATAGGATTAAGAAATAGACGCTAACAAAATGTGATAATAAAGAGAATAAAGGATTAACATAGTAGTATAATAAAGTAGTATAATATTTGTCAGGGTTAGGTAATCATACAACATTAACATAAATTATGGGATGTGTAGCATGATGTATTCCTAGAATTAGTCATACATACATATATTATATGACTATATATATATATATATATATATATATATATATATATATATATACTATATATGCATATATATATATATATATATATATATATATATATATATATATATATATATATATATATATATATATATATATATATATACCAAAAGATATATATAACAAAAGATAACGATTCCAAGCACAAAGCTTAAAATGTGCCCTCATGTGTTAGAAATGCCTGCGCAGTCTCCTAATTTAAATCCGATTGAAAACCTGAATTTTTACAGTTTTTCTAATAAAATTCAGATGGAGAAGGCCATAAAATAAGAATGGGTCAATATTGATCAATAATTTGCCTTAAGCTAGCAGAATCCATGTCACGTCGGCTTTTTGCAGTCATAAGGAGTAAAGGACTGCCTACGAAATATTAAGCCCGAGAAAAAATTAAATGTTTTTGCTATTATTGTGCTATACGTACTCAATGTCTCAGTTTCATTGAAACTTTTTTCCTTTTTTGTTGTTTTAAAATATCTCCCAATGAATTATATATATATATATATATATATATATATATATATATATATATATATATATATATATATATATATATATATATATATATATATATACATACATATATATATATATATATATATATATATATATATATATATATATATATATATATATATATTATGTAAAGATTATTGTTGGTTGGAGCTTTATATGTTCATGTGACGACATTTTACTGGTCGCTAAGCCAAATCGTCAATAAACTTTAAGCAGTTTGAAAACAATGAGTTCAATGAGTTCAATTTATGTTCCAAAATATTTTTACAAAATTAAATCTAAATAAATAAATCTAGTCATTAATATATAAAATTCCTTACATACTAAAGTATTTTACAAGGACTATAACCATTATAAAAAATTTGTACATTTTGTTTGTACATCCATCTTAATACATCAAATTTAGATAAATTCCCCAAAAAAAGGAAAAAAGGGGGAGGCGCTTAATTTAATACTTAATATCTATTAAAAACTTAAAAATAACTTACAACTAATAAAATTAAGAATTAATAACAACAAAAAGGAACAAACACAATTTCATATTAAAAATAAAATAAAAATAAAAATAAAATTACTGTGCCATGTTATATACAGTATCTCTTAGGTCTAATGTTTTAATCCTCCTATGATAAAATAAGAGGTCTGCACCCTCGTAGAGATTTCCAGCCTCTCTAAGGGCCAAAAGATTCACAGGAGAGAGATACCTGGATAACTGAATGGCCTCCATATTCACTGCCCTGGTAAAACAGTCTCGTACAAGTTCGTTTTCTATCAAACGAGCACCTTCCAAGAATTTGATGGCTTTATCAACCATAAAGACATCGATTCTTCCAAAGTCAATGGCCCTATATATAGAAGTGCAGGATGGCCTTCGGAATTCCCCATTGGGTCCGATATGGGGTTTGAACCCCAAGCAACAAACCAATATCGCCCTCTCCCACCTCCTAAGCCTCTCCATCTGGAATGAGGAAATTCCAAACCAACATGGAAAGGCGTAGGACATGATAGGGCGAACTATTTACCGGTATACTAACAATCGTACCTTGTTATCAAGACCACCCTTGCACTTCAAGATACTCTGGTATGCGCAGTAGACTTTTTTCGTCTTTTCGAGAATTTTGTCAATATGGCGATAGTATTCAAAGTTTTCATGGAAAGTGACTCCTAGATATGTCATTCTGTCCGAAGTCCCTATCATATCTGTCCCAATGCTTAAACATGGTATAAAACCAGTCTGGTTACAAACCAAATTTGACGTGGGATGACGGAAAATCGTCCCAAATTCAAACAAACCCCGTCGGAAGAAAAACACAAAAATCTACAATTTTTGTAAATAAATTTTCGTCTTCCTTTCAGCATCATGGCCACAGTCCTCTGTAAATTTAATTTTAGACCCCACTTTGTAAAGTAGTCCGTCAGTACAGTCAAATATTCATTTACCCGTTGATTTACGGTCCGAGCTCTTGCTCCTGTCGCAGCAATTAAAATGTCATCAGCATAAATCAATGAGATCCCCCTGCGGAGGCGGAGGTATATCTGATATGAAAATGTTATACAAAACAGGACCTAATAAAGACCCTTGTGGTACACCCGTAGTAATCGAACCCTCATGAGAGAGGACGTCTCCGACAAGAACTCTAAACGATCGATCCCTTAGAAAGCCATTGATCATACGGCATATGTCCGTACCAAATCCCATTTCTAGCATTTTGCAGATTAGGCCGTCGTGCCAAACGGTATCAAATGCTTTGGCAAAATCCAAACTTGCAGCCATGGTCGGACATTTCCTATTTAATCCCCTGGAAACATAGTCCGTAAGTACCATCAGTGCATGCGTCGTCGATAGTCCGCTTCTAAAACCAAATTGAAAATCCTTTAAAATGTCTCTGTCAGTAATCGTATTGTTGATTGCTGCTAGGAGAAAATATTCAAAAAGCTTTCCAAAGGCCGACAGTAAAGATATCGGTCTGTAACTTTCACTTTCAGTAGGTTCCTTTCCTGGTTTCAGAATTGGCACTACAAGAGCTCTCCTCCACGATTTCGGAAAGTAACCGATGTTTCGGCAATGGTTGAATAAAATAGCCAAAATTCGCCATGCAAAGCTGTCAGTCTTTCTCAGTACAAAATCAGGTATACCATCCATCCCAGCAGATCTCTTATTTGATCCATGCTTCAGAGCATTGCCAACTGCAGCAGAGTCAATAAAGCCCAATCTGTTCGCGTACGTATTGCGGTAAATGTTTCCGCCGTCTGCTGTAAAATTTTGCCCAAAAGTTGTTAGTGGTGTCATACTGTCTAAAGTCGATACCAATCCTTGAGCCCGTATACTAACGGCATCCAAACGAACTGCCTGTACAGGATTATTAACTGGAAACAATTGATCTGCTAGAAGATCTGCCATCCCCTGGTTATCAGAGATGGATGTTCCAGCAGCATCCACTACTTCGGGCATTATGGGGCGAGCAAGGAGGCCAGCCGCTTACTTTACTTTCTTAAATGTCTTGTTGTTTAGTCTTACATTCTTTAAAAAATTTGTCCAGTGGTCTCGTTCAAAGTTATGTATAGCTCCCTGAATTATTCTGTCTATATTGCGTATGTCAGCTTTTAAAATGCTAGATCCTCCTGAGTCTTGAGATCTGTGGAGTATCCGTCTCAGTCGTTTTTTCTCGTCAATGAAATGAATAATGTATTGCGGTAGTTTCAGCAACCCTCTACCGCCGACAGTGATCTTCGGAATCGAATGATCCATTGCATTCCGGAATGCACTAGTCATTGCCTCAATACATTCATCAATTTCTGTCTCGGTAACGTTTCTGTCAATTGGTAATTCACAACCCACAAGGTTTTCCGACAATTTGTCTAAAAATCTGCGTTTGTTCATTCTGTCGTAGTCATATCTGGTGGCCCGTTCTCTTGTCAAGCAGTTATTAGAATATATCACTATCTCAACTGCTTTATGGTCCGATTCATAATCTAATGTCTTTAGTCGGTTGGAGTTAATTGTAGCTATGTCCACAGATGTCAGAAAAAAGTCAATATATGAAGACATACGAGTATTTATTCTCGTAGGCTCTTCAGTTTGAAGTCTGGACTAGATAGTAAAAACTCTCGTAAGTTACGTCCACATGGATTTGTGTACTGGTCTCCCCAGTAGGGATGCCTTGCATTGAGATCAACATCAATCACAGTGCTGCAATTGCGTGCAAGAGTCCGTACGGAATCAAAATCTGCCTCATTAAAAACATTTCCAGGTCTTAAGTACATAGAAATGACGATTAAATCATTGGTATTCAATCTTTGAATTCGTACAGCTGTATTTTCAACAGAGCCCGTATCCAATACCATCTCTTCACAATGCCAGTCATCCCTGATGAGAACAGCAGTACCTCCCCCACGTCCATTTTGTCGGTCGTGCCTAAATATTCTGTATCCGTTAATGTCCAGTTTATGGCGAGAATTAAGAAAAGTTTCAGCCATCAGTAGTATGTCAGGTTTATGTCTCGTCAAAAACAAACTCAAGTAATGTCTCTTATGTCTCGCAACGATGGAGTTAACGTTAATAAATATTATTTTAAGTGAATTAGCCATCATGTCTCAAAGTCATTAGCATTCCCAGTAATGCACGGGATTTCGCCTCGTCACTGTCCAATTCACGATATCAGATGGCAAAACCACCAATCTTGTCCAGACAATTTAGTAGAAGCGTCGGCAGTCTTTTTCAATCAAGTCGTAGTGTGACACTGCTGTTTCTAATGAAATGTCCTGCTTGTACGATGTTTTGTGTCCTACTGTTGTCGATTTGCTAGTCAGCGCTACTTGCGGGGTCAAAGCAGCGGCTGCAGCATAGGAGACACCCGGTCTTATCCCACCTTGAGAAGGTATGGCATTAAACCGAGTCATACTCCTAATACCTCTTCTTGACTCCATCTTACAAAGAAGTTCAAGTCTACGCGGGCACTCCTTTGAGCTGGCCGCATGCCCCTCAATTCCACAGATTACACACCTAACTGGCAATCCAATTCTTTTAGATATCGTTCCAGTAACGGGATCAGTGATAAGAGTTTCCTCTATGTTTTCACCCTTGGGAGGAATCTGGCATTTACCTGGTCCGTGTGAGCCTCCACACTTTACACATCTGTAGGGCATTCTACAGTTGGAACTTACGTGACCATAACGCTGGCAGTTAAAACACTGCGTTATACCCGTCCGCTTAAATTTCCTTATATGTACTTTGCATCTCAGTACATATTTAATGTCATAAAATTTTTTGATGTCAGAAGTCTTTGTCATTCTGACAACCCATTTGTCTCCCCATAGTCTAATAAGTCCAATAATGTCCACACTAATTTGAAGGCCATTCAAATATTCCAGTATCTCCTCTGACTCAAAAGAATCAGGGAGTCCCTCTATCACAACCGTGAATGGTCGAAGAGCCTTAGGAGTATAGGTGTAAAAACTTTTCTTTTCTTTTTCTAGAAAAACTTTTACCCTTTTGAAATCTTCTAGAGTGCAAACCTCTATATTAGTTACACTTCTACTCAAAATTTTTATATTAAAATTCTTATGGCCTAAAAGTCTGTCCAAGGATTTAATAATATCTTTTACCTCAATATTGTAAACTGTTATTACTGGAACAGATTTACTCTCCCTTGTTTTGCCAGCACCAATTGTTTGTCCAGTATCCTTTGGCCTGAGACTTGATATTTTGTTTGATTTTTCTTCTTTTGACTGTGGCGTTGCATTTAATCGCCTGTCTTCTTCCTCATATTTTTGATTATCTTCTTCTTCCATGCTATTTGCCTCTAAAAGTTTTCTTTTTAGCACATCATTTTCTTTAGCTAGATTGTCTATTTTTTGACAAGCATCATCCAGCCTTTTTAGCAACATCTCATTTTTTTCTTGAGATCGCTAAACTCTACATTTGAAATTGGGCATCCATGATCCACCTTCTTCCGCTTTTTAACAGACGAGTTATCATCATCTTCATCCATTATTTTTTAGTTTTATAATTTTCGTTTTATGTGTTATACGATTTAATAAATTTTCAAAATTTTTGTCTTTGACGTTTGAAAAAAATATGTATATTTATATTTTATATTTTCTAACGATGTACACACTTTGAATGTTCACACAAGAGTATCAGTTTGAAAACATTCAATTTATATGTTTATGCCAAACGACTCGAAACAATATGAGAATTCTCTATTGTATGTGATCATTACAAAATAATACATAATAATAGTAGGCTTTTATACAAACAGCACAACAAACAATTATATTTAACATGAGTCTTTTTAATTTTTTTTTTGCAAGACATATAATTAAACGCAAGAAAATTAAAATTAATAATAAAGTTATTTAAAATAAAGATTTTGTTTTTCGTGTTGCCTAATAAATTTACCCAATGGGCGTCTAATTGTATACATATTAAAGAAAACTTAAATAGACACATGTTGAGTGAAATTGTTTGTTCTGTTCTTGAATGTTTTAATTGCTAATTGCTTAAACGAATAGTTGGGAAGAACATCCCATATATGTAATATACTTTAGTTAATTATACAAATTGCCAAAATGTCTTCTTATTATTTAAATACATACATGTGAACATGTTCCTTAGATATTAGAATGTTGAAGGAGTAGCTTTTCAAAATTTTTACTTCTTAATATTACTGTTTTTCTGTCTTTAAAATTAAATTTTTATTAAAAGTGAAAGAAGAACAAGAGTGCATGAAAGCTTTCATTCTAAAAAATGACATTTTCTACCATTTCCGTCGGGACATTCACATTGGTGTCATAAAAACAAAGCTTTCAATTGAAATGCAGAAAGCATTCGTTGAGCTCAGCCCAAAGAGCCTTTTCGTAGACCAAAAGAGAAGACGGCGAATTCCAGAGAAGTGCATTTACACTCATTTCATATGTTTTGAAGTGTGAAATGGGGAAAACGTTTACAGTCTTCAACACAAGAAATATGTATTGATTCATTCACTAGTTGAGCGAGGTGTTTGTGCGCGTCCCCTGTTTGGACTTTTATAAAGAAACCAGAAATACAAAAAGTGTGATGATCATAAATTTAATCTAAATTGGGGATCATACGTGCCTAAAGATTGCTGCCACAATTTCATTGCGTATGTAGATATCAAGACCTTTGTAATACAAAGGTAAATAAAAATTCCGTGTACTAGTCCGAAGGTCACAGGTTCGATTAATGCCGAAGACTATGGCTGTTACTGCAGACAAGCCAAGTAGCTTCGTAGCTTATATTTGTTAACTTTGTTATTAAAAATACAACACCTGGGTCTCACATAAGGCGAACTCATTCGGTCGATGGAGAGAAACGTGAGCATAAACATAAAAAAATCGCTGATATTTTGCAGAAATCTATTCTAACACGACTTGCTATTTCAAAAGCAGAGAAAATGCAAATAGAATGTCGAACCTTATGGTTTATTGCCGCTTTGTAACTTCCTGGTGACCAATATTATACGTTCATCCCTTTTCTAAGGATAATTAGCTTTTTAGTTAATGTTTATAATACACAAACTACAAAGAAATTATTAAAAGTCTAAAGTATTTAAAAAGAATCTACATTCATAGATATGCAGGTATGCTTGTATGTACCCTCAGCTTTTTATCGGAAACGCAAATTGTTGTTTTGCAAAAGTTTAAAAATATACATATAAACCATATCTATATATACAACATTATTTACAATACTTAGTTATATAATTTTACTTTTAATTATGATTAAATTAAAGAAATTCATGAACAAGTATTGTTATACAGTGTTTGTTTCAAACGTACAGATATTAAAAAAAATCAAGAGTATTCTACCATAAAACGACAAACACAAACATTTCATATTTCTTTTATACAAAAATTAACACTTAATAAATTAATCACAAATTGTTGCTCTAAGTTTTTTTTAAATAATTGCTTGACAGCTCTGATCACCAAGATGTTTGATGTGAACTGTTTGTGTTCTACATGTAGTCAGTTCGAGTTATGTTGCAGGCTTTTTACTCTTTTTATATTATAAATTTGTTTGCCTATATCTAAGAAATTTATTTTGAAAATTAAAAAAAAAGAAAAATTACAAATGAGCTATGAGAGCACTAGTACAGCAGATTGAGAAGAATAACAACGAAATAGCAAAAGAATTGCCAGAAGGTAGTTGTGGAATGAATCTAGTCCTCTTGAGTTGCCGCATTCACTATAAGTAAATAAATGAGGTTATAAATAGACACTTCTGTGGGGAAAACATTTGCTCCTTGTTTGGACCACCTCCTGTATACTTTCTATGTTTTAAATTTTGTACTGCCTTTTGCCGTACGCACTTCTTTTGAACTGCCTTGTACAGTTATGAATGTGTCAGTGTCGTTTATGAATTATTTTTCAGAATGTTGACAACAATTTTTTTTCCATTTAGCAACACACTTTGTTGAACTGACCTTCGTAGACTAGTAGGTAGTGTACTAGACTCGTAGTGCGAAGGTCCCATGTTCGAATCCTGCCGCAGAACTCTGGCAGTTTTTGTCTTATAATTAAAGGGAGCGCACAACAAGCCTTCACTGGCTTAAGTGTATGTCGTATGACATGGGCTATCACACCCCTCCAATCAACCTAAGCTAACCTAACCTAACACTCTTCGTTGGAGGACCCATGGAGTTGAGCTGGATTTCAGCGTTCCTCCAAAACCGAACAAGCGCCTCTTCACTATTTTTATGAAAACCACAAGCAATGTCTACATTAGATTCCATTACAATTACCAAATGTTGCAATTGCACTTTATTTGAGCTCTTCGACCTAAAATATCAACTAAATTCAAAGGCATTGGACATATTGAAACAGGCATAATTATGCTGTCATAACATGTCAAATTCAGTGTAGGGAATGTGTATAATGAAAAACAAACGTCAAATGAATAAAAAAAACTAACACAAAGCTGTGTATACGTACACGTGTTATGTTACTTGCATTAATCTCGTGTGTTTTGGAAAAAATAAAAATTGTGCGGCTTAAAAATTGCTCTCGTCGGAATATGCCCATTGGGAATAACTACATTTTTCCCCATTCAATTTTATTTTTATTCACACGGTTAATAAAAATGGGATAAAAAATATGAAAAGGAAAAGTGAGATATTTGATAGGGAACTTTTATTTATAATAGAAGAAATGAGAAAAAGGAAAAATCTCCCGCGGAATTATTATTCGTGATTGGGCTTATTGTTTATTTTTGTATACCGAAAAAACTTTTCAACTCTCTGCGGAGAGGGGTTGATGCCACATTTTTTAGTAGCTTAGTTTCTCTTTAAAGCAGATGTTGATCAAACAATTAATATTTCAATAAAATTCGTAAAAATTACTATCAAATTATTAAATCCGATATTTCATTAAACATTTCACTACGTGTAAGTTTTAAAAGTTCCCCCATTGCCCAACGAAATCTTCATCGTATGCATTTATTCACTATTTGTTTGTGTTTGCTTTACTTTCTATCTTTTACCCTGCATGTCGAAGGGCTTACAAAATATACATACTTAAACGCGCATTGGATATGAAAGATGATACCATTATAATAAAAACAGTAATTTGACACGTGTTTGCAAGTGAGAGTTATACAGAAACATATGCGGCAGTAAAGGTGAATTCACCTATTCGTTCTGAACGAAATTTTTATTGTTGTTCCGCATTAAATTTACTCTCTTTCCCTCACTCTCAAAAAAATAGAGACGTCAAACTACATATAAAAAAAGCGATCGGAACGTTCAGAACGAATGGGTGAATTCACCATAAGAGTAACAAAATAAAATTGTAAGGGCAAGTTTGATATTCTCTCATAAATTTTTTATATGAGTGGTATTGTTAATCACATAGTAATTTTTTTTCCACTGCTATTTATTTATTGTATCTTCAAATTGAACTAACAATAAGTGTTCAAATCTTAAGTATAAATATAATAATTAGGCCCAACCAGTGTCGGACATAAACTTAGTGATAGCAATTAATAATACATAAATGTGTTAAGCACAAAAATATTCAAAAAATTCCATCTGAAGTGTGGCGTATTAAGACCGTAGTATCCCTCTTTTTTAAGCGGATGTGTCCAGTAAAGTTCAAGATATTACGAGCAAGGGGATTAGGATGGGACTCGAGTTTTGTTAAATATTTGCCTGCATATTTTGCAATTTCAGCGGTCACAAGTGGCATATTTAAATCACGATGTAAAATTGAATTTTTCATGTACCATGGAGCCGATGTTATTACCCTTAAAATTTTGTTTTGAATTCGTTGGATTCTCTCTACATTGGAAGCTGAAGCAGTGCCCCATAGCTGAATTCCGTAGCACCATATGGGTTTCAAAAGCGACTTGTATATTAAAAGTTTACAATCTAGACTGAGGGTAGAATTTCTACCAATCAGCCAGTGTATCTAGGTTAATTTAAGCTTCATTTGTGTTAGCTTAGAGTCAATGTGGTGTTTCCATGTAAGCCGTCGGTCAAGATGTATACCAAGGTATTTCACCTGTGAATGTTGAGGAACAACTTGATTGTTGATTCGAATGGGGGAACAAGTGTCTCTTCGTAGGGTAAATGTGACATGAACAAACTTTTGTTCATTTACTTTTATTCTCCATAAGTTCAACCACAGCTCCAACAGGTTAATATGTTCCTGAAGATATCGGGATGCCTCGTGAGGGTTTTCATGCATACTAAGGCAGGCTGTATCATCGGCAAAAGTAGAAGTGAGGATATTACTGCTCAAAGGCATATCACAGGTATAAATCAAATACAAAACTGGCCCCAGTATACTCTCCTGTGGCATACCGGATGAGATGGTTTCGGGCACACTCATGAAGTCTCCTTCCACGACAGTGAACTTCCGGGCAAGAATGTAACTTTCCAAAAGATTTACAATGTTTATTGGCAGATATGTCTTCAATTTTAAAATTAGGCCTTCATGCCGCACTTTATCAAATGCCTGAGAGACATCAATAAAGAGAGAAGAACAATACTTTTTTCCTTCAAATGTTCTTCTTATGAAATGAACCAATCTATGACATTGTTCAACGGTACTATGCTGACTTCTAAAACCAAATTGATGGTCCGGTATGCACCCATTATTAGTTAGAATTGGGAACAATTTTGTCATGAGCAGCTTTTCGAAGAGCTTTGAAATTGTTGACAGTAAACTTATTGGCCTATAAGACTCGGCCTTGGTAAGATCTTTGCCCGCCTTTGGACCATGGCAAGTTTCCAGCTGTGTGGATAATACTCCAGTCGCAAAATGCCATTAAAAATAAATAACAGGATTCTAATAGCAATACGAGCCAACTTCATCAGCATCTTGTTACTAATTCCATCAATACCCGGGGCTTTTTGGGTTGGTTTCAGCAATTAGTTTTTGTACATCACGCATCTTAAATTTCATGGGTCGAGAGGTTAGAGCAACTACACTCGGTCAATCAACAGCACCAGTACATGTGTTTGGGGTAAATACGTATTTTAAATGCCCAGCAAATATGTTACCCTTTTCAGTATTAGTTCTTGCCCAACCTCCGGTAGAAGTGCGCAGGGGTGGTTTAGACTCAACGTGTGTTTTAAGTTTTTTAGCAGCGCGCCACAAGGAGTAATTAGATGCTGCTGTGACATCGAGACCTTCCAGATAGTTTTTAAGGGAAGCAGATTTTTCAGATGCAAGTAACTCTTGGAGTCGTTTAGTGCATTCTTTAAGTCTGATTTTATGTTGGGGTGATCTGTGCTGTTGCCATTTCCTTCTAGCCCTTCTTTTTTCACATACGAGACGTTCAATATCCGCAGAATAAATTCTATTAAACCCAGTCTGCGGATTGGAGGTAGTGGCATGTTTAGCAGCCTGTTTAATATTTTAAGTAAGATTGGCAATGTTAAATTCAATATCATAGGGAGTTCTTAGCTTGATGTTCTCCGTACAATGACTACTGAGATATTTTTTGAACCCCAGCCAATTAACATTATTTATCATCTTCGCATATAGGTGAGGTAAGTCACTTCTTAGTGGGCTACAAATTGTAACGATCATGGGAGAGTGATCAGAGGAGAGATCATGAGATGCTTCGACATGATTTAAATCCCTAGATATATTTTTCATGACGCCAAAGTCCATAAAATCCCGAATTTTTTGTATGTCAGTAGGCCAGTAAGTGGGCTCACCGCTCGAAATGACATCCAAACAGGCCGAAAAACTCATGCGAAAGAAAGCTAGTCACTCACATTCGAATCAATTTGAGTTTGTCTATGTCACTCACTTTCGTTCGCAGCTACTTACGTCAGTCAATTTTTGTATCTTACGTGTTAATAAAACAAAGTAGTGCCAACTTATAAGTATAATTGTTTTACAGCAATTTCCTCTAAAAATACAAAAAATACTACTAAATTGTTTGAAGTCAAATGCAACTCCTTTTGAAATTAATCAGCTGTCGAAATAAAGAAAATGTAACCAAAACAAACTAAAAGTTTACAAAATAAAAAAATATAACTACAACCACCTGTTTCCTGCATACTTTTTTGTTGTCTTTTTGGTTCTAGATTTCAAATCAGATTTCAAATCTGCAAACAATATGTGTCATTTTTGCAAGTAGCAAATACAAAATAAGTACCTATGTATGTATGTATGTATGTACATATATGTATATGTATATGTAGGCAATAACCCCCCCAAATGTACATACATATGTATGAATGTATGTATGTACTCACAACTAAAAAAGCTTTTTGTTATTAAAAATTTTTTTCATAAAATATTTGTTTATTTATATATTTTTTCAAAAAATTATTGTCATTCGAACACAAAATAACTGGTGCCTGATTTTGAAATTTGTGTTCGCAAAGTTGACAACAACTTCGAAATAGACAAACCCATTTTTGTATGAAAACACTTACGTTTTCATTCGAGTTGTCGTTCGAGTCATCGTTCGCATAGAACCAATTTAGGTAAACCCAAATCAGTTTTCTTTCGCTTAGATTGCGAAAGAAATTTTTCTTTCGACATCGGCAAACAGGCCCTTAATTTTTCGTCTAGTAGCAATACAATAATATAAGAAACAACAACTTTACTTATCTATCAAGAGCATCTGACTACAACACAAAGGAAAATTGTTTCAATCAAGCTTTAAATAAATGTGTCAAAAATATAAAGATAAAAATTATTGTAAAATCATAAAATTTCGCAGTTTATGCTTTTTGTTTATTTGTCCTTTTTTTAAATTGATGCATGTAAGCCAAACATGAAAAAAAATACAAGTTTTGACACTTGGGGTTTGAACAGTTCAATTTTCTTTAGAGCACCGGATGATCACCTGTTATGAATTCGTCTTGTCTCGTAGCAAATAAAATTAGTCATATTATAATATGCATTATGATTAAGGACTACTGTATACAATTCTTATAAACAACAACTGTTGTTTGATTTTTTTAAATAATTTAGTGGACCACAGCAGTAATCAGACATCATATGACTGTCCTGTCGGCCCTGAAATCGTTTTTCCATTACTGTCAACTCCTGTTGAAAGCGTTCTCCTGTTCTTCTCTGCGACTTCCTAAGTTGCAATAAAATTTATTAACACCACAGTAAAGAAATTAAATCGAATGCTAAAGTTCTGTTCAAGAATTTTTTTCTATAGATATGAGCCGTACAAGTCTATTTCAAGCTTCAAAAATTGTAAAAGAAAATCACGAGGAAGAATGTTATCATTTCTTAACAGTAACATGTTATTTTTTTCTGAGATATTTTATACTTTTTAATAAGAAATTATAGCAGGAATAGTAAAAAAAATTACTAATTATTATTTCTTGAATATAAATTGAACCAGCAATAAGTGTTAAAATCTTATCTCTAAAATTATTGATTGCTTGAGTCCCGCCAATCACAAATCTAAAAATTCAGTTTCTGCTGTAGTCGTCTTCAAGTTTCAAGTCTGCGGCTAAGAGCGAAGTGTGCATTATTTATATTACCTCTTAGCCGAGACTGACCTCTAAAATTAAGAGTGTTTCCAACTAGTGGGTTTGGATGGTACACAAGTTTCTTTATGTCTGATTTCACGTATTTTTAACTAATGAAATATCTAGAATTTCTTACATGACAGGGAGCGGCCATTATCGAAAGGAGAATTTTATTTGTCCCCTTTAAATTTTTCCTATATTAGATGCCGAGGCCGTGCCCTATAAATGAATCCCGTAGCACCATAATATTTGCAAATTAGTATTGTAAAGAATTATAAAA
This sequence comes from Germaria angustata, assembly GCA_963681545.1. Lineage (NCBI taxonomy): Eukaryota > Metazoa > Arthropoda > Insecta > Diptera > Tachinidae > Germaria > Germaria angustata. Next base: position 54,585,596 of record OY812999.1, on the reverse strand, counting down.
TTTAGACTTTGTGTAGAATTACCGCCAATAATATGTATACAATTTCGAAACAAACAAAAAATCAACAAATTGATTCAACCATTTTTTCACCAGCGATATATGTACATTTATCGTATATTCTTGTAACTTTCGGGATGCTACGCGCATTTTGATTCACGCTTAAAAAAGCTGTATCATCAGCGAATATTGATGTTGTTGGCATGTCAGAGGCATATATCAAATATAATATAATACTTGAGATACTGCCGTGTAGAGATCCGGCTTCAATAGGCCCTAGTGTGCTCGGAAAACAACCTTCCTTGATAATGAATTTTTGTTCCTTTTGAATAGCTTTCTAATAGACAATTACAAAATATATAAAATACAATACATAAATTTTAAATAATTTTAACTAAATACAAGTATAAAAAACGAAATGTCTAAAATTCCCTCAAAAAATAATTTTGAACACTATTTCAGTTGTTGGAAAATATTCTAGAATTGTCCTGACGTCCTTTTAAATGGTAATATAAATATAGAATTCACTGTCTGATTTAACAAAATGCTCAGTTGCAAAATTTGCCCAAAAACGTTTAAAAGGCAACCATTTTATGTTTCATATAGTATAATAGTGTTTCAGGAAACAGAAAATTCCTCGAGAAATATACGAACCTGAATTTTTATAATGTTGGCAGAATTTAATGCATTAATTATATTACCTTTTAAAATATAACACATAATATTATACATACTTTAAAAATGTCAATACACATATATATGTTCCAATTTATATGTTATTTTTTCAGTATGGGATCCAGATTTAATTACCAATCAAATTAAAATAACCGTCAATGGAGGTTGCAGATACGACATTTTATTGAGGACTACTGTCAATTAAATGATGTATTCTATTTTACAACATATACGAATACTTCGTGGACTATTGCTAATCATTCCTCTTGTGTGTATTGGTGCTTATTCTGGTAAGTTAAATTAGTTGTGACCCTGCTTTAATTACACACTTAAATAAATAAATAAATAATTAAATAAATATTTATTTTTTGAGTTATTTAAAAAATTTTGTGCGTAAAATGGCAGAAACTTAATATATCGCTCCTTTGGTGCAATATAATCATATATGGAGAATCTAAATTTTTTAATTGTTGAGGAAAAAGTATTCCTTAATATCCTCTTTATTTGTAGAAAAAATCACAATCAAATCACACTCATATCTCAAAAGCTAAAATTTTTCGTGATACTGTGGAAAAAGCCACTTTCGATATCCGCTTTGTATGTACAAAAAAGATCAGAGTTACTAAAAGTTTTCGATATATATATATATATATATATATATATATATATATATATATATATATATATATATATATATATATATATGTATATATATATATATATATATATATATATATATATATATATATATATATATATATATATATATATATATATGTAGGAACTGGGCAGGGCCCGAGAAGATCCAACAGACTAAGGGGTAAATAGGGTGACAGCTTTGGGATAATGACATTGACAACACTTAACGTAAAAAAGACAGCTTTGGAACAATGACATTGACAACACTTAAAAAGACAGCTTCGGAACAATGACATTGACAACACTAAACGTACAAAAGAGAAGAGAGAGAAAAATAGGAATAACAAGAAGATCAGGGTGGTTTTAGTGGAAGAGACAGATGTTGTTTAGACGTGTAAAGGTGAATTCACCCGTTCGTTCTGCAGGAAATTTTCGTTGAGAGACAATTTTAGTTTACTGAGAGTTTGCTCCCAGAAGATTCACCCGCGTCGAACAAATATACTGTAGAAACAAAGCTACCATATGCAACAACTCTGTAAATGTTTTGTGTTACTTTTACAAGCCGGCAGCACAGTGGCAGTTGATTGCAATTTGCTTTGTTTTAAATTTAAAAAATTTTTATAAAATAAAAAATATACAAATGAATAAAAGTCAAGTGCATGTTCTAATAGCTATTTTGTTAAATAAATATAAAAAATTTACAAATATACTCTGTATATTATTATACATACATATGTACATATAATATGATGTGGCAGCTCATTTCAATTGTGCATAAAAAATGTATATATCTGGCAGCACAGTTCAATTCGTTCGGGACGATAATTAAAATTAAACCCATTCAAGCAAAAATTGTTCCGCATTAAATTTACTCTCTTTCTCTCACTCTCTCAAAAATAGAGACGTCAAACTACATATAAAAAAAATTGTTCGGAACGTTTAGAACGAACGGGTGAATTCACCTTAAGAGTTCGGAGGTGAAATAATTATTCTGAGTTAACGATTAAATAAAATAGAGTTCATTAAAACTAAATAACTATTGAATTGAATATGTACTGTAAAATAAAAATAAAGTTCATTAAGCTAAATAAGTATTTGAATTGATTATATAATGTAAAATAAAATAAAGTTCATTAAAACGAATAAAAGCTACATATTTTAAAGATCATTCTGCATCAACGGGACTGACTACATATATATATATATATATATATATATATATATATATATATATATATATATATATATATATATATTTATTTATAAAAACATATACATATATATCTAAACATATCGAGCCTTTGCTGCAATAACGTAATAATTAAAAAAGTTGTTTTGCAGAAATTGAGTTTAAAGTTTTGAATTTACACACAAGAAAATTTGGTTCTTGTCTCAAGAGCTGAGTATACAAAATATTTTTATGAAACTTTTACACTATTATAATTTATTATTTTCCAGTTACCACTTATAACCAACACACAAATAAAATGCAAATCTTTTGTTTTAGTTTGTTAAAAAAATCAATAATTTCTGAAAATATGTTTTGGAAGCTGTGGCATTGATGTAAGTGTTAGCCAAAGCCTCACCTCGTTCTGCCACATCATTTACCACTTTTAAATATTGAACTTTGTTTTTTGAATATTAAATTTTCAAATTTAAAATTTTTTGGAACCCATAGTAATCAGTTGGCCGATAAATTAGATTAAAAATCAGGTTTTGCATATAAAACTCCTGCTCAGATCCTGGTCATAACATCGCAGAAGTTGCATGCTCAAAGAGTTCAATTTGAAAGGAACGTATAAAAGAGTGACAGATTGTTGTAGGTTCCATTAAAAGTCGTTTGAGGACTCAAATTACATAATAGTACATTGGGATGGAATAATAATGCCCGACTTAAAGAATAAAAAGGAAAAAACTTATCGTATTTCTATTAGTGTAACCGGAAATTCAGACCCCAAGCTTCTGGAAGTAGTACCACTTTCGTCCGGAAGGGGAAAAGATCAACCCGATGCAGTGTTTGAAATGCCAGTAACTTGGGCATTGAAGTACATCATAGGAACCCCAAAAATGATTTCTGAGTGGTAACTGGAAAATAGCTTAAAATAATATCATATACTGGGTACAAAGCTAAAAACGGCTATAACTCAGGAACGGTAAAAGCAAATTCAAAAATTTTTGTTTCTAAATTATTAAAAATGAGTTTATCTTTCAAACTGCATCATTCTTTTTTTTCAATTTTATAGAAATTTTATAAGTTATAAAGCATTATTTACAAAAAATTTGGAAAAATTATGAAAAATTGTAATGTAGGGTACCTAAATAAACAAATGCCTTGCGAAAACATATAGTTTTTGCACATAGAAATAAAGCCTGGACATTTTTCTTTTAAGCTGTATTCTCAAAAGTGAAAAAATCGTGGTTTTTGACAAAGTTCTGAAGAAAGATGAAAAAACGGCCGTCAAACCCGATTTTTGGCAAAAATTCGACTTGAGCGGCCTCTAAACCTTTTCCGAAAAATCTGAAAAAAATCTCAAAAATACTTCACTCCATAAGCTTTCAAATTATGCTTGATCCCCAAAAAAATTTTATTTTGGGACTACCTAATCTAAACATATATATATATATATATATATATATATATATATATATATATATATATATATATATATATATATATATATATATATATATATATATATATATATATATATATATATATATATATATATATATATATATATATATATATATATGCATCTAATGAAAAAAGAAAATTAAAAGCAGTTTAAGAAAACCAATATTACAATTCAGGTGTGGGGTTTAGGAACAAAAATTATTTTTAAAAAATGGACATGCGCCCGAATCGTCAAAGAATTATTAACACTTTGAATGAATCGGGAATTAATTTTCCAGAATCTGCAACAATGAGCCAATTACGAAGTTTATATGATTATGTGAATTTGAATGAATCCAGTGAAAATAGAAATTCAACTCATAGTGATGTTCTTATTGCTCTTACTGAAACTTCGACTCCACCTTCCGTCTTAAAGGCTGTTGTGCCAACTGTTTCACCTTCCGTTACATCTTCCGCTGCTTTTATACCAACAACGTCTATGTCCAGTGCCGCTGCACTAAGTTCTGTAAATAATATTCCAACTTCCGAACAAACCACTGGTGAGGCCTCTGTATCTTTTAACGTAACAGCTGCTTCAGGATATAATATTAACACCGAAACGTCCACGTGTACCTCAATCTTTTCAAATTTCTCAACCGCTGTTCCTCCTGTCGTTGGCCCTCATGTTCCTACTTCTACACAAGAACTAGCATTGGACAACCAAATTAAAGTATTGAAAATGCGTTGTGAGGTACTCAATCTTCAAAAGCAAATAATGGAATTAGAATCAAGTTCAATGAATACTATTAACAGAATTAATTATAGTGAATTAAATCAAATGCTACCAAAATTTGATGGAACTAATCGAGAAATTGGAAAATGGTTTAAAGTTTTTGAAGAGTACCCTTTCAATACAATGATCGAGAAAAACTTGTATGTCTTAAGTTGTTACTACAAGGATCAGCTAGAGATTTCATGGAAAATTCAGATAGCTGGGCATATGTTGATCTGAAGGAGGCTTTGTTCAAAACATTTAAAAGAACTATTTGTCGTGAGGATACATATCGCAACCTGCGTGCAAGAACATTGCAAGCTAACGAATCCTGTATTAGTTACATAATTTCAATGCAATCAATCGCATCACAGAGTGATATAAAAGGTCAAGAGCTAGTTGACATCATTATTGATGGTATGCAGGATAGTTCTAATAACATTTCCTTGTTATATGGCTCAAAATTGCGGCAGACTTAATTGCTTGTGTTGATAGATATGAGAAACGTCGTGAAAATTTTCCAGCAAGAAATATTAACAAAGTAGGTGCTTTTCGCTGTTTTAATTGTTCTAAATTTGGCCACATGAAAAGTTTTTGCACAAAACCACTTCGCACCCCGGTTCATGTTTTAATTGTCAACAAATGGGCCATTTCCATAAAAATTGCCCTAAACGTCAAGCTATGGCAGCATTGATTTTTCCCGAAACAAAAGTTAATGTTAATGATATTATAGATCTAATGTTAGAGATGAGTATGACATTTTTTATTCCGTTAAGAGACAAATATGCTAATTAAACGCTAAAATAAACACATATGACACTATTATGTCAAATTAAATTTCAAAATCTGGTGAAAAGCATTGAACTAATACTACTACCAGACAATGGTCTTCAAATTTCTTTGATTTTGAGTGGAAATTTTATGCAAAAATTTAATATTAAATTGATTAATTTGAAAAGTTTCCATGAAAATAATGTACGCATATTTAATCCTAACGAAGTAAATAATAATAATAAAAATTCTCTGGTGTCTCCTATTAATAGTAAAATTATATCAGATAATAAACAAATTCAGTTAAATTTTTATATTAACCCTGAGATAAACAGCAAGCAAAATAATAAAGCTCTGAAAAATATTTTAAAAATTAAATTTAAATAGAACTTTATAATAGTGTTAAACATTTATATATAATTAAAAAGACCATAAAAATAATTTAAACATTTTAAAAACAATAAATGATTTTGTGACTTTAACTAAATTGTAAAAATGGCTGAATGCAGATCGGCAATAAGAGGAGAAAGTGGAATAAGATGTAATGGCGTTTGTAATAAAATCTACCATTTATCAAAAAGTGCGCGGGCATTGACCAATATGCGTCCAAAATTATTGAGGAAAACAATTTCATAAGGTTTATTTGTGAAGACTGTATGCTTTATATCCAAAATGTTGATCTTGTACTAAGAGATATGCAAGACAATGTAAACAAAAACAATCAAGCACTTAAAGAATATAAACTGGAATTTTCAAATGCCAAAAGGATAGATCGATGGATGGATAATATAGTTGATCCTAATGACCGGTATATGGTCAGCCATCTTTTTTTATATAGAATGGCCTAGGGCGGTCATATATAAGAAGGCAGAGCCCGTGAAAATGGAGAGAAGTACTGGTTCAATAAAGCAGACAATCGGTTGCGAAAAAAATACAACTATTATAAGATTTAACTACCTATTATTCTGTTAGTGACGTTTACCAAATCTTTGTTAATAAAATATTGTTGATTGTTACTATCTTTGAGGTCTGTAGTTGTTTTAAGAATTTGGTCCCAATCTGTGGCATCGGGGCTGCCAGCCAACCATTTCCAAGCGGTGCATTACCAGTTTATAGCTCTTTTAGATTTTTGATTTGGTTTCCAGCGAATTTTTTCCAACATGCCATTAATCTTTTCGATTTGGTATTTTAGTTGCGGGACTAGTGTTCCTTTGCGTATGTCTCTATTAATTGTCTGGCTTAACTCGTCCATAGTATGTTCGTATTCGTTCAAGTCTATTAAGTGGATGATTTATATATATGCCGTTAATGATATGTCCGAATCCCTTGTTGATCATTACTAGGGAAGTGTTGTAGGGGTAAATATCGACAACAGCGCACAGTGGCTGAAAATCGTTTTTCATTGGCCAAAAGTCAAATTTTTTTTTGTCACCGATTTTTAAAATTTTTACGCCATTTTGGAGCTAATATATCCATATTAAGGTAGCCAAAAAATTAGGTTAAACTATTGATAATTGTGGGCGTGGCATGCTGTCAAACTCAACTGTTTTTTGTTATTTCAGTAAAAGGTGTTTTTTATCAGTTTTTTGTCAAAAATAAATGGTCACTACTCGCAAGCTATCATCGATAATGGCCTGCGGTCTTTTTTATAATATTGGTAGGATTATAGTCTTTAGTTGTTGTAAGTGGTTACCGCTCTAGCGTTTAATATTAGAGGTGTTATGAAATATTTATGAAACTACTATATTTTTCTAAAATTTAAACTTTAGTGGAATAGAACTTCTAGGGAACAAAAGGGAACAAGAAACGTATACCACCCGAAGAAAGGCGAAGGTGTCTTCTTTCACCCCATATATACTTTTGCATCCGCCACGACCCGCCGGTAGAACACTTTTTTAATTTTAATGAAATTACTCCAAAAAAATTTAAATTACGATAATATAAACAGCCCTATAATTACTCGTATACAATGGTGTATTAAATTTTCACTTTTTTGCCTGAAGGTTTATGTTTTTTACTTTAGACTACCTAAAACTAAAATAATTAAATATAATACCTGCGAAAGGGTTTTATGGCTTTGTTTTGATCAGCAAAAAATCAGTAATAAAAATATCACAATAGGTTCTACAGTAAACATATGATCTCTTTCTAATATAACTGTTAGGGTCAGCCAAAGTCATAAACAATTTTATAATAATAATCGCGACATTAAACGACTAAAGATAAAAAGAACCCCATATTGGCGAGATACTAATTAGTTTTACCTGATATTAAGGTCTGGATAACACGTGCAGTTTTGTTCAATTTAAGTACTACCTGCTATGAAATTGAAGATCAATGTGTGAATAACATGTATCTAAAAATATATAAAACTACGGATTCAATAAGGGATTACACAATAAGTTAATCCTTTACGTGTACGTACGTATATTTGCAAGTGATAAATCATAACAGACTCAAATAAAAATATTCAGAAAAATATGGAGACCTTCGGTTATAAAGAACTGGCCGAACAGTATTTTAGAAATAAAAACCAGGAAGATGTTCTTACTTACGTTAAAATAAAATTAAGCTTAAATTCGTGTAGCACCGAAATACAAGAGCAATTATCTAATTTTGTAAAAGTACTAAAAAAAACGCTACAAAGAAGTTAGCTACAGTAAACAAAAGTTTTATATAAAAAGTGAAAAGTGTTTAGAAGTGGTCGCTGCAGAAGCAAGATAAGGTTGGAAGACCACGCAAATCATTGGACAACTGCAGCGATAAATCTAAGAGGCGGAAACTTAAAGATGTTAACGATGCAATTGGTTGTACAAATATAAAAGAATCTTTCCTACATCAATTACGATCACAGAACCAATTAACAAAAGTGGATATCATTGAAAAAGTTATTAAAGCTAGTCCAGTGAGAACAAAACGAATTCTTAAAAGTATACCAACTCCGAGCGATGCAAAACAGTGCACAAATGAGGAGGCATTAGCCTTATTTCTGGATTTGAAATTAACAAAACAGCAATATATTAAGCTCAGATTGCGTGCGATTGAAATGGCTCAAATATCTATCCAGCATATCATCACATAACTGCTACTAAAATGGACTGTTTTCCATCAAAGGATACTAACCAAACACACCAATTTCGGCAGAGGTACAACTACAATCTCTACTTGATCACACAGCCGAACGCTTGCTACAATCAATACCAGGAAATGCGTTAAAGAAATATGGAAACACAAAGCTAATTCTTTTTTGCAAGTGGGGATGTGATGGTTCTTCGGGACATAACCAATACAAACAAGTTGTATGTGAAAATATTTCGGACTCGGATATGTTCATGGTATCAATTGTACCATTGCGATTGAAAAAGATTTTGGAAGATTCAGAGCCTTCGACTAGTACAATGCAAACAATGGATATTTGGAAAAATGAGACACCATCTTCTACGAAATACTGCAGGCCAATAAAATTTGAATTCAAAGAAGAAACTCGTGATGCCATTAACAAAGAAATTAGTGATATCAAGGCCCAAATTGCAACACTACCATTAGCATTACAGTTAGATGGGCAGCAAATTGAAGTAAGCTACCAATTAGTCCTTACAATGATAAATGGAAATGTAGGTCAGGCTTTGACTAACACGAAGGCTGCATCCAGCTGCATTATATGCCAAGCAGCATAAACCCAATTAAACCAAGTTCCGACAAAATCATTAGATAATACCGATGCATATGAATTTAGATTATCACCACTACATGCAAGAATACGACTTATGGAACATATACTAAAAATCAATTATGATTTATATTTCGGGTCTTCAGGATCCATAAGAAACAATAAAACCAACAAAGAGTTAAGAAGTTCAAAAAAGAAACATGTTCAAGATGAATATCGCAAAATTGGATTGATTATAGATCAGCCAAAACAAGGGTCAGGCAATACAAATGATGGCAATACCGCACGAAGATTCTTTTCAGATCCAGAAACAGCATCTGAAAGAACAGGAGTGGATTTAAACCTTGTTTCCAGTTAATTTTAAAATTTTTTTTGAGTGTAAAAATTTTTTTGAGTGTAAAAAATTTTTTTCAGTGTAAAAAATTTTTTTGAGTGTAACATTAAAAAAATTCCATTATCACAAAAAATAATTATAATTATTATTAAGATCAAAATATAAAATTTTTTAATATGCAAATAAAAAAAATAAACCCATATTTCACTCCAAAAGTAAAAAAAAAATCAAAAGTTCAACTTTGACCTAGAAGTCCTTAAGAAGTACTCAATCAATTTCAATGTAATTAAAACTGAGTCAAGCTGAATTAAATATCTATCCATTAAAAAAAGAATTACTTCAATATTTTGATCGGTTCAAAAGTTACAGAATTTTGGCCAATGAAAAACGTTTTTCAGCCACTGTGCAGCGTTAACAAGGCACGGCAGTAACCTGCAATTATTGATTTTTTATATGAGTTTTGTGAATTTTCTTATTAGTAGCAGTTGCAATTGTAACTTTGTTGTCTTTTGAGACTATTTCTGGTTGGTAAAGAGGTTTTTCTTTTGATTTAATTTGTTTTTTTTTTTTTTTTTTTTTTTTGTAAATGGTGTCACCTTCTTTGTAAGAAGGGGGCTTAATTCTTTTCCGGTTTTGTCTATTTAGACTATTTCTTTGATTTCTAGCTATTTCTTATTGTAGGTTTTGGTTAACTTTTTCTTTGAAATCCATTAAATTTTGATAGTTTACTCTAGAAGCTCGGTTAAAAAATACATCAACAGGTTTCCTTTTTGTTACAGAGTGGACAGCATTATTGTACCTGTCCACTGCGATATTTAGTAATTCTTTCACAGAGTAACTGGGAAATTCTACCTTTAAGCACCTAAAGATTTCAATAATTGTGGAGTGGACGCGCTCAAATTGCTTACGGGTACTGTGTATATTTTAATGCCCAAACCTTCGATATAATTTTGTACAGAGTTGCAAAAGATTCACGTCAGTACCCGCCCGAAGGCCCAACCTGACGGTGCACTATTGCACAAGGGTGAATAAAGCACGTTCACCACCGCCCCAGTAGCCCCCGCCAAGGGCACATGACTGGAGCGCCAACTAACATGTGCCCCTGACAGGGACAACATGGTAGCAAGTTCCGTACAGGCTGCTGAACCATGTACAGACACCTTGCTAAGATGCTTGGAGCTATCTAACCTCCTACTACCCAAATGGCACGGCAGTGGAACTTTTACCCCCATCTGACCTGAGGCTTCATCTACCGTAACCATTAGAGCAGCTCTGTCGAATAGCAACAGCACCTAGAGATATATGGCCTGAAGAGAACATCCACATCATGCCACTAGCCCATGATTGAAGACACACTCATCCAGCCCATACCTCTCCCCGCGTATCTTTGGGTTTTAACCACAGCCACCACGTGATCCCCGAAGGGGCCTCACCAATAACCAGTCTAGGACACGTCCTAGGGGCTACTGGTTCCCGTGGCACCAGATAGGACTCTGGTCAGCCGCGTGTCAAAAGCACCTCCGATTTTAGGTTCCCAGCACACCTGAGGCATCGGTAACACCTCTACCCAGACTAGCGTAGCAAGCTACTTCCTTAATTACTTATATGCACGCCCGTTACCCTGGTGTTTCAGGGATTGGGTAGTAACATATTAAGTTTTAGGGCAATTGGCCAAAGGTTAAGGTCTGGAAAGACCAACTACCCCTCCGGACGAGCGAGCGAACCCGCTTGTACCTTTAGTTTACTTGCATGCGCGCCCGTTACCCTGTTGTTTCAGGGATTGGGTAGCAACATACAAGTTCTTAGGGGTTATCAGCAAAAAGGCCTAGGTCCGGAAACCTGATAACCCTAATAATTTTGTACAATAGGACTTATGAAACAGCTTTCATTGTCCATGACCAAAATCTCGGGGGCTAAAAAATAATGCAGGAGTTTAATAAGTTTATCCCGCACATGAAGTACAGATTTTTAATATGAAAAAATTTCGTAAATTTAGTAAATTTATCGATGCATGTTATGAATTTTTCACTTTTAATTTCAAGGATGTCTAAATGCAGTATTTGAGTGCGATATGTTGGTATGGGGGTTGGTTGCAACTCTACTTTAAGAGGATGCCTGTCATACTTGTTTTCCGCACATACCATACAGGACTTTGTGTAGTTTTTATGAGCTTTGTTATCTGTGGAAAATAATACTTCTCGAGTATCTGTTTTTTTCTTTTCCTCCGGGCTTCTATGAGCTCTTTTATGCTCCTTCTCAATTATTAAGAATTTTGTCTCGTCGTTGGAGATATCAGATACTATGTGTTTGATTATCCTGAGTTTATATTTTATAAAATTCTCTTTATAGATTTCTTGTAACATCATAAGATAACTTTCCGGTATAGCAATGCCATTTATCACATTAGGATTTAAATATGCTTTTAGCGCTGTCATCAGGTTATCCTTTGTGTACTTAGACAGTCTAATGTAATGTCTGTGGTATCCTGAATGGGGTTCTTCATGGCAATATCTATCTACTGGTCCTTCTGAGAATACCAGTTGGTCTTTGAATTTGATTGGAAGTTCAAAAGAGGGAATCAGAATGAGCTGTTTGAGTTGTTGAAGAGGTGATAGCGAAATAAATCCACAGTATTGAAAAGGATTTTTATCATAAGATTTTACTAGATTCAACAAAATTTTTTGATTGGGTCGAGTTCAAATGTCATCAGACTACTTTAGAGATTAATGTTCATATTTAATATGTTTTATGATTGGGAAGACGAGAAAAGTAAATTATACAACTAGCCGGGGGAACATACGTACGTTTTTGGCGTCACAACACGATTCACCAGTATCCACTTGGGCATACATATGTTGTTAAAAAATCATTATTATTCAGACTAAAATTCCCTGGAATGCTCTTTTTCATTCAGCTCAGTGAAATGATCTAGTATACTATACACGTATGTACGTATATATGTATATGTGTATAGAGATATTGATTAATTGATTTTGTTTTTAGATTCTAAAGGTTTCACGAGAGAAAAAGTGATCTTACAAATATTTAAATTTGAATGAAGGTCATACAAAAATCATTGGTATAGTAAATGTTGAGATGTGATCTGGAAAACTAAGAGCTCAGACTTATGATGGTACGAGTACACCTTCCATTAAAACGCAATCTAAGCTCAGAGAACTATTTTCAAATGCCACGGAACTTCTTTAGTATCATATCATTTACAGTTCTCTTGAAGGTTTCAGGATATACAAGAGTCATATATCTATAATTTTCAATGTTGCTGTGCACTATTCGAGTAATGCACGTGTTTTAAGTCTAATGTTATCACAGTCCTTAAGCATTTTTCAGAATTCTGAATATTTTTATAACTTTGACTGAACTATCACAGTGGTAGAATGAAAGCTTCCTAGAATCGCAATAAATAATTCATATCGACTTGTTAATATAGTGTATGCCTGCAGCCTGGATCCCTAATAAATGGTAGATCATACAGATAGGTAGGAGCAGAGACAGTTCAGCCCACAAGGTTTCTAAAAACTTGTAGATAGTTTTTATGCTTCATGCATTTCATAACATATTTTAACATACTGACATTATATGCAATACATATTTAAAATTGCTACGACACATTAAATTGACCAAGGAAGAAATATTAAATAATAGATATAAGTTTAATGTGATTTGTTGTAATTTGACTTCTAAGCATTGCCCTTAATACTACTACATTGGCATTTCTTTAATTGTCAAATATATTTAACTCAAGAATATAATATAATGATCATTTCCCAATAAAAATTCAGAAAATATAAGAAAATCTTTCGGATCATTTTTAAATTTCCTATATTTTATTCCCAATAACTCTTTCGTGGATTTTTAGTGAAGACTTACCCGACATTTATGACAACTTTTTTTCTAAATATACCACGTTTTTTATAATGGACCAACACTCAGGGTTGGACCCAACTCGTGCAAAGATTCTGCTGGAACTGGAAAATAGGTTATTGCTGTTTTAAGGGAATTTTACGCGGGATGATAAAAATTTCTACACCGCGGAGTAAGAGGTTTGAAATGTAAAGTTAGAGCGTTAATATGTTCCACAAAAATATTCCTCGTACTGCTTCATCTAAAATTGCTGAACACACCATATTATCTGAAATATCAGGATCGCAAGGTTTCCTATAACCATTTGCAAGAGAAGAGATCAAGGTACAGTATAATAAGTTTTAGATATTTCATAAAAAGGCTGATCTCTTCTTGGTTTGGTTTGGTGTTTTTTTTTCTTAGCCAATATAAATTTTTTGAGCATGGCACTATTCCTCTGTGACTCTGAGCAGTGTTTCTAAAAATCTACATGGTCTGTTCAATAGAAAAGCTGGATTTTCATTTTTCTCAAAAAATAATTATTTATTCTTCAATTTCTATTTTTCAAAGTATTCTCTAATAGTTACTCGACGATTCTCTCTAACAATTTTCCTCAATTTCTCAATATTTTCATCGCTTTTTGATGTGATGTACATAGCTTCCAAAACGAAAATCGTCTTTGAAAAGCTTGTACTACTTGTAAATATTTTTATGACTTAGAGTACAATCACCATATGCCACTCTCATCATTTCAATTGCTTTCGAGCACATAATTTGTTGCAAATTCTTTGATCCATTTTTTCCTAGAGCAGAAAATCGCCGAACAAGCAAACCACGTTGAACCTTTATGCCTCTCACTAACAAATTAAACTACACACACAAACTAAACTAAGAACATATTTTCGAGACAAGTGTGCCAACATAAAATAAAAATCGGTAATCGCATGCACGTAGACCGAGAAATTTCAAAATTCACCTTCTATATTGAACCGACCACTTATACGCGTCCGCCAAACATCAACAACGTATTCCATACATTGGGTCTTCACATAGTGTCTGCTTTTTAAGATGCAGAACCCACGCATTGCTATGCCTTACGATCCTTCTGTGAACAATGATAAAATCATAGATCTGAAGAGGTATACTCCATCGCGCTAGCTTTCCTTCAGTGTTCCAAAATTGCAACAGCCATCTGTTGGCAATGTTTTGTGCACTCTCGCCTTATCACGCAATAGTTCTTATCAGATTTTTAAAGAAATCTTTAATGAGAGCCTATCACTTTTTCTCTTCCATTGATCACCTGAGAATGCTCAACAGCTTGTAGCGGTACAAAAACTAATAATTCCTTAGTTTCAGTTGAATATGTAAATACTGTTGTACGCTATAAATTATTAGGTGTCTGATGTGTTTCGCGTATCATTGAGGCGTCATGACTTTTATGTCAGATTAAGCAGGTATTTATTTAGCTACTCCCGTAAAATTTGATACGAGGCATATATACTTTGTGCAATGAGCCAGAAAGCGTAATTCGGACCGGAAGAAACCGGTCCTTTACTATTCGTATTCATAAAGTACTCCAAGCTTGTCTTCTAAAGCTTGTCTGCTAAAATATTGTAGGAACGTTGTAAAGCTCAAGTGTCGTAAATTTAAACTGTTATAAGTCATCGGTCGCACTAAATACGGTTTTAACTGCCTTTCTCTGCAATCTACATCTGTCAACGACATTTTTATAGGTCTGAAGTGGATACCTATTTTGGTCTAACCGACCTGTGCAAGGTATCAACATTATTCAAATACACAGGTGAGCTCCAAGAGAGAAAATTAAGTTTTGATTACACGGCTCCGCTCCATTCTCAGGGATTTTTGCACCAATTGCTACGATAAACAATTTTTCTTTAATTCTTTCTTACTGTGACTTTAGACATGTCAACTTTCGTTGAATCAATTCTTAGTTTGTCGACAAGGGGAGCAAGACGAAGAAAGCTGGTACATGAATGCATGTACTGTCATGCAATTTCGTACTCTTATTTGTGAAAAAATATTGCAACCTCTGAGATGAGGAAGAAAAACTCCCTCAACAAAATTTGTAGAGTATAAAATTAAAATTAAAAACTAAATTAACAAAATTTGATAAAGGAAAACTCGGTTTTATTAACGAGTCTATATCTAATAAGACAAGAAAAAACACTGAAGATGTCACATAGCCGAAAGCAGTATGTCTACAAACCAAATTTTAAGTGCGATAAAGGAAAATCGTTCCAAATTCAAATAAACCATATCGGAAGAAAGATACAGCACCCAATAATAATACTGGATAGTTTTATTTAATTTATTTTTATTAAAGAGAACCACAAAACGACTGATCACTATTATCACGATGTTTACTATATCACCATGTCTGCACGACAGACAGCCCTACTTTAGCTACGTAACGTTTATTCCTGCTACTGCCATGTCCTTATCATTCTAGAGCATTCTGAAATTATTGTGTCGTTATTGTTGTTTCTAGCTGTTGTTGTTGAGTAAATAGTTCATATGGGGATTATTCCCCCTTATTCTCTTTGTCGTTGTCGACGTCACACGAAGTCAACACCAATATTTCGGCAACTGTAGGATCGATGTCGACAACAATTACATATTATTTATAAACTGTTACTATTCTAAAGACTTAAAAAATAGCAAGTGGTCATCATTAACACTCAATTGTTACTCACATCGAGCACAGAACTTACATTTTTTTTAATGTCGACTTAATGTGACGACGATGACGACAATTGGAATAAGCGAGATTGTTATTTTCGGCTGCTATCTTTGTAGAGCAGCTTAAGCTTTAATTATTTTGAATTTACGCAATGGAAGGTTCTTATACAGTAAAATTTAAAATCTTCTCTAAACTTACAATATTTCGCAATAACATTTTTGCTGAAGAAAAAAGATTGCTTACGATCAAACTATATCATTATTGTCAAACTCATCACAGTGATAATTAAGGGTCTTCATGTCCAATAAGAATGGATTTACGAGTAATTGTGACTAATATCCTCATCTACTGTCGTACCACAAATCATCTACTGTTTTACCACACATCGCTTCAAATTGTGTCAAAATAAATTTTTAAAGCAGATATATTAGTGTTTAAACATAAATTTATATAAATTTTTGCCTACTATGGACAGACCAAGAAAGTATAAATGTTAATTAATTTAAAAGTTTAAGCAGTGACAAAAACGTTCCTCTGGTGGTACGTTATTGTCACTGCCAAAATTGGCAGCATTTCTATTCTTTTTTCTATTACAAAACACAAACTGTGTCTGTGTGAAACTTCTTTGTATTTAATTACTTGGATTAATCGCCAAATACCGAATTATTGCTACATGAGCAAGAAATAAATAATTCGCAAGAAATTGTATGAGTTTTTCTTAATTTTTGATAGAACTATAAAAATTATAATAATAAGGATTAAAAAGTTTTTGAAAAAAACTCAATAACTATTTTTGGAATTAAAGTGTAACTTTTTTTTTACTATCCTTCAAAAAAGCATTGAAATCGTGTGGATCACACGGATAATGTACTAAACTCTTTACTTATATGCAAATTGATTACGATACTATTTTTTTACATTATTTTAAGATATGGGAAAGAATTCATCTCCTCAAAACCTGTTTACAAATGGTGCCCGCTCACAGTTTGCAACGAAAAATAATTCTCGTGTTGTTGTTCAGAAAGGAGGTCTGGCAATTTTACCATGTGTCGTGAAGCTGAATTCTCCAGCAACGGTAAGTTGAATTTTAAGTTTGATTTAATTATTATCTCATTAAAGTTCTGAATTTTACTTTTCAATTTCATAGTAAAGGTGCAACTCTTTTTTGTTAATATTTCGTAAAATGAGAGTAAACAAATATTCCTCTCATTATTAGACATTACAGAACGGCCTATGGCCGTATGATAATCGAATTTTTTAGCCTCCAATTAAAGATTAGGAACTGTATGATATGTGTTTTCAACAAGACGGTGCCACGAGCCACACAATATGTCCTATTATTTTGTCTTTATTGCGTGGAAAGTTTCCAGAACACGTAATTTTACGTTTTGGCGATGTCCATTGGTTACAAAGATCATGCAATTTTTTTTTTTTTTTTTTTTTTTTTTTTTTTTTCACGCTAATATATGTTTATTGTATCTTCAAATAATTGAACTAACAATAAGTGTTCAAATCTTAAATATATAAATAATTATTAGGCCCAACCAGTGTCGGACATAAACTTAGTGATAATAATTAATAATACATAAAATTCATGTTACGCACAAAAAATATTTTCAAAGAATTTCATCTGGAGAGTTGCGTATTAATGCCGTAGTGTCCCTCTTTTTTAAGCGGATGTGTCCAGGAAAGTTCAAGATGTTACGAGCAAGGGGATTAGGATGGAACTCGAGTTTTGTTAAATATTTTCCAGCATATTTTGCAATTTCAGCGGTCACAAGTGGCATATTTAAATCACGATGTAAAATAGAATTTTTCAAGTACCATGGAGCCGTAGTTATTAACCTTAATATTTTGTTTTGCATTCGTTGGATTCTCTCTACATTGGAAGCTGAAGCAGTGCCCCATAGCTGAATTCCGTAACACCATATCGGCTTCAAAAGCGACTTGTATATTAAAAGTTTACAATCTAGACTGAGGGTAGAATTTCTACCAATCAGCCAATGTATCTGGGTTAATTTAAGCTTCATTTGTGTCAGCTTAGAGTCAATGTGGTGTTTCCATGTAAGCCGTCGGTCGAGGTGAATACCAAGATATTTCACATGTGAATGTTGAGGAACAACTTGATTGTTGATTTGAATGGGGGAACAAGTGTCTCTTCGTAGGGTAAATGTAACATGAACACACTTTTGTTCATTTACTTTTATTCTCCATAAGTTCAACCACAATTCCAACAGGTTAATATGTTGCTGAAGGTAACGGGATGCCTCGTGAGGGTTTTCATGCATACTAAGGCAGGCTGTATCATCGGCAAATGTAGAGGTGAGGATATTACTGCTCAAAGGCATATCACAGGTATAAATCAAATACAAAACTGGCCCCAGTATACTCCCCTGAGGCACCCCAGATGAAATGGTTTCGGGCACACTCATGAAGTCTCCTTCCACGACAGTGAACTTCCGGGCAATAATGTAACTTTCCAAAAGATTTACAATGTTTATTGGTAGATATGTCTTCAATTTTAGAATTAGGCCTTCATGCCACACTTTATCAAATGCCTGAGAGACATCAATAAATAGGGAAGAACAATACTTTCTTTCTTCAAATGTTCTTCTTATGAAATGAACCAATCTATGACATTGTTCAATGGTGCTGTGCTGACTTCTAAAACCAAATTGATGGTCCGGTATGCATCCATTATCAGCTAGAATTGGGGACAATTTTGTCATGAGAAGTTTTTCGAAGAGCTTCGAAATTGTTGACAGCAAACTTATTGGCCTATATGACTCAGCCTTAGTAAGATCTTTACCCGCCTTTGGAATCATTTTGACCATGGCAAGTTTCCAGCTGTGTGGGTAATACTCCAGTCGTAAAATGCCATTAAAAATAAATAACAGGATTCTAATAGCAATACGAGGCAACTGCATCAGCATCTTGTTACTAATTCCATCAATACCCGGGGCCTTCTTTGGATTGGTTTCAGCAATTAGTTTTTGTACATCAAGCATCTTAAACTTTATGGGTCGAGGGGGTAGAGCTACTACGCTCGGCAAATCAACAGCACCAGTACATGTGTTTGGGGTAAATACGTCTTTTAAATGACCAGCTAATATGTTACCTTTTTCAGTATTAGTTCTTGCCCAACCTCCGGTAGAAGTGCGCAGGGGTGGTTTAGACTCAACGGGTGTTTTAAGCTTTTTAGCAGCGCGCCACAAGGAGTAATTAGATGCTGCAGTGACATCGAGACCTTCCAGGTAGTTCTTAAGAGAAGCAGATTTTTCAGCTGAAAGCAACTCTTGGAGTCGTTTAGTGCATTCTCTAAGTCTGATTTTATGTTGGGGCGATCTGTGCTGTTGCCATTCCCTTCTAGCTCTTCTTTTTTCACATACGAGACGTTCAATGTCCGCAGAATAAATTCTATTAAACCCAGTCTGCGGATGGGAGGTAGTGGCATGTTTAGCAGCCTGTTTAATATTCTCGGTAAGATTGGCAATGTTAAGTTCAATATCATCGGGAGTTCTAAGCCTGATGTTTTCCGTACACTGACTACTGAGATATTTTTTGAACCCCAGCCAGTTAACACGATGTATCATCTTCACATATGGGTCAGGTAAGTCACTTCTTAGTGGGCTACAAATTGTAACGATCGTGGGAGAGTGATCGGAGGAGAGATCATGTGAAGCTTCAACATGAATTAAATCCCTAGGGATATTTTTCATGACCCCAAAATCTATAACATCCGGAATTTTTTGTATGTCAGTAGGCCAGTAAGTGGGCTCCCCACTAGAAATGACATCCAAATCCATTTTTGAAATTGTGTTGAACAATGCTCGACCTCTAGGAGTAATAAGACGCGACCCCCAGAACGTATGCTTTGCATTGTAGTCTCCAGCTGCTACGAAACAAGGGCCAAGAGTTTTGTAAAAATCCTCGTATTGATCTTCACTGATTGAAAATCTGGGAGGGGAGTAAACTGATGAAAGCACAAGATTTGAACAAAAATTTTCGATGCAAATATTTGTTGCTTGTAGATGGTCTTCACAAGTGTTCTCAAGAATATAGTGCTTGAGTCTTGACTTTATTAGAATTGCTGATCCTCCGCATGCTCTTCCTCTCGGGTCCTTTGTATCATATAAGGTGTAGCCACTCATTTTAAAAAGGCTTCTCGAAGTCAAATGAGTCTCAGATACCAACATTACATCAATATCCTTCACCGTGAGGAAGTGCTCTAGTTCGTTTCTATGTTGGCGAATGCCGTTAGCGTTCCAGAAACATAACTTTAACGTGTTCATGGCTTGTTAACTAATGCTAGAAGCAGAGTGTTCTGCATTCGCAGCATTTCTTGCATCATGCTAGTCATATTTGTCGTAAAGTTGCTTATAGTTTGCACCAGATTATCAATAGTAGCTTCAAGGCGATTGAAATTAAAGCTTGCATTTGCGTTTGTTGTATTGTTTGGTGGTGACACTTTTTGAACGGGAATAGAGTTGATCTTCACAGCGTCAGCATACGATACATGTGAAGTGATTGGTTGGGCCATTAGGGGATGAGTAGCGGAGTACGTATTTCCTGCTTGAGCTGGAGTTACTTTAGGCTTTTGGGTCATAGCTTGTTTCACAAAAGAGAATACAGGACATCCTCTGTAGTTAGCAGTGTGATTACCTCCACAATTACTGCACTTTTTTTCCTTCTGGTCCTTCGACTTATTGCAAATAGCAGTGTTGTGTAATTCACCGCACACAACACAAACAGACGGTAATTTGCAATAAGTTTTCGTATGGCCATATTCTTGACAATTATGGCACTGTACGGGTCCTGAGCGCTTGTGTGGTTCTTCGACTGTAATTTTCCGGTATAACAGATATTTTAAATTATAAATTGGATGGGTCTCATTTTTCTTCAATTTTATATCATTTGGCTCCAATTCAACGCGAAATAAGGGTTGGGGGATCTTCTCCCTGTTTATTATGTTAGAGACATTCTTGCAATTTGACGCTGTTAGACTTTTTTGTGGGTCTACGTCAATTGCCGTATCTCCGGGATAGTCCCCAATTTTGGAACATTTTATAACCAACATTCGTCAAGATATCGCCGAGATAACACCGGAAATGTGCGAGAAAGTGGTCGAAAACTACCTCGAAAGGATCCACTGCTGCATCCAATTTAGAAGTGGTTTTTGAATCACTTTATATATTGTACGTAATGGCAAGGTCCAAGGTCCAAGGTCCAAGCATTATAAAAAAATAAAACTTTCATCATAAATAATAGCTTAATGTGTGTTGTATTTCACTTCACTTCAATGGATAACCCTGTATAAAGGAATGTGTCGAGTTATAAAAATAAACTAAAATTGTTTCCACTTTAAATTGCAGGTGTCATGGATAAGGCGAAAGGATTTTCAATTGTTAACAGTTGGATTATCGACTCATAGTAGCGACAAGCGGTTCTTAGTTGAACACACACGCCACATGGGTCATTGGTCGCTACGAATAAAATCTGTAAGGGAAGAAGATCGTGGACATTATGAATGCCAACTATCCATCTATCCCACGCAATCGATATTTATCGAGTTGAAAGTTGTCGGTGAGTATAACCGTTTTTAATATCATTTTTTATTTCACTTTAGCGCTTGCGCTTAGTTCTAATTTACATCTTCTAAATACGCAGCGCCCGAGGCGTATACAAAAATTTGGGGGCGAGAGGGGCGGTTGCAGTATAAGAAGAAACCTTTTATAAATTAAAGCAACCAGCTTAACGCTTTAATTCTTCAAAAATATTTCTTTTCCTATTGAAATATTTACATACTTACATATTTATCATTCATTATTCAAAAACGCGATTCTTATGAGTGTATCAATCGTGATCTCAGTTATGACGGCAGAAACACGTTTATGACAATGGTTGCTGGGGGACGAAGTGAATATCACTGTGTGTAATTTTTTAAGTCGTGGCAAAATAACCATATACGGACACCACTACGTGATAAAAGACTAAAAAAAGACCCGTGTCTCCCAATTTTTCCCAAAGTCATGCACTTTTTTATGGGCCGCCAAAGATTTGGGGCCTCCGTATCATTTTCGCAAAAAGTGATAATTTTCTCGGGCTCATATCTTGCAAACCGTTCCGAATTTCGATTTACTCTCTGAGGCAAACTTGTAGCTCTTGTCATAAAGAACAAAAATTGCGAACATATAAAATCAAAAAAACTTCACCTTTCAGATAAAAATCGCAAAAAACTTAAAAAAATCGATTTTTTACCTTTTTCTCTTGTTCAGGTCCATAGGTAGGAAACCATTCAAAATTCAAGGAAACCATCAACTACAAAAATTTACCTGAGATCTCAATAAACAAATTTTTACAACATATAAACTTCCTGGGAATAATAAATTTTGCGTCGTGTATTTTTTTCTTACAGGCTTGATTTTTAATCAGTAACTTCTTTTTAATTGTTCATTCGAATTTTTATGTCAGTGATTCGTATACCACAAAATATAAACCAAATTTTAACAAAATATAAAATTAAATTTAAACAAAATATAATATACATATATATGTATATATATATATATATATATATATATATATATATATATATATATATATATATATATATATATATATATATATATATTTACATATATATATATATATATATATATATATATATATATATATATATATATATATATATATATATATTTACATATATATATATATATATATATATATATATATATATATATATATATATATATTACATATATATATATATATATATATATATATATATATATATATATATATATATATATATATATAATAGAAGAAATTTTTAGCAATTGTGGAATAGATGACTGGCTTTCCTTAATGTATTGGCCCCTCAACGTGTGTATTTTTTTCTTTACATCTTCCACTGAAATATCTTTATTTAAAACTTTTAACTCCTGTCAAATGGAGAAAAGCGAATTTGATCTTTTAACACGATCTAAATAAATGGGGCTTCGCACATTGTATAAATTGTCATGCTCTTGATATTTTATAATAAGGAGTTCTAAAAGTTCTTTACTCAACGTTGCCATTTTTTTATTATTATTTTGTATTTTTATAATGTAAATATTTTCACTTCATTTCACTGTTTAAACACTTTCACAATAGAAAAAGAATAAAACATGACAATAACGAAAATAAATATAAAAGGAATTACAAAAAACATCATGGAAAACAGAAATCGTGATGTTTTTACTACCCCCGTTTTCTTCTCTACCCCCTTCGTCTACCAAAAAAAAAAAACGTCGCGATGTTTACTCATGATTATAAATCATCGTATAAAAAGGGTGTAAAATTAAACCAATTCAAGCAAAAATTGTTCCGCATTAAATTTACTCTCTTTCTCTCTCAAAAATAGAGACGTCAAACTACATATAAAAAAAGCGTTCGGAACAAAAGGGTGAATCCACGACTTCTTTTATTTTCTATCGGAATAAAATTTTCTATTAGAAAAATTGTTTTGCAAAACCCATTTTATACAAAATAATTTGTAATATTTTCTTGTATCTCAAAAACTAAAGCAGTAAAGAATTTAAAGTTGATTGTGTCCTTTTTTTTAATAACTCTGCTGCTACATTCACTATTAAAATTTAGCTGCGCAGAATATGAAAAATGTACTTACATATATTCTTCAACAGTCATAATTTTTAGTTATAATAAGTAAAATTATTCATTTACTTCGACAACCGGAAATGACAGGTCAGCACTGTAATTGCGTATGGCGCGATTGTACGACGTCAGCAGATTTGGGCAGAGTTTAGTTGTTTGCAAATCTTTTATGCTGACATTCCCTATACAATTCCGGAATTCTAGTAGTAGTCTTCGATATTTAGTGCCTACTGAGCAAACGATAAAATGGGTTCAAGGCTGCAACAAATGATTTAAATTCAGAATCTTGAACCAATCTGAATGATTGAAAATCAAAAATAAGTAGCAATTGCTTCTCAATCTCAGAAGCAGTCTTTTTCATAATTTTGGGAGTCACAAACAACGAAATTTGATTACATTTTTATTTTAGTACAAGTGAATCTAGCAAAAGCCTTTTGAAAAAAAATTCCATTTAATTCTCATGGGTTTCATTTTGATACTACCTTATTTTTTCTTCTAAAGTGGCACAAAATTTTATTAATTTATTAAAGCTGTCAAAACTGCTGAGCCAACAGCCAACGACAACAAATTTGTAACAAATTAATTGGGACAATATCCTGAATAATTATAATAAGTAAAATATTTCATATTTTCTTTGCAGAGGCCGAAGCTGAAATAACAGGTGCTCCCGACATACATATAGATGAAGGCTCTACCCTTAGGCTTGAATGTAAATTAAGAAAAGCTACGGAAATACCGGAATTTGTGTTTTGGTATGTACATACTTACATGTATTAAATTCTAATTATTGATACCGTCCATTATTTAAGAACTACTATTTTCTAGCTATTATTTTATTAACATGGAATATGTGTTTGTGTATGCTTTTCTTTCTTACTACCCAATAAACCGCGAAATGTGTTTTTTGTGATATTAATTTTTGTAGAATAAATGTTGTAAGTCCACTGCAATCAGCATGATAGAAAAATTCAACACTGTCTCGTTTCTTATCGACTTTGGTATTCATACTTATTTATATTATTATTATTATTTATTTAATCTTTACGAATATAATTCTAAGATTAAATTTCATTAGAGAGCACTAGCAACGTTGGCCATCAGCTCTGGTTTAATATGAATGATATAAATATATAACATGATATTTACAATGTTGACATTAAATTAAATTTTATGTTTAGTTTGCTTGATAAAGTGCAAGTTGGTTAGGAAGTTTTTTTTAGAATCCATTCATGGGAAAAATGGTGTGTCCGAGGCGTAATCTGGGGAAAGTTTTGATTTTGCACTTATCGAGTGCTGTGGGGTAAATAGGCTGGTTATAGTATGGGTTTATGTCGGAATAGTGGTGGTGAGTGACTTCTTTCAGATTAAGTTTAGCCTTTATGCAGTTTTAGATGTGACGCCGTATATCAATTTTTTCTAGTGTGCCATCCATTATTATTGGCGCATATGATGCGTATTTGGCAGTCAAATCCGTCTTTTCATTTCCGATAATACCTATGTGGCTTGGAATCCAGTGTATTCGTATTCTGTTCTCGTTACCGATGAGCGAGTCTCTGATTTTACTTTTTTAGTATTCCATTTGTTGTTGAAGGGATTACGTATGGCTTTTATTACGGAAAGACTGTCGGTAAAAATTACGTTTTTCTTTTTGTCTGAGTGTATTGTGCGGATTGCTTGATAAATTGCACATTATTCTGCACTGAATACTGATGATTGTTCGGCAAGAGTGTCAAGGATAATATTTCCCACATTTTTATCTACTACGGCGTAGCTTAGGGCCGTGTCTTAGGATTTTCTACCGTCTGTGTAGATAAATCGCCAGTTATCCATTTTTAAATAGTTTTTTTGATCTGCCAGAAGGTTGAGAAATGTGTTTTTGAGGTATTAATCTTGCAAGTGACGTGTTGAGTGAAAGGTTTTTGAATTTCCACGGAAGCTTAATAATGCGTTTCTTCGTAATGGTAAGGGGAATATTTAATTCTTCGCACAGCGATAGGCAATGAGCTAGTGCAGGTTTAATGCGTGTAGGTTTTATTGAGGCAATAATAGAAGTAATGTCTTTGTGTAAGACTGAGTTTATGCCATTCAGAAGTTTAGGTAGGATTCTGCATTTTATTTCGTATGATCTATCACCCAATGATGGAAGATTGGCTTCGCAAAGAATATTGCTAATGGGGTTGTCTTAAAGGCGTAGACGGAGGCTCTAGCTGCTTGATAGTAAACGGATTTAATGATGTTGATGTTGGACTCTGGATATTATAGATTTTTTAAATTTAAACAGATATTCTTTCCAAGTATAGTTTTGTGAGAAAATTAGTCCTAGTACTTTTAGTTTATTAACATTTTGTATAGTTTGAATAGCGTGATTGTTAAAGTCGCGTTTGTGTTTTCTGCAGATGTGTAGCTTTTTTGATTTACATAAAGAAATTTTCGCGCCAGAATATTCGGCCCATTCGTTAATGTCTTGAATAATTTTTTAAAAAATGGCTTTTGTTTCGCTATTGTTGTTTCTTTTGCAAAGTATACATATATACATCGTCTGCCTAGAAGCAATGGTCCATAAAACGTTATTCATTAAAAATTTTACTAATTTTATTGAATGCAATTTGAAAGAGCACCACTGAAAGCGGAGATCCCTGTGGGATTCCGTTTGTCAGGGTAACAGTTTTTGAAAAATGACCGTTTATCTTAACTTTGAAGCGCCTATTTGATAAGAATGATTTAATAAATTTTAAAATTTTTGGGCCAACAGACCAAGATTTGAGTGTATTTAGGATCACGTGAGAGCCGATTCTATCAAATGCTTTTTCAAAGTCAATTCATAAGGCTGTTACATGGTTTTTAGCCGATAGCGCATTTGTGATGTAATAGTCCATGTGGAGTAATGTTTGTTTGCTTTAAAAGCTACTTGCTCTTTGGCAATAAGATTTTTCTTTTCCATAAGCCATGATAGTCTAGTAGCTATGATACGTTTTTGTTGCACATTATTGATGTCTTGCTGGGGTATAGCATTATTTATTGGCTGCTGTTGTTGGGGAATATTATTAGTTTCTACAGGTAGATTTTCATTCTGAGATGGTACATTGTTTGAAACTGGTTGTATCTGAGCAGCAGAATCATTTGCAACAGGTTGTTGTGGTGGTAAATTAGTCACTGTGGGTTGATGTTATTATTGTGGTGGCAAAGATGGATATTGTTGAACTGTTTGGTAAGCAGCATTTGGATCATGCACATAATAACCCTGCGGAATATCTGGGTGAGGTGAAAGCAATCCCTGTTCAATCTTTCGCTAGATTTCTTCATTTCTTATCTTTTCAAATTCCAAACATTCCTCTTGCGTATATTGCGGTTTTTCATCTATGGTGTGCCATTCTGGATCAGCATTGTGTTCTTCTCTCTTTGTTTGTTCCACAAATTCTTGGAAACTAATTAGTTTGTCTCCATTGGTATCGGCTTGTTGAAATACATGTTCACGCATACGCTCCATTTCTTCAGCCCGTTCACGCATATCGTCTTCTGGTAACCCGGACTGGTAAACCTTTAACGAACAAAGCTTCTTTTGAACGCGCACGATCTTTAAAAAATTTCAGTTTGGCAGGATCGCTATGTAGTGAATTTGTATAATAAAAAAAAGGTTTTAGTATTTTCTTAGCACTTCTGCCGTTTTGCTTGCGAGCATCAAAATGCCCTTTTTGAGAATTAATTAAAAGACAAGTGTTACTTAGTTCTTCTAGATCAATTCTTATTCTTTAACATTGACATTGAAATTGTAAATTTCAACAAATATTTTTGGAGAATCATGGAACTTACAATTTTCGCTGATCAAACAAATTTCTTTGATTTGAATTTTATTAAACAATTATTTGCTTACAGTGATGTGCATAACTGCACATACACTACACTATTTATTTTGTTCCATATGACTGCTGTTTCTGTATTTGTGGTTATTGTTTTTGTAAAGCTTTGAAAACTGTGGTGTTTTGCGTTTTTTATTTCCCTGCGAAATTTGGCATTAG
This sequence comes from Germaria angustata, assembly GCA_963681545.1. Classification (NCBI taxonomy): domain Eukaryota; kingdom Metazoa; phylum Arthropoda; class Insecta; order Diptera; family Tachinidae; genus Germaria; species Germaria angustata. Next base: position 54,557,890 of record OY812999.1, on the reverse strand, counting down.
TTTTTTTATAGGGTACTAGATTATCTAGAGTTGGGTTAGCTTTAAAATACTGCGGTTTCCTCATTTTTTGTTTCCGTAAATCTGCTAGGGTTTGATTCCACCAAGGGACTTGGGCACGGTTTGTTTTTATGTGGGGCTTTGATTGTGGGATATATAAGTTGGCTGCAGTATGAATGGATTTAGTTATTGTTGCTGCATCTTTATTGCTTGATGAGGTAAGAAGGCGTCTAGAAATTTCGAGAAAAATTTTGCCAGTCTGCTATGTGGGTTAAAAATGTTTTTGTTTTAATTTGCTTACTGCTTGCTTCTGACAATTTAATAGATATTTTTATTGGGTAGTGATCAGTGCTATGAAGATCGTCTAAGATAGTCCATGATGTTGACGGTAGTAACTTAATCGAACAGAGTGAGACATCTATATTGGTGAACGTATTGCGGGTAGAGAAATGTGTGGGGCTGCCATCATTTAAAACACTAAGATTATGTTGGTGTATTATATTTTCAAGTAGAACGCCTCTGTTATTATTCCTTGCAGATCCCCAGATAGTGTTCCAGGCATTAAAATCCCCAACAACTATTAATGGGGTACTGCAGGATGAAATTATATTACTTATTTCGAGAATAGATATGTCTTGGTTGCGTGGTATATAGAAGGATAAAATAGTAAATGTTACATTGTGGTTGATTTCTTTTGCGACTACTTGATACATGGAGTTAACGGGAAGTGGTTTATGGGGTATGTTGGATTTTATAAAAACTCCAACACCTTGTTTGGAAGTGTTGTTGTTAGCTAAGTTTACGAAGTAGCTACTGTAGTATTTGGGAGGAAATGGGGTGAAGTTGTGGGCGCAATGGGTTTCCTGTAATGAGATGAAGCTAGGATCCGTTTCCTTTATAAGCAATTGGAGGTTGTGATAGTTGTTTGTGAAGCTGTTCATATTCCATTGTAGCATGACGAAATCCATACTTGCGGTTATTAATTCCACGGCTCGTGTAATCAAGCGGATATTTTAGGTGATTTAAGGTGTCGAAAGATCCATGATTACCCTGTCGAGAGTTTCCTCGGTGAGGGATGGTATATAGCAACTGTTATCTCTGAATAGAGACTGTGTCAATCGTGGAATTGGTGATGTAAACTCATCATTAGATACAGAGTTGTTGTTATATGTTATATTGTTTTTTTCACAGTCTTGTTAAACCTTCGTAGTGAATAGACGTGTTAGCGGAGTTTTTTTTACATACTAAACAAACAAACAAATATTCGTAATAAGTACTGATTCGTAATAATTACAGATTTTGTGAAATTTGCTTTATTTGCATTAATAATTTTTCATATAATCTGAAACAAGAAAAATAAGCAGAAAAACAACCGCAAACAATTGTGAAGTGAGTTCTAACGGCAGAAATGCCTATTTTACTATGAGTTCTGATATTCTTAATGCACACAATAAAAATAAAAAATCGGATGATAGTCCTTTTCTAACGGCAAAGCTAATTTTACGTGACCGATCAACTTCGCGTACTCCGATGCCAAGTAGTGATTCGATAACACTACCGTTGCCAAGTACTTCTATATTTAAGTGAGCGCCATTATCCGCTCCGGGCTCGTGTTCATCACTTAACCAAGTTATCACTACAGACAACAGTAGTCAGAAACCTGAGATGCCTGTTGGAATGGACAGAGTTGCAAAAGATTCACGTCAATGCCTGCCCGAAGGCCTAACCTGACGGTGCAATATAGCACAAGGGTGAATAAAGCACGTTCACCACCGCCCCAGTAGCCCCCGCCAAAGGCACATGACTGGAGCGCCAACTAACATGTGCCCCTGACAGGGACAACATGGTAGCAAGTTCCGTACAGGCTGCAGAACCATGTACAGACACCTTGCTAAGATGCTTGGAGCTATCTAACCTCCTACTACCCAAATGGCACGGCAGTGGAAATTTTGCCCCCATCTGACCTGAGGCTTCACCTACCGTAACCATTACAGCAGCTCTGTCGAATAGCAACAGCACCTAGAGATATATGACCTGAAGAGAACATCTACATCATGCCACTAGCCCATGATTGAAGACACACTCATCCAGCCCATACCTCTCCCCGCGTATCTTTTGGTTTTAACCACAGCCACCACGTGATCCCCGAAGGGGCCTCACCAACAACCAGACTAGGACAAGTCCTAGGGGCTACTGGTTCCCGTGGCACCAGATAGGACTCTGGTCGGCCTTGTGTTAAAAACACCTCCGATTTTAGGTTCCTTGCACACCTGAGGCATCGGTAACACCTCTACCCAGACTAGCGTAGCAAGCTACTTCCTTAATTACTTATATGCACGCCCGTTACCCTGGTGTTTCAGGGATTGGGTAGTAACATATTCAGTTTTAGGGCAATTGGCCAAAGGTCAAGGTCTGGAAAGACCAACTACCCCTCCGGACGAGCGAGCGAACCCGCTTTTACCTTTAGTTTACTTGCATGCGCGCCCGTTGCCCTGTTGTTTCAGGGATTGGGTAGCAACATACAAGTTTTTAGGGGTTATCAGCAAAAAGGCCTAGGTCCGGAAACCTGATAACCCTATACCCCAGGAAGCACAACACCAAGCCACCAAGACAAGAAGTATTGACCGTGCCCCCCGGGGGGATGTTGGAATGGACAGATATATCACAGTGGTAAAGCGCGGGCGAAGCCCAAATTCTTCAAAGATCTCATCGGTTCCCAAGATATCCAGGGATATCGACGCCGCCTCAACTAATCGCCAAAAACGGTTTTAAAATATTGCAAGATTAGAGCAACAAACCCGAAGAATCCTCGAAAAAAACCTAAAAACCACCATCAATCTGCCTGAGACAAAAAAATTCAAACACACTTATTAAAAAACTAATCTCGGTCATTAGTGAAAAGGCATTTCACATTGTTTCAATAAAACGTGGTAACATTGACGAAACAAAAGTTCAAATATAAAAAGAAACAGACTTCCGCAAAATGGTTACTGAATTTGAGAAAAAATAATGCAAGTTTTTACACATTCCAGCTTAAGAGCGCTAAAGGAATACAGGTCGTTTTGAAGGGCATAGATTCTTACGTTGTCCCTGCTGAAATAAAAGATGCTCTCACCCTGAAAGGATTCAAGGTAAAAAATGTATCCAACATAATAAATAGGGAGAAGATCCCCCAACCCCTATTTCGCGTTGAAATGGAGCCAAACGATGTAATATTGAAGAAAATGAGACCCATCCCATTTACAACTTAAAATATCTCTTATATCGGAAAATCACAGTTGAAGAACCACACAAGCGTTCAGGACCCGTACAATGCCATAACTGTCAAGAATATGGCCATACGAAAAGTTATTGTAAATTACCTACTGTTTGTGTTGTGTGCGGTGAATTGCACGATAATGCCATTTGCAATAAGTCGAAAGATCAGAGGGAAAAAAAGTGCAGTAATTGTGGAGCTAATCACACTGCTAACTACAGGCTATGAGTCAAAAGCCTAAAGTACTCCGCTACTTATCCTCCTATGGCCCAACCAATCTCTACACAAGTATCGTATGCTGACGCTGTGAAGATCAACTCTGTTCCCATGCAAAAAGTGTCGCCACCAAATAACACAACAAATGCAAACGCAAGCTTTAATTTCAATCGCCTTGAAGCTACTATTGATAATCTGGTGCAAACTATAAACAACTTTACAACAAATATGACTAGCATGAAGCAGGAAATGCTGCGAATGCAGAACACACTGCTTCAAGCATTAGTTAATAAGCCATGAATACGTTAAAAGTATGTTTCTGGAACGCAAACGGCATTCGCGAGCATAAAAACGAGCTTGAGCACTTTCTCTCGGAAAAAAATATTGATATAATGTTGGTATCTGAGACTCATTTGACTTCGAGAAGCCTTTTTAAATTGAGTGGCTACACCTTATATGATACAAAGGACCCGAGAGGAAGAGCATGCGGAGGATCGGCAGTTCTAATAAAGTCAAGACTCAAGCACTATATTCTTGAGAACACTTGTAAAGACCATCTACAAGCAACAAATATTTGCATCGAAAATTTTTGTACAAATCTCGTAATATTATCAGTTTACTCCCCTCCCAGATTTTCAATCACTGAGGATCAATACGAGGATTTTTACAAAACTCTTGGACCTTGTTTCGTAGCAGCTGGGGACTACAATGCAAAACATACGTTCTGGGGATCGCGTCTTATTACACCTAGAGGTCGAGCGTTGTTCAACACAGTTTTAAAAATGGGCTTGGACGTCATTTCGAGCGGGGAGCCCACTTACTGGCCTACTGATATACAAAAAATTCCAGATGTTATAGATTTTGGCGTCATGAAAAATATCTCTAGGGATTTAATTAATGTTGAAGCTTCTCATGATCTCTCCTCCGACCACTCTCCAACGATCGTTACAATTTGTAGCCCACTAAGAAGTGATTTACCTCACCTATATGTGAAGATGATAAATCGTGTTAACTGGCTGGGGTTCAAAAAATATCTCAGTAGTCATTGTACGGAAAACATCAGGCTTAGAACTTCCGATGATATTGAATTCAACATTGCCAATCTTACCGAAAATATTAAACAGGCTGCTAAACATGCCACTACCTCCCATCCGCTGACTGGGTTTAATAGAATTTATTCTGCGGATATTGAACGTCTCGCATGTGAAAAAAGAAGAGCTAGAAGGGAATAGCAACAGCACAGATCACCACAACATAAAATCAGACTTAAAGAATGCACTAAACGACTCCAAGAGTTACTTGCATCTGAAAAATCTGCATCTCTTAAAAACTATCTGGAAGGTCTCGATGTCACAGCAGCATCGAATTACTCCTTGTGGCGCGCTGTTAGAAAACTTAAAACACCCGTTGAGTTTAAACCACCCCTGCGCACTTCTACTGGAGGTTGGGCAAGAACCAATACTGAAAAAGGTAACATATTTGCTGAGCATTTAAAATACGTATTTACCCCAAACACATGTACTGGTGCTGTTGATTTGCCGAGTGTAGTTGCTCTACCCCCTCGACCCATAAAGTTTAAGATGCGTGATGTAAATAAACTAATTGCTGAAACCAACCCAAAGAAGACCCCGGGTATTGATGGAATTAGTAACAAGACGCTGATGAACTTGCCTCGTATTGCTATTAGAATCCTGTTATTTATTTTTAATGCCATTTTACGACTGGAGTATTATCCACACAGCTGGAAACTTGGCATGGTCAAAATGATTCCAAAGGCGGGGAAAGATCTTACCACGGTTGAGTCATATAGGCCAATAAGTTTACTGTCAACAATTTCGAAGCTCTTCGAAAAGCTGCTCATGACGAAATTGTCCCCAATTCTAACTGATAATGGGTGCATACCGAACCATCAATTTGGTTTTAGAAGTCAGCATAGTACCGTTGAACAAACTCATAGATTGGTTCACTTTATAAGAAGAACATTTGAAGAAAAGAAGTATTGTTCTTCCCTCTTTATTGATGTTTCTCAGGCATTTGATAAAGTGTGGCATGAACGCCTAATTTTAAAATTGAAGACATATCTACCAATAAACATTATAAATCTTTCGGAAAGTTTCATTCTTGTCCGGAAGTTCACTGTTGTGGAAGGAGACTTCATGAGTGTGCCCGAAACCATCTCATCCGGTATGCCACAGGGGAGTATACTGGGGCCAGTTTTGTATTTGATTTATACCTGTGATATGCCTTTGAGCAGTAATATCCTCACTTTTACTTTTGCCGATGATACAGCCTGCCTTAGTATGCATGAAAACCCTCACGAGGCATCCCGATATCTTCAGGAACATATTAACCTGTTGGAGCTGTGGTTGAACTTATGGAGAATAAAAGTAAATGAACAAAAGTTTGTTCATGTCACATTTACCCTACGAAGAGACACTTGTTCCCCCATTCGAATCAACAATTAAGTTGTTCCTCAACATTCACAGGTGAAATACCTTGGTATACATCTTGACCGACGGCTTACATGGAAACACCACATTGACTCTAAGCTAACACAAATGAAGCTTAAATTAACCCAGATACACTGGCTGATTGGTAGAAATTCTACCCTCAGTCTAGATTGTAAACTTTTAATATACAAGTCGCTTTTGAAACCAATATGGTGCTACGGAATTCAGCTATGGGGCACTGCTTCAGCTTCCAATGTAGAGAGAATCCAACGAATGCAAAACAAAATTTTAAGGTTAATAACATCGGCTCCATGGTACATGAAAAATTCAATTTTACATCGTGATTTAAATATGCCACTTGTGACCGCTGAAATTGCAAAATATGCTGGAAATATATAACAAAACTCGAGTCCCATTCTAATCCCTTGCTCGTAACATCTTGAACTTTACTGGACACATCCGCTTAAAAAAGAGGGATACTACGGCCTTAATACGCAACACTCCAGATGAAACTTTTTAAAAATATTTTTATGCTTAACACGACTCTTATGTATTATTAATTACTATCACTAAGTTTATGTCTGACACTGGTTGGGCCTAATAATATATATATATATATATATATATATATATATATATATATATATATATATATATATATATATATATATATATATATATATATTTAAGATTTGAATACATATTGTTAGTTCAGATTGGAAGATACAATAAATAAATATTAGTGGAAAAAAATTCCAGATGTTGCTTTTGCGTTTTCAATTATTGTCATGGTTTTGATGACATTATTTTTGTGTTGTGTTGTTTCTTTGATAATTGATGTTTGTTGTTGTTTAGAGGTAGTTGGGGTTTTTTCATTTGGTTGGTTTGCATGTGATGTATATTGTTTGTTTAAATCAGTGGTTATAGTAGTGACGTTTTCTCTTCTTTCGCCTTTATTGATTAGAGCTTGTTTGCGTCTAGAAGGGGAATTGGACACGGTAGAAACATAAGTTGTTGTTTGGTTTGCTTTGGGTAGTAGGTTGTTATTTTTTTAATTGCGACGGGCTTCTTCTATGCTGCAATAGTTTTCAGTTTTGAATTTCAGAATTTCTCTCATTTGAATGTACCTAGGGCAGTTCTTGTCTGCCGAGCAATTCGTGCAAAATATGCGAGTTCATTGTTCCAAAGTGTGAGATGGTAAACTGCATGTGGGGCATGTGGCGTCACCCTTGCACCGATTTTTTGTGTGGCCTAATTTTTGGCAGTTTTTGCATCTCATTGGGCTCGGAATATAGAAGTCTACTTTGCACCTGTACCAGGCGAGATCGACTGTCTTAGGCTTGCGATAAAGATCGAAACTGATTATAGTTTTTCCAGTTGGGATTCGGGCCTTGCCGTCCTCACTCGGTTTTGTGAATTTGTATACATCGATGACACCTTGCGTTCTCATTTCCTGTACGATTTCTTGTTCTGGAACATTTATTAAGCACGGAGCGTAGATAACCCCTTTTATGGAGTTAAGAGAGTTGTAAAGTTTGCATGTAATAGGGCATACGTTAGATAATTATTTGGCAACACGTGCACTGCGTGCTAGTATCAGTAAGCTCCCGTCGCGTAATAGAGATACTTATAAAATCGAATTCGTTGTTGATACTTTCCACTCTTTTTTTAATCGCAAATGGGCTCATTTGTGATAATTGTTTTTTAGGATCGTTGGATGAAATTAAAACGTATTTAGGGTTATTCTTGTTATTATTGGATGCTGTTGGTAAGTCTGGGAATTCATTGGGCTTTTGTTTTTTGGATACAATATCGATATAATACCCCAATGCATGAAATCTGTAATTGAAGATTTTATCAATGAGTAGATTAAATATATTATCACACGGTTTAAATATTAAACAAACGAACGGAAAGGAAGAGTTATTGCAAATTACAAATTAAACAAATGATTCAATAAAAATATTATCAGAAAACAATCGGTCGTTTCGAATGCTAGACGTAACTGTTATTTAATATTATCTTTCTTTTTAACGAGAAAAAATTTTAATGCACGAAAATATTTGTTAATTTTCAGTAGAAAAAAATTAAATTTTTTATTATTTTCATTAAAATAAAATATTTATATTTAAGGCATAATATTCCTATTTACGTTCTTACTACACATATTTAAAAAAAATGTATGCCATCAGAAGGCGCGCTTGGCTGTTCCAACATTTTTTGCAAGTAGTTAAATAATGTCTTAAAAATAAAATCAAATATTTATTCTCCTTACAATCGTTTCTATACGGATAGCAAAGCTATCCGATGATTTTTATTGCCAATTTTTCACCTCAAGACGAGTTAATTACAACAAATCCGAGAAACCAGTTGTCAAACTCTTTATAAAAAGTTTAATGGACAATTTGTATATATGGAGTTTGGCAATCATGTCACCTATCACATGGGAAGTAAATCCCTTCGTAATGAGTGTCATCATAGAGAAATTATAATATATACACGTACTAAATTCTAATTCAATAATCTTATATCTTTCAGGTACCATGACAACAAAATGGTTAACTATGATACACAAAATGGTTTTTTTGTGAAATCAAATATACAGAAAGATACGACGATATTAGACGCCAATACTTTGAAAGCTGATAAGAATGATGAAAACCTTGCTAAAGGAAATAAAACTGCTCAAACGTTAAAGTTCATGCAACCACTTGGTTTTTCGTTACCTTCATCTATAAGTACATTGACCATTCAGAAGGTACGATTTCATCATGCTGGAAATTACACTTGCGCCCCTTCAAATGCAAGATCAGCAAGTACATCAGTTCATGTTCTGCAAGGTACATTATTTTAACAAAAAATATTATTAAAAAAATTCTCGGTGTATGTTTTCAATACGAGTTCTGGAACAGAATTTAGAGCGGTACTCGACGATTGTTGTGTTTGCTATTGTAATTGCGGAAATATAGCTCCACTTTATTCACTTGCAGTACTCGTCTATATCAGCAATTGTAACTTCTGTATATAAACACACATATATATATATATATATATATATATATATATATATATATATATATATATATATATATATATATATATATATATATATATATATGTTTATATATATATATATATATATATATATATATATATATATATATATATATATGTTTATATATATATATATATATATATATATATATATATATATATATATATATGTTTATATATATATATATATATATATATATATATATATGTTTATATATATATATATATATATATATATATATATATATATATATATATATATATATACATATATATGTATATATATATATATATATATATATATATATATATATATATATATATATACATATATATGTATATATATATATATATATATATATATATATATACATATATATGTATATATATATATATATATATATATATATATATATATATATACAATAGAATCTTAGAAAAGTTAACTCTCATAAAAGTTAAACGCGCGGATAAGTTAACAGTTTTTCATAATCCACGCGCAGCTCTAAAAAGTTAACTTTTCGGTTAACTTTTTAGAGCGTGTACATACATATATACATACATCTAAAGTAAGTTTCTCGAAAGCAGTTGAAAGCATCAATAGCGTTATAAAATGGTTTGATAGCAACAATGATGTAAATGATGTGTCAGACCTAATCAATATGCGTACGAAAATGATCAGGAGCACGGCTGCCAGATTTGACGATTTATCGTCATTTTGACAATTTTGCTTTCAAAACTGGATAATTGACGATTTGACGATTTTTTGAAAAAATATGACGATTTTAGTCTTTTGAACAATGGTAGCTTTAAGGCATTTCTTTATGTTAATAAAGTGTTTATCATAGTAAATAAATTCGTAATATTATGCACACGTTAAAGTTTCACAATTTTAGTTTAATATCTGTGTTGCAATTAAATTCAAATTGACCTAATTTAAGTTCAATGCATAAGTTGCATTTTTTTCATAGTAAGCATAAAATTAAGAATAATAATAAGTGCAAATATAATAACCCAAATTAATATAACAATAAGTGCAAATACAGTAAAACAAAAAATTAAATAACTTAATAGTAATAAGTACACCTCCAAACCACCATCCATCTATTTGAGAGAAAAAAATTCAAACACCCTTATCAAAAAATTAATATCGGTCATTGGTGAAAAGGCATTTCACATTGTTCCAATTAAACATGGTAACATTGATGAAACTAAAATTCAAATATGTATATGAAGAAAAAGGTTTGCGCAAAATGATTAATGAACTTGAAAAAAATAAAACAAGTTTTTACACATTCCAGCTTAAGAGCGCTAAAGGCCTACAGGTCGTATTGAAGGGCATATATTCTTACGTTGTCCCTGCTGAAATAAAAGATGCTCTCACCTTGAAAGGATTCAAGGTAAAAAATGTATCCAACATAATAAACAGGGAGAAGATCCCCCAACCCTTATTTCGCGTTGAACTGGAGCCAAATGATATTAAATTGAAGAAAAATGAGACCCCTCCAATTTATAACTTAAAGTATCTCTTATACCGAAAAATCACAGTTGATGAACCACACAAGCGTTCAGGACCCGTACAGTGCCATAATTGTCAAGAATACAGCCACACAAAAACTTATTGCAAATTACCTACTGTTTGTGTTGTGTGCGGTGAATTACGCGGTACTGCTATTTGCAATAAGTCGAAAGACCAGAAGAAGAAAAAGTGCAGTAATTGTGGAGGTAACCACACTGCTAACTGCAGAGGATGTCCTGTATACTCTTTCGTTAAACAGGCTATGAGTCAAAAGCCTAAAGTACTCCGCTACTTATCCTCCTATGGCCCAACCAATCTCTACACAAGTATCGTATGCTGACGCTGTGAAGATCAACTCAGTTCCCATGCAAAAAGTGTCACCACCAAATAACACAACAAATGCAAACCCAAGCTTTAATTTCAATCGCCTTGAAGCTACTATTGATAATCTGGTGCAAACTATAAGCAACTTTACAACAAATATGAATAGTATGATGCAAGAAATGCTGCGAATGCAGAACACACTGCTTCTAGCATTAGCTAACAAGCCATGAACACGTTAAAATTATGTTTCTGGAACGCAAACGGCATTCGCCAACATAGAAACGAACTTGAGCACTTCCTCACGGTAAAGAATATTGATATAATGTTGGTATCTGAGAGCCATTTGACTTCGAGAAGCCTTTTTAAAATGAGTGGCTACACCTTATATGATTCAAAGGACCCGAGAGGAAGAGCATGCGGAGGATCAGCAATTCTAATAAAGTCAAGAATCAAGCACTATATTCTTGAGAACATTTGTAAATACCATCTACAAGCAACAAATATTTGCATCGAAAATTTTTGTAGAAATCTCGTGATATCATCAATTTACTCCCCTCCCAGATTTTCAATCACTGAGGATCAATACGAGGATTTTTACTCTTGGACCTTGTTTCGTAGCAGCTGGCGACTACAATGCAAAACATACGTTCTGGGGATCGCGTCTTATTACACCTAGAGGTCGAGCGTTGTTCAACACAATTTCAAAAATGGGCTCGGACGTCATTTCGAGGGGAGAGCCCACTTACTGGCCTACTGACATACAAAAAATTCTAGATGTTATAGATTTTGGCGTCATGAAAAATATCTCTAGGGATTTAATTCATGTTGAAGCTTCTCATGATCTCTCCTCCGATCACTCTCCAACGATCTTTACAATTTGTAGCCCACTAAGAAGTGACTTACCTCACCCATATGTGAATGATAAATCGTGTTAATTGGCTGGGGTTCAAAAAATATCTCAGTAGTCATTGTACGGCAAACATTAAGCTAAGAACTTCCAATGATATTGAATTTAACATTGCCAATCTTACCGAAAATATTAAACAGGCTGCTAAACATGCCACTACCTCTCATCCGCAGACTGGGTTTAATAGAATTTATTCTGCGTATATTGAACGTCTCGTATGTGAAAAAAGAAGAGCTAGAATGGAATGGCAACAGCACAGATCACCACAACATATAATCAGATTTAAAGAATGCAATAAACGACTCCAAGAGTTACTTGCATCTGATAAATTTGCTTCTCTTAAAAACTATCTGGAAGGTCTCGATGTCACAGCAGCATCTAATTACTCCTTGTGGCGCGCTGCTAAAAGACTTAAAACACCCGTTGAGTTTAAACCACCCCTGCGCACTTCTACCGGAGGTAGGGCAAGAACTACTACTGAAAAAAGTAACATATTGCTGAGCATTTAAAATACGTATTTACCGCAAACACATGTCCTGGTGCTGTTGATTTGCCGAGTGTAGTTGCTCTACCCCCTCGACCCATAAAATTTAAGATACAAAAACTAATTGCTGAAACCAACCCGAAGAAGCTCAAGATGCTGATGAAGTTGCCTCGTGTTGCTATTAGAATCCTATTATTTATTTTTAATGGCATTTTACGACCGGAGAATTATCCACACAGCTGGAAACTTGCCATGGTCAAAATGATTCCAAAGGCGGGTAAAGATCTTACCAAGGCTGAGTCATATAGGCCAATAAGTTTACTGTTAACAAAGCTCTTTGAAAAGTTGCTCATGAAAAATTGTCACCAATTCTAACTGATAATGGGTGCATACCGGACCATCAATTTGGTTTTAGAAGTCAGCATAGCACCATTGAACAAAATCATAGATTGGTTCACTTCATAAGAAGAACATTTAAAGAAAAGAAGTATTGTTCTTCCCTCTTTATTGATGTTTCTCAGGCATTTGATAAAGTAGCATGAAGGACTAGTTTTAAAATTGAAGACATATCTGCCAATAAACATTGTAAATCTTTTGGAAAGTTATATTCTTGCCCGGAAGTTCACTGTTGTGGAAGGAGACTTCATGAGTGTGCCCGAAACTATCTCATCCGGTGTGCCACAGGGGAGTATACTGGGGCCAGTTTTGTATTTGATTTATACCTGTGATATGCCTTTAAGCAGTAATATCCTAACCTCTACATTTTCCGATGATACAGCCTGCCTTGATATGCATGAAAACCTTCACGAGGCATCCCGATATCTTCAGGAACATATTAACCTGTTAGAACAGTGGTTGAACTTATGGAGAATAAAAGTAAATGAACAAAAGTGTGTTCATGTCACATTTACTCTACGAAGAGACACTTGTTCCCCCATTCGAATCAACAATCAAGTTGTTCCTCAACATTCGCAGGTGAAATACCTTGGTATACATCTTGACCGACGGCTTACATGGAAACACCACATTGACTCTAAGCTAATACAAATGAAGCTTAAATTAACCCAGATATACTGGCTGATTTGAAACCTATATGGTGTTACGGAATTCAGCTATGGGACACTGCTTCAGCTTCCAATGTAGAGAGAATACAACGAAGGCAAAACAAAATTTTAAGGTTAATTACATCAGCTCCATGGTACATGAAAAATTCAATTTTACATCTTGATTTAAATATGCCACTTGTGACCGCTGAAATTGCAAAATATGCTGGAAATATATAACAAAACTCGAGTCCCATTCTAATCCCCTTGAACATCTTGAACTTTACTAGACACATCCGCTTAAAAAAGAGGTATACTACGGCCTTAATACGCAATACTCCAGATGAAACTTTTTGAAAATAGTTTTGTGCTTAACACGACATTTATGTATTATTAATTACTATCACTAAGTTTATGTCCGACACTGGTTGGGCCTAATTATTATATATATACTTAAGATTTGAATACTTATTGTTCGTTCAGTTTTGAAGATACAATAAATAAATATTAGTGGAAAAAAATTTCCACCTCTCGGAAGCCATACTTTTGTTTTGGTGATAAGGAATTGAATCCAAAAAGAAAAAAATGTGTTTGATTTTGAGTATTTTTTAATATAAACTTGAGTTTATTTTGCGTTTAAAATCAAGTTTTGTAATACAAATATCTTTTTTGTTACAACATATCTTATAGATGAAAAGCCGGCGGCAATGCAACATTTCAACCGTACTATCTGGGATGGAGAATTGAATAATAACAGCATGAGTACAACTGGAACAACAACTACAAACAACTCCTTTAACATCTTTCCCAGCATATTTTACCTCAAAATAATATTATTTTGTACCTACGAGACGTCTGCCGTGAGCATTATTAAATTGATTTTTAACATCCTATCATACATAAAATTATATAATATTAATAGATGAAGTTTAATTAAATTAAATGAAATTGTACATTTGTAAGGTTAAATAAAATTATTTCTAAATATCATGCATGAAATTTGAATTATTAACAACATAAGTGATATTTAAAATAAAACACACTTCACACTTAGAATGACAATGACTTTTATTTTTATTGAGAATTTTATTAAGCTTTAACGCTCGCGAAGTATTCCAACTTCTCTTCACCAGGTCCAACACGTTGTTGAACAAAATAATATATAATCTAAACTGTGTCAAATGCTTACCGAAACGCGTGCACATCAAAACAAGGCTGAATTTGTGTGCGATTAAAACAGAAGTGCACTTACAAAAACAACAAAAGAAAACAGAACACAGACAGTGGGAATAGCATCAGACGTGTTGCTACCAAGCCTTTATTTAACCGGAGTTCCCACTAAGCGCATTATACTCTACAGTTTAATTCTCGCATCGTTAAATAAATGCCCGAATACAGGAGAACCCATGTTGAACATCCGTCTTCTTACCAATCCAGGCCATTGACATAGGAATTGTTAGTTGCATACTCCCTATATCGTGTGGCAAGTGAAGTCATTGCGTTGAACTCTTTAGCTTTTTTGCATGTCCGCTAGTGATAAATTGTCCGGTTATCAAAGAGACCAATATGGCACCAAATGACCACTATGTTAAACAGTTCGCTCACCTCAGTAAGTGATAATAGACAAAGAAAGACTATTTTCGCGCTTAGAAACGGGCCATTTTAGTTGACGTGCCCCATTGTATGACTGTTGAACCTAGAAGATCAATCGTTTTACGAAGGTAATAGTCTTTAAAAAAGTCTGATATTCATCGCTATTGTGCCGGAGTTTTTGCTAACTCTCATACCTCTGAAGCAACTATAACTGCAAGCCAATCTAAGACAACTTGTATAGATCATCATTGTCCAGAATAAATTTGGCATAGGCAATATGCTTCAATTAGATTATCATCTAGAAATTATTTGCGAAGTGAGTGTTGAATAGAATCATTAAAAGCTGTCCAAGTTCCATCGGAGTCCTGTATGTACTCATATGTACAGAGGGTAGTGAACAAGATTTTTCTGAAATTAAAAGGTTTAAGATTTCTCTTTATTTATGAACATTTTTCCTTTTTGTTTGTGTTTTTAATTTAAACAGGCTACTTCCTTCAATCGTATTTTATAAGCCAAATTACATGTGATAGTTATTAAAGAACAAATTACAACAAAGACAAATGTGTAAATTATTCTGACAAATTTTTGTTTTTATTTTTATTCCGGCTCTAGGTCATATATTAAATAAAACTCTTTTTTTTTTTTGTTTTATTTAAATTTTTATTTTTTTATTCCATATTTCGATCACCATCGGTTCTCTTCTTTAGGAATTTTAAGTAAAGCAAATTACATGTGATAGTTATCAAAGAACAAATTACAACAAAGATCAAATGTGTAAATCATTCTGACAAACACTAGCAGAACGGAACAACATGCTGTTTTCGAAAGCCGCTACACTTTCATCATCAGCGTTCCTGTGTTTGGTCCACCTCTGTGGTGTCAGTTGATGTATATTTCAGCCATTCATACCAATCTTCACTGCAAATGTAATACGAGAATTGTTTTTTATTCATCGTATCATAATCTGTGAAAACTTTTTTTTTTGTAATGAAGAGTTTTCACAGATTATGATACGATGAATAAAAAACAATTCTCGTATTACATTTGCAGTGAAGATTGGTATGAATGGCTGAAATATACATCAACTGACACCACAGAGGTGGACCAAACACAGGAACGCTGATGATGAAAGTGTAGCGGCTTTCGAAAACAGCATGTTGTTCCGTTCTGCTAGTGTTTGTCAGAATAATTTACACATTTGTCTTTGTTGTAATTCGTTCTTTAATAACTATCACATGTAATTTGGCTTATAAACTACGATTGAACGAAGTAGCCTGTTTAAATTAAAAAACACAAACAAAAAGGAAAAATGTTCATAAATAAAGAGAAATCTTAAATCTAAATAAATTAATAAAAAGCTAATGGCTTGTAGCAAAAATTAATAAATATACATACTTATAGTAACAAACCAAACAAGTTTGTCATAAGTAAAAAACAAAATAAGCAAATTAAAAAGCATGTGTGGTTGGTAAAGAATAGGTAACAATGGCAATACCGTTGTAAATTAGTGAGGTGAAATTTGAGCTTTTCATTACAAAAAAAGCTTTCACAAATTGTGATACGATGAATCAAAACAATTCACGTATTACATTTGCAGTGAAAATTTGTATAAATAGCTGAAATATGCATCAACTGACACCACAGAAGTGGACCAAACACAAGAACGCTGATGATGAAAGTGTAGCGGCTTTCGAAAACAGCATGTTGTTCCGTTCTGCTAGTGTTTGTCAGAATAATTTACACATTTGTCTTTGTTGTAATTTGTTCTTTAATAACTATCACATGTAATTTGGCTTATAAAATACGATTGAACGAAGTAACCTGTTTAAATTAAAAAACACAAACTAAAAGGTTTTCTGTTTCAAGAAGATCCCCCAGCTGAGTTGAAGGTGTTGGTGATACTCTCAACCTCAAGGTATATATTAGAGAATCATGGGCATTCAAGATTGGATAAACCCTAATTTATCCTGAATACCTGGCAAACGGAAACCTATGCTTCGGCTGAAATTATGAGAGACTTCTAGAAGAGTCATACTGTCTTAGAGATCTTTTTCCATTAACTATTATTGTTTCCGAAATCGACCATACTCGTATTAAGTAAACAAAAATTTTGGTAATCCCTTTTTTTAATTTTTAAGCTTAAGGTCTTTTATTTTTAAAAAATTTAATTAAAAATAACAATCAATATTTCGATACTCATTGAGTATCATCTTCAGCACAATTCTCTTTTTTATAAATTAAAAAAACGGATTATTATAAAAGAGGTCAAAAAATATAGATACATTATTAAAAATTTTGGTATTTATGTGTATTTCCAGTTGATTAATTCATATTCATTGTATAAGATATTGACAATGACAAATATCTTTAGCCGTGTAGGCCTAACTTTAGAGATCGTCTTTTGGTTGTGAGTTTCCTATTCTTGTTTTTTTATGGTCTTATGGACACCATTGTGTTTATGGTCGGTTTTCTATATTATTTTTTATATCGCAATTGTTTAAGTGCATTTAACACTTTTGGACTGATTTTGGCAAAAGGTATTTTCAGCTTTTTAAGTAGCATGGTGGCCTCGGACCTACGTTGGGGATATCTACTATGATGTTTTGCTTTTCTTTCTTTAGTAGTCTCCTCCAGTTTTCTTTGGCCACCTTAACTGCTTTGCACTTTCTGATTACATGTGGCGATATTACACCTTCTTCTAAATAAATGTCTTACCTCTTTAAGTTATGAAAGTGGAGTATTTTACACAAAGGAAATTGCTTTCAATACATTTGTGTCGGAAAAAACCAATTGTCAATGTAATATTAAAAAATCTATTTTAAATTTATAACAGATTTTTATGAGAAACATTATACATATAACAGCGCAAATTAGTGATCGGCTACTAGCTGTACCGCATGAGCTAAGAATTTTAAATGCAAATGAAAATACAGGATTAAGAAGTGTTCCTACAATTGCTAATACGGCCGCAGATATGGTATTCCCCCCGGGGGGCACGGTTTATACATCTTGTCATGGTGGCTTGGTGTTGTGCTTCCTGGGGTATAGGGTTATCAGGTTTCCGGACCTAGGCCTTTTTGCTGATAACCCCTAAAAACCTGTATGTTGCTACACAATCCCTGAATTAACAGGGCAACGGGCGCGCATGCAAGTAAGTTAAAGGTAAAAGTGGGTTCGCCCGCTCGTCCGGTAAGTGGGTAATATGGTCTTTCCAGACCTTTACCTTTGGCCAATTACCCCTTGAACTTAATATGTTACTACCCAATCCCTGAAATAACAGGGCAACGGGCGTGCATATAAGTAATTTAAGGAAGTAGCTCTGCCTATGCTTGTCTGGGTAGAGGTGCTACCGATACCTCAGGTTTGCATGAGACCTAAAATCGGAGGTGTTTTTAACACAAGGCTGACCAGAGTCCCATCTGGTCCCACGGGAACCAGTAGCCCCTAGGACTTGTCCTAGACTGATTATTGGTGAGGCCCCTTCGGGGATCACGTGGTGGCTGTGGTTAAAACCCAAAGATACGCGGGAAGTTATGGGTCGGATGAGTGTGTCTGCAATATGGTGCTAGTGACCGGTTGTAGATGCTCTCTTCAGGCCATATATCTCTGTGCTGTTGCTATTCGACAGAGCTGCCCTGATGGTTGCGGTTATCAAGCCCCAGGTAAGATAGGGGGCAATATTTTGCTGCTGGGCCAATGTTGGGGTGGTAGGAGGTTAGATAGCTCCAGCACTCTAGCAAGGTTGTCTGTGCATGGTTCTGCAACCTGTACAGAATTTGCTACCATGTCGCCCCTATTAGGGGCACATTTCTTTTGCCCGTACTTGTGCCTCTGGAAGGGGCGACAGGGACGGTGGTGAACGGCTTTATTCACCCAGTGCGAAGAGCACCGTCAGGTTAAGTTTATGACAGGTACTGACGTAAAATCTTTGACATCTGCAGATGTGGTAGATATGACGAAGAAGTAGGATTTGAATGAAAGTGAAAATAGTTCAGACAGCAATGCTATTTCTTACTCTCCACCAGCCCTAACCACCATTACGTACCCACTATGCAGTCAAATGTGTAGAAATTCATGATCAGCTGCCAGATGTGCCGGATGATCTAAGAAAAAATGGAAATATAGGACTAAAAAGTATTCCTACAGTTGCCAATGCGGCTGCATATACTTTAGAAAGTGGAAATAGTGTATACAGCAATGTTGTTTCTAATTCCTAATCTGAAAGCTGTTATAAGTATTAAAAAATAAAATTCATCTTATTTTCAAAATTAATTTAATTTTGGTCTTAATATTTTTAGCGTAAAAATGAGTTTTAAAAAATTGTGACTAGAAAATTTTTCTTGTAACAATTTTAACAGCTTTTTTATATTTATGAGAAAGAAGTTTTTAAAAAAATTTATTAATTTATTTTAAACTAGCTGACCCAGGCAAACGTTGTTTTGCCTTCAAGTTTTCACTAAATCGACATAGCAATTATTGTTCATGTTGTGGGAGTAGGAAAGCAGCTTACTAAATAATGCAACCAAGGGTTGACATCATATCTAATATGTCATTCATTTAATATGCAACCAAGGGTTGACATCATATCTAATATGTCATTCATTTAATATGTCATTTTTGTTACTTGTTGTTTTGTTCAAATATATTTCACTTCCGTTCTAGCAGAGCTTGTGAAAAGTAGTCTTTTAATTATTTCGACACCACAACAAAATTGGCGACGAGGATCAAGGAAGTGCAGATAAATTGTGAGAATTTCGTAAAAGCAGCATAAAATTGCTGGAAGCATTTTCTACGGAAAAAAATAAATGAATAAAAAATTGTTGCTTGTTGGTGCATTGAAGGCGCCATTTGTAAAAATCATTCTAGAAGCATTTCTCGGCAATAAAAAAAAATTGTTTTTTGTTGGTGCATTGAAGGCGCCATTTGTAAAAATCATTCTAGAAGCATTTCTAGGCAATAAAAAAAAAAATTGTTTTTTTGTTGGTGCGTTTAAAGCGACATTTTGTTTTCCTTGTCTCTACATTTTTTTCTTGTGATTGCGGCGTCGAAAATGGCGGAAGCAAAGAAAATCCAGGAGCTACTGGAACTTCAGAGCAAATTAATTGAAATGCTCACAAAAGGCAATACAGAAAAGGGACAAGAAAATTTAATGGAAAAATTGGCCAGCAGCATAGCTGAATTTTGTTACGACCCCCAAAACAATATGACATTCGAGATATGGTACGCCCGGCACGAAGACGTGTTCAACGTGGATGGTAAGCAATTGGATGATGCAGCACGAGTTAGGTTGCTGATGAGGAAATTAAATTCGCTAGCATATACGAAATATGCAACATATATTTTGCCGAAAAATCCACGTGACCATTCGTTTGCCGAAACAGTAAAAATACTGGAGAATATGTTTGGTTCGAGGGAATCAATTTTTAGTAAAAGATTTAAATGTTTGCAGCTAGAAAAAGATAGCCTGGAAGACGTTGTCACCTATGCGGCACGCGTAAATGAATGCTGTGAAAAATCTAAGCTTGCGGATATGACAGCTGATCAATTAAAATGTTTACTTTTTGTCATAGGATTAAAGTGCAAGCAAGATTCAGAAATGCGCACGAGACTATTAAATATCTTGGAAGATGAAACTGATCCAAAATTGAGCAAGCTAGTCAGCACTGCAGAGCGGATGCTGAACTTGAGAAAAGATGCAGTATTGGTGGAGCAACCAAACAGGAGCGTCAATGTAGTAAAGACTTCAAATGCTAGCAATGTGAACGTTAGGATGAATGTCAAATCGAAGCCGAAAAAAATACCAAAATCACCCTGTTGGAATTGTGGTGCAATGCATTTTGCAGAACACTGTGAATTTAAAAGTCACAAATGCACGCAGTGTAAACGCATGGGTCACAAGGAGGGGTATTGTAACGCGCAGAGAAATAAGCCACATAAGGGAGCACCCCATGATGGCAGAAAGAAATTTCAGCATCGACCAACAAGCAACAAAGTGCACGTTAGCTGCGTTAATTTTGCAGCACGACGCAAGTATGTTGATGTGATTATTAGGCCAAAAGCACGAGAAATACCTGTGGAAGATGGAAAACCTGTCCAGCTTCAAATAGATACTGCCTCTGACGTAACCATAATTGGCAAGCAAAATTGGCGAAAGTTGGGCAGTCCAGGAGTACGGCTTGAAAATAGCCATGCTACCAGCGCATCGCAGGATAAAATTCGTTTCATAGCTGAATTTCCTTGTGAACTTCAGCTCAACGGGGAAGTTAAACAATTAAAAATTTTTGTAGCAGAAATTGATTCTTTAAATGTTCTAGGTACAGAGTTGCAAAAGATTCACGTCAGTACCTGCCCGAAGGCCTAACCTGACGGTGCACTATTGCACAAGGGTGAATAAAGCACGTTCACCACCGCCCCAGTAGCCCCCGCCAAGGGCACATGAGGAAATGCCAACTAACATGTGCCCCCAACAGGGACAACATGGTAGCAAGTTCCGTACAGGCTGCTGGACCATGTACAGACACCTTGCTAAGATGCTTGGAGCTATCTAACCTCCTACTACAAAAATGGCACGGCAGTGGAACTTTTACCCCAATCTGACCTGAAGCTTCACCTACCGTAACCATTAGAGCAGCTCTGTCGAATAGCAACAGCACCTAGAGATATACGGCCTGAAGAGAACATCACATCATGCCACTAACCCATGATTGAAGACACACTCATCCAGCCCATACCTCTCCCCGCGTATCTTTAGGTTTTAACCACAGCCACCACGTGATCCCCGAAGGGGCCTCACCAATAACCAGTCTAGGACAAGTCCTAGGGGCTACTGGTTCCCGTGGCACCAGATAGGACTCTGGTCAGCCGCGTGTTAAAATCACCTCCGATTTTAGGTTCCTTGCACACCTGAGGCATCGGTAACACCTCTACCCAGACTAGCGTAGCAAGCTACTTCCTTAATTACTTATATGCACGCCCGTTACCCTGGTATTCAGGGATTGGGTGGTAACATATTAAGTTTTAGGGCAATTGGCCAAAGGTCAAGGTCTGGAAAGACCAACTACCCCTCCGGACGAGCGAGCGAACCCGCTTTTACCTTTAGTTTACTTGCATGCGCGCCCGTTGCCCTGTTGTTTCAGGGATTGGGTAGCAACATACAAGTTTTTAGGGGTTATCAGCAAAAAGGCCTAGGTCCGGAAACCTGATAACCCTCTACCCCAGGAGGTTCAACACCAAGCCACCAAGACAGGGTGCATTGACCGCGCCCCCTGGGGGGAATGTTCTAGGTACAGATGCACTTGACATTTTTGGCATATGGGACAAACCATTGAGCAGTATATGTTGCAAAATCGAACATTTGGTACCAGAGAAGGCAGCCGCTGTCATGGCAGAAATTAAACGTCAATATTCGGATGTTTTCAACGCAGTACCATCAAAATGCAGTAAAGCAGTGGTTCAACTGCATTTAAAACCAAATGCAAAACCTATTTTTCGGGCGAAGCGACCGGTGGCCTACGCAGTACAACCCCTAATAGAAGAAGAATTGAATAGACTGCAGCAGCTGGGTATAATTACACCAGTGGATTTTTCGGATTGGGCAGCGCCTATAGTAGCTGTTAGAAAAGCATGTGGTAAAATTCGAATTTGTGGCGACTATTCGTCGGGGTTAAATTCGTCACTGGAACAACATCAGTATCCACTTCATACAGCAGAGGACATATATGCTAAGATTGCAAACAGTGTTTGTTTCACACATATAGATTTGTCGGATGCGTATTTGCAGACAGAGGTTACAAAGGAAACAGCACGGTTGCTTACAATCAACACACATAAGGGTTTGTTTTCATTTAACCGATTGGCACCAGGAGTCAAAAGTGCACCGGCCGCATTTCAGCAAATAATGGACACCATGTTGGCAGACATCGACGACACAGCAGCATATATAGATGACATAATTGTCGGTGGGGCAACATGGGAAAGGCATGTAAAGAACGTGTGCAGAGTATTGCAAAGGCTGCGCGAATACAACTTCCATATAAAACTAGAGAAGTGTACGTTTTTTGCAACTGAGGTGAAATACTTGGGCAATATCGTTTCGCAAACGGGAATACGACCTGACCCAGAGAAGATTAGTGCCATATTAAAAATGCCAGCACCTACAAATGTTTCCGAACTTCGAGCTTTTTTAGGTAGTGTAAATTATTACGGTAAATTTGTCCGTAACATGAGCAATCTAAGGGCACCCTTAGACCATTTGCTACACGAAAATGTTAAGTTCATATGGACGGCAGATTGTAAGCGAGCGTTTGAAAAATTTAAGAGCATCTTAAATTCTGAATTACTTCTAACTCATTTTAACCCAGATCTTCCCATAAAAGTAGCAGCCGACGCGTCGGGAAAAGGCATTGGAGCTTTCATTTGCCACATTATGCCTGATAATACAGAGAAGGTTATCGCACATGCAGCTTGTACATTAACACCAGCTGAACAGAAATACTCTCAAATAGAGAAAGAGGCGCTTGCATTAGTATTTGCACTGAAAAAGTTTCATCGCTACATATTTGGAAGAAGATTCATATTATGGACTGACCATAAACCTTTGATTTCCATTTTTGGCAGTAAAAAGGGAATACCAGTACATACTGCAAATCGACTGCAAAGGTGGGCACTCACTTTAATGCGCTATGATTTTGAGCTACAGTATGTAAATACAAAAAATTTCGGATGTGTGGACACATTATCAAGATTGGTTAATGAAAATGAACACGAAGATATGGTCATAGCATGCACTCAGCTTGAAGAGGATATGTCATCACTGTTGAATGACCAACTCAGCAGACTGCCAGTTACTTTCAATATGGTGCAGCAAGCTACAAACAAATGTAAAACATTACAAGCAGTCATTAAAGCATTAAGTTCGGGCTGGGGACCAAATATCGAAGATATTTTTCTCCCGTATTATCGACGCAAGGATTCTTTGAGTGTTGTAAAAGGTTGTTTACTTTTTGGTGAGCGTATTGTAATACCAACATCGCTTCAAGGTCGCGTTTTACATCAATTGCATAGGGGACATCCTGGTAGAGAGAGGATGAAATCTTTGGCCAGATGTCATGTGTTTTGGCCTGGCATAGATGAAGAAATTTCATCATTTGTGAAGGAATGCCAACCGTGTGCTATGGCAACGAGATCTCCTGTAAAGGTTATACCGCAGCCTTGGCCGCCAGCAACTGAGCCAATGGAGCGGTTACATATTGATATTGCAGGCCCGTGTGATGGAATTTATTATCTTTTAATAATTGATGCCTACTCAAAATGGCCTGAAATTTTCCAAACTCCAAGTATAACCTCAGCAGCTGTGATCGAAAAAATGGATGAAACTTTTGCAAGATACGGAAATTGTAGCACACTCGTTTCTGATAATGGGACACAATTTGTTAGTGTGCAATTTCAAAAGTTTTTAAAAAGTCGAGGAGTGAATCATTTACGCACAGCCCCATATCATCCACAATCGAATGGGCAAGCGGAGAGATTTGTGGATACGTTGAAGAGAGCGCTAATAAAACTTAAAAATGAAGGGACGACTGTGGAGAATTTGCAAACATTCCTACAAACTTATAGGTCAACACCGAACCCCAATGTACCAAACTGTGGGACACCAGCGGAAGCATTTCTGAAACGGAAGATGAGAACACATCTGGATATGTTAAGTCCACCAGTATCCAAACAGAAACGACCGAATATGGCTCAGAAAAAAACATTGAGGAAATTGCAAGCGGGGGATTTAGTATACGCTAGAGTATATCATCGCAACAGTAGGTGTTGGGCGTCCGGAAAAATAATCGAACGAATTGGAAGGGTTAATTACAATGTTTTGCTTGCCAGAAGTCGAAAACTTATCCGATCACACATAAACCAGCTAAAGCGCAGATACGTCGGCGAAGACGAAGGAAGCTCAGCAAAATTTCTATGCGACAGTTTTGGTCTTGATAAATTATCACAACAGCGTGAATCTCCTCACAGCACCGAGAGTCAGCCATTGGAACCGTACGTCGAACGTGAAAACCCGATCATTCCACCACAGATACCAGATCCAGTGCCAGAAATAGAACCAGATGCCAAACCAGAGGTTGGACTGGATCCACAGCCAGCAATAGAGCTACGACCACGCCGCCTGGTAAGGAAACCCGCATGGATGAGTGACTATGACGTCTCCTAAGAGGGGGGAGATGTTGTGGGAGTAGGAAAGCAGCTTACTAAATAATGCAACCAAGGGTTGACATCATATCTAATATGTCATTCATTTAATATGTCATTTTTGTTACTTGTTGTTTTGTTCAAATATATTTCACTTCCGTTCTAGCAGAGCTTGTGAAAAGTAGTCTTTTAATTATTTCGACACCACAACAGTTCAAATACCGGTATCGGGCTAATTAACCCCACTACACGCTGATTAAGGACCCAACCCCTTCAGCAAAACGCAGTATAGGCTTATCGCGCTAATCTCTATTGGGCAAAACACAAAAAACAAAATATTGGGCCATCTGTCGGACGAACTTCAAACTACACAGAAACACTCCTCACGGCCCATAGAGCATGCATATTAAATTTGGTTAAAATCGGTCTAGCAGTTTTTGAGTTTAGCGATCACGAACATACACGTAATTTTTATGTACATATAGCTGACACCGTCCGCGTTGCTGGCCCTAAGCCATACGATTTAAATTGAGCGTTTAACGAAATTTACGGCCTTTAAATAAAAATCCATGGAATACATATCATAAAGTTTTGGAGTCCATACGTTACTTATACATATATATATCCTCTTTTATATGTATAGATCTTTAACTTATTGTACAATGTTGCACCTTAGTAAGCGCGGAATATCTTGTGTTATCGAATGATGTAAATATTTTGTACATAAACCAAAAACTCGGATTTTTTAATGCAACATTTCGGAAGTTTTAAAATTTTGATATTGAATCATTATTAACATAGATTTTTTGTAAATATCTTCGGAACTACATAACCGATTTAAGAGTTTGATATCTCGTTTTTAAGAACATGTCAACGGCTTTCCAAAAAAAAGTAAAATAAAATACAAAATCACAAAAAATAAATATATGTATGTATATGTCATTGGTGGTGCAATATGAAAATTGGATTTTGCCACGCCCTTCCGACCACAGACCGAAAATAAAAAATCAGACTTCACAGTGTCACCCGGCCGAGTATTTTGAAGGTTCCCTGAAAATTTCGTCAGAATCGGCCCAGCCGTTTTGGAGCCATTACGTTACATACATACATTCATACATACATACATACATACACACATCCTATTTTATATATATAGATAAAATATATGGAAACAATATCACTGTTAATGTCTAATTTGTTTTTATGTGTGCGAATGAAAGTGTGAAGAATATTGTATCTTGTGGAAATCTTTATTAAGCAAAAGAATTGTATACAAGTGGTACTAATATCTGTCTTAAATTTAAAAGCAACAACAGACAAAAATATGTTTACAATAGTTAAACCAAGCAGTGCAGCAACTTTAGAAAATAATTATTACTAATAAAAAATTCTTACTAATTTAATTTTCTAAATTTTTGCGTTGAACTCTTCTTACAAGTTTTTGATGGAAAAATAAACGAACAAAGCTAATATTAGTATATTTTTTAATTTCAACCAATTTTCATTTTTTGATAAATAAAATAAACTTGGGTATTATATGGCATACAAGCACTTTTTTCTGATTGTCTATTTTTGACATTAGCCACAATTGAGAGTGCAGTAAAGGAGCCACAGAAAAAGCCGAACTACAGCTCTTGCGTTTTCTCTAAAAAAATTTAAAACTTGTTTTTTAGAAACTAAAGCAATTTTTTTTTCTCAATTAAAAAAAATTTTGAGTTTCTTGCAATTTAGAAACAGGCCAACATGCTAAGAATGAAAATCTGTCTTGCAATCTAGAATTGAGTGACTTTTTAAAATCACTCAATAATTTAGTGCTACGTTTAATTTTTTATGGAATACTATTTCTAATTTCAAATAGTTGTTCTAACTGTTCCAATTACGGGTGTTTTCGTTGTAATTTGGAAAATGCAAGTCATTGCAATTATTAGATTTTCCATTATTATTGCCACTCTACTTGATTTCATGACGGCACACAGTGGCTGAAAAACGTTTTTCATTGGCCAAAATTCTGTAACTTTTGAACCGATCAAAATATTGAAGTAATTCTTTTTTAATGGATAGATATTTAATTCAGCTTGACTCAGTTTTAATTACATTGAAATTGATTGAGTACTTCTTAAGGACTTCTAGGTCAAAGTTGAACTTTTGATTTTTTTTTTACTTTTGGAGTGAAATATGGGTTTATTTTTTTTATTTGCATATTAAAAAATTTTATATTTTGATCTTAATAATAATTATAATTATTTTTTGTGATAATGGAATTTTTTTAATGTTACACTCAAAAAAATTTTTTACACTGAAAAAAATTTTTTACACTCAAGGTTTAAATCCACTCCTGTTCTTTCAGATGCTGTTTCTGGATCTGAAAAGAATCTTCGTGCGGTATTGCCATCATTTGTATTGCCTGACCCTTGTTTTGGCTGATCTATAATCAATCCAATTTTGCGATATTCATCTTGAACATGTTTCTTTTTTGAACTTCTTAACTCTTTGTTGGTTTTATTGTTTCTTATGGATCCTGAAGACCCGAAATATAAATCATAATTGATTTTTAGTATATGTTCCATAAGTCGTATTCTTGCATGTAGTGGTGATAATCTAAATTCATATGCATCGGTATTATCTAATGATTTTGTCGGAACTTGGTTTAATTGGGTTTATGCTGCTTGGCATTTAATGCAGCTGGATGCAGCCTTCGTGTTAGTCAAAGCCTGACCTACATTTCCATTTATCATTGTAAGGACTAATTGGTAGCTTACTTCAATTTGCTGCCCATCTAACTGTAATTGTAATGGCTAATGGTAGTGTTGCAATTTGGGCCTTGATATCACTAATTTCTTTGTTAATGGCATCACGAGTTTCTTCTTTGAATTCAAATTTTATTGGCCTGCAGTATTTCGTAGAAGATGGTGTCTCATTTTTCCAAATATCCATTGTTTGCATTGTACTAGTCGAAGGCTCTGAATCTTCCAAAATCTTTTTCAATCGCAATGGTACAATTGATACCATGAACATATCCGAGTCCGAAATATTTTCACATACAACTTGTTTGTATTGGTTATGTCCCGAAGAACCATCACATCCCCACTTGCAAAAAAGAATTAGCTTTGTGTTTCCATATTTCTTTAACGCATTTCCTGGTATTGATTGTAGCAAGCGTTCGGCTGTGTGATCAAGTAGAGATTGTAGTTGTACCTCTGCCGAAATTGGTGTGTTTGGTTAGTATCCTTTGATGGAAAACAGTCCATTTTAGTAGCAGTTATGTGATGATATGCTGGATAGATATTTGAGCCATTTCAATCGCACGCAATCTGAGCTTAATATATTGCTGTTTTGTTAATTTCAAATCCAGAAATAAGGCTAATGCCTCCTCATTTGTGCACTGTTTTGCATCGCTCGGAGTTGGTATACTTTTAAGAATTCGTTTTGTTCTCACTGGACTAGCTTTAATAACTTTTTCAATGATATCCACTTTTGTTAATTGGTTCTGTGATCGTAATTGATGTAGGAAAGATTCTTTTATATTTGTACAACCAATTGCATCGTTAACATCTTTAAGTTTCCGCCTCTTAGATTTATCGCTGCAGTTGTCCAATGATTTGCGTGGTCTTCCAACCTTATCTTGCTTTGCTGTTTCTGCAGCGACCACTTCTAAACACTTTTCACTTTTTATATAAAACTTTTGTTTACTGTAGCTAACTTCTTTGTAGCGTTTTTTTTAGTACTTTTACAAAATTAGATAATTGCTCTTGTATTTCGGTGCTACACGAATTTAAGCTTAATTTTATTTTAACGTAAGTAAGAACATCTTCCTGGTTTTTATTTCTAAAATACTGTTCGGCCAGTTCTTTATAACCGAAGCTCTACATATTTTTCTGAATATTTTTATTTGAGTCTGTTATGATTTATCACTTGCAAATATACGTACGTACACGTAAAGGATTAACTTATTGTGTAATCCCTTATTGAATCCGTAGTTTTATATATTTTTAGATACATGTTATTCACACATTGATCTTCAATTTCATAGCAGGTAGTACTTAAATTGAACAAAACTGCACGTGTTATCCAGACCTTAATATCAGGTAAAACTAATTAGTATCTCGCCAATATGGGGTTCTTTTTATCTTTAGTCGTTTAATGTCGCGATTATTATTATAAAATTGTTTATGACTTTGGCTGACCCTAACAGTTATATTAGAAAGAGATCATATGTTTACTGTAGAACCTATTGTGATATTTTTATTACTGATTTTTTGCTGATCAAAACAAAGCCATAAAACCCTTTCGCAGGTATTATATTTAATTATTTTAGTTTTAGGTAGTCTAAAGTAAAAAACATAAACCTTCAGGCAAAAAAGTGAAAATTTAATACACCATTGTATACGAGTAATTATAGGGCTGTTTATATTAGAGTAATTTGATTTTTTTTGGAGTAATTTCATTAAAATTAAAAAAGTGTTCTACCGGCGGGTCGTGGCGGGTGCAAAAGTATATATGGAGTGAAAGAAGACACCTTCGCCTTTCTTCGGCTGGTATACGTTTCTTGTTCCCTTTTGTTCCCTAGAAGTTCTATTCCACTAAAGTTTAAATTTTAGAAAAATATAGTAGTTTCATAAATATTTCATAACACCTCTAATATTAAACGCTAGAGCGGTAACCACTTACAACAACTAAAGACTATAATCCTACCAATATTATAAAAAAGACCGCAGGCCATTATCGATGATAGCTTGCGAGTAGTGACCATTTATTTTTGACAAAAAACTGATAAAAAACACCTTTTACTGAAATAACAAAAAACAGTTGAGTTTGACAGCATGCCACGCCCACAATTATCAATAGTTTAACCTAATTTTTTGGCTACCTTAATATGGATATATTAGCTCCAAAATGGCGTAAAAATTTTAAAAATCGGTGAAAAAAAAAATTTGACTTTTGGCCAATGAAAAACGATTTTCAGCCACTGTGCGGCATGTGTACACTATACATTAATCTTGATAGCATGCACACTACAATTCTACTCGCTATTCATATTACAAAATCTTTGCAAAATGTGCTATCATCACTTAATTGCTGAATTATATTTTTATGAATTTTTAAAACAAAAAAATGTAAGTTTTGTATAAAAATTTTAATTTTGGCGAGACATTGTTAGCATTGCTTAAATAGGACACACTTTTTTCAGTTATGTCAATATATGTAAGTAGTGCAATTGCCTTTATTTTGAACATAATGGTATATCTCGAAAACTTGAATTAATTATTAAAAACGGAGTGCAGATTAGAATTTAATGTCCCAAATAACCTGTGAAACAATTTTCAGTTGCAGAACAACAAAAAGTGAGTTGACGTGTGTTATTGTGCTTAACTCTGCAGTCTGTTAAGATAAACCATGATATAAGTATGTTTTAATGATCGTTATTGACTTTAGTTTTTATATGATGCATTAAGTTGTTTATAAAATTCGAATTAAAGCTCTTACTCTTAAGCAGGTTTGTGGCTTTCTTTGTTTTTTGTGTAAAATTGTTCGTCACTACTGTTTGAGATTGTGAGAATAAAACTTTTGGCCATGTTAATTATTTATTTTTTTTTATTAAGTTGCGAATAGTTGTGTAAAAGTATGATTTTAGTTTTAACTCATACGCATTCAGTCATTTTTGTCAACGGATAATTCGTGCGGGTCATTCTCACTCTTAAATTCGTTTAGAGTTTTTTCAGTAGTCAAAACACCATAACGATGTTGTATCGATTTTGTATAGGTATTTTCCGTGCAATACAACACAAAAAATTAAGTTTCTGCAGCCCTCAGGTCTCTCGTGGTTGGCTACGAGCAAGAATGTCTCTCCTTAACAGCCGAGTGTGACCTAGTTTATGGTGCTGCAGGCTAGGTTTGGATGTAAGTATATTATTCATGTTTTTTCTATATACATACATACATAAGTATGTATATTATCAAGTATTTTGAAGTGTAGGCTTAGTGTAGAGCTTCTTCCAATAAGTCAATTATGTTAAACAGCTTTTAGTTTCATCTTGCGGTATAACTTAATATGAATAGGCGGGGGCATGTTCCCCTACCCAATATAAATTCTTGCATCTTCCGAGATGCTAATATTTATGGCTGAATATTATTCTCCATTGGCATGTCGGAAGTATATATCAAATATAATATAATATATCAGTCTGTGTCTGGCATTTGCCGTATTCGCACATGTTTTTTCACTTGTGCTTTTCTTTTGTTTTTTTGTATTTGTGTTATTCTCGGAACTGTTATTTACTTTTTATTGTTTAACTTTATTTGATAAGGTCTGTCTGCGTACACATATTTTGCATCATTTTGTGCAAAATATTGCAAAATCTTGCAAAATGTTGTCTGCGCACTCCAAATCTCTTGCAGCGAGAGAGCCAAAAAGATAATTTTTTGACAGTTGGAAGTTAGAGAACTTGAAAAATGTTGCTGGAGAAATTTCCGCTTGCTAGATTTTGCAACTAGTTTGAACAGCTGTTTTTATCTACTGTTTGAATGAAATAATTTTTGTGAAATGAAAATAAAAATTTAAATTTAACAATGGCAGAGGTAAGTAGTTAGAATTGTGTTGATTTTTAACCTTTATAATAAATTATAATAAACAAAACATTTTATTTCATACTAGAAACGTCCAAATATACAGTACGACCGTGGCGTCGTTAAGCTTGCACTATGTTGTGCAATGTAAGCAAAATGTTGAGGTGAGGGAGTTTAATGTCACAAGGGAAAGAGGCTGATATTAGGATGATGCTAAATTTATTTGGAAGAATTGGCGCAAAACTAATTCCTTGTCCGCTTGTTCCACTTTTGTTTGTTAAACGAGTATGTATGCATTTATATGTACATACATGTATGTGGGTGTATAAAAACAAATATAAATTGTTTGAATTAATGTGTATAAAATGGGTTTTATTTATTAGAGAATAATCACTTGTTTGGGAGCTATAACTTATCACAAATAAACTATAATTTCCATTAAGTTAAATGTTAGTGAACGTTTTCTATAAAATGTTCCTCTTTAAATATATATGCATGTATGTATGTATAGTTCTTGATTTTACTTTTGAGCACAAATATTTTATTTTATTTGGGTTTGCACATTTAATATTGTTGAACTTATTAAGAGGGAATTCACTGAGTAACTAACTTAAGCAATATACATAATAAAAGTCACAATTCATATCATTAGTTTAAGTAAGTAAAAATAATGGGAATGATCTCTCTTTAGGTAGAGAGAGTAAGAAATGATAAATGAGCAAAGTAATGACACTTTAGCTCCTAATTAAAAGTATACATATATGTAAGTTTATAGATATAAAAAATGTGTAGAGCATAATGGTTGATTTATAACGTAAACATTCCGCCCCTCTTGCAGTACTGCAACATCGATATAGGGGTAGGAACAAGAAAAAATAAATTCATATCTTAGGATTTAATTCAACGATAGGTAAAGCAAGAAATATGTATATGCGCATGATATAAGTATAAAAAATTAATTCATAGCTTAGGTATTAATTCAACGATATGTAAAGCAGGAAATATATATGTACATATAATGTAAAGTATAGACAAAATAAATTCATAGCTTAGGTATTAGATGTGACATTTATAACAATGGTAGGTGCACCCCTTGATGCTGGTGTCGCTTGGGATCGAGCCTGTGCTTTCCATGAGAGTTGGGGTGAAGTAGAACTATTACATTGTCTTTTGTAATGCGTGAGAGACTGTTGCCTTTTATCATCATCATTATGCGGTTGGCGATGTAGTAAAGTGTGGTGCTCGTGCAAACAGATTTTACATCTATCACGACTTTTACAAGCTTTCAAAAGGTGAGAATGTGCCAGACAGTTGAAGCAATATCCAAAACGTCGTGCCACTTTAAAACGGTCAGGAACCGAAAGTTTTCGAAAACGAAAACATTTCCTCAAAGGATGTTCCTTATCGCAGTAGCGGCAGTCCTTATATTTTCGTGAAAGTGTTGTACTTGGTGATATAGTGCGGTGTTTTTGCGTCTCTGCAGGACTTTCGCGATTCTTCTTCATGCGACGAGGTGGGGTTGACATGATGACTATAAATAGAGGTGAAAAATATTTATTGAGTTTCGGAAGGAGGCAACAATACTAGTTTAGTTATTGGTCTGAGTATTAACCCTCGCGATGTGCGAACCTGCGCTACTCTGACCCTAGAGTCTGAACCACTTATAACCTTTTCTATTCGCCCTAGCTGCCATTGGTTAGGGGGCAAGTTTTCGCGTCTTATCACTACCAGGTCATTGGGAGCAAAGTCGCGTTCGGTGTATATCCATTTGGTACGTTTGAGAAGTTCTTTCAGATACTCTTCTTTCCACAAAATGGCAAAGTGATGATGAAGTATTTTCAACTTCTGCCATCTGTTGAGAAGACTTAAAGAGCTATTGGCTAAATCGGGCTCTGCTGGGGCTAGAAGAGGTGAGCCTACTAAGAAATGTGCAGGAGTTAGCGCGTTAAGTTCAGCAGGATCTTCGCTCATGGAACACAGAGGTCTTGAATTCAAACAAGCTTCGATTCTGATCAACATAGTGTTGAACTCTTCATAAGTAAATTTTTGAGCATTCGTGATTTTCTTTAGATGGGATTTAAAACTTTTCACACCAGCTTCCCATAGACCCCCCATATGTGGTGCGCCGGGAGGAATAAAATGCCAGTCAATATTTTGATAAGTATGTTGGGATAACATCTGTTGTCAAACAGATTGAAGAAATCGCTCCTGGTTCTCCAGTAAATTATTGGCCGCACCGATAAATGCAGTGCCGTTGTCGGAATACATTGAAGAGGGGTATCCACGACGCGAGAAGAAACGAGCAAATGCTGCCAAAAAAGCGTTAGTTGAAATCTCGGTCGTGAGCTCCAAATGAATTGCTTTAGTGGAGAAGCATATAAATACTAATACATATCCTTTAGACATCTTACAACCACGGCCTGCATACGACTTTATTCAAAGGGGCCGGCAAAATCGACACCTGAGTTTGTAAACGGGCGTGAAACAGTCGTTCTTACTGCTGGTAGGGCGCCCATTATCTGTCGACTTGGTTTATGTTTCTGGAGAACACAGGTCTTACAGTTGTGAATAACCTTTTTTATTAGATTTTTCAATTTTGGAACCCAAAATTCCATTCGCATTAAACGCATTAATAATGAGTTTCCACCATGGAGAGAATATTTGTGAATCATTTCAACATATAAAAGTGTGAACCTTCCCGAATATGGCAGAATCTTTGGAAATCGCTCATCATATGTTAAAATTGGGGATTGAGACAATCTGCCATTGGCTCTAAGTATGCCCTTATCGTCTATAAATGGGTTCAAACAGAGAAGGGGACTTTTTTTAGGTAGCGAAGATTTTTGAGATAATAGATCGTACTCATTAAAGTGTGAACGTTGACACAAAATTATAAGACGACATTTTACGAACTGAATCTCAGTTTGTTGTGGCACAGTTGAACGATACTTTCTATTTAGTTTATGTTGAGGGTGTGTCTTGTGGAAAAAACGAAACATATAGCTGAGGACCCGCATGGCTCTAGGAAGATCCGAGAAGCGATCTAAAATGTCGATATTGGAAACCTTAGCCAAATGCGCTCGAATAGGCTGTGCCTCTTCGCGAGTTTCATAAAAATCACGATTTACAGGCCAATATACCGGAGGTAGCACAAGCCAGGATGGACCGTGCCACCACAACATGTTGTCAATGAGATCCTTTGCCAGGCAGCCACGGGATGCTATATCAGCGGGGTTGTCTTCTGAATCAACGTGTGCCCAAATGTTAGCATCGGTTTTCTCTAAAATTGCAGCCGTGCGATTAGCCACGAATGTTGTCCAGTGGTAAGGGGGCTTTCGTAGCCAGGCTAAAACAATCGTGGAATCAGTCCACATATAGGATCGATAATTTGAGATGGGGAATTGTGTTTGAAAGTGATTGAACATTTTAGATAGCAGTGTGGCGCCACAAAGTTCCTTTCTGGGTAGAGTGATATATTTAATGGGAGCAACTTTCGTTTTTGAGCCCACGAGGTGGGTATACGTCAGACCGTTTGGTGCCTGACACCGGATGTAAAGCGTGGCAGCATAGGCCTTTTCCGACGCATCACAAAATCCATGTATTTCAATAGAAAAAGTAGGATGATAATCCACAAACCTGGGAATCTTGATTTTTTCGATATTGGGATAGTCATCGAGAAATTCTTTCCACTGTTGGAGAGTCGAGGGTTTCACTATTTCATCCCAATCGGTGTTGTCTTTCCATATTTGTTGCATTAACATTTTAGCAACAATTAACAGTGGAGCTAACCACCCAGCGGGGTCAAATAACTTTGCGATATGGGATAGGATCGCTCGTTTTGTGAAAAGATCGGCACGAGGACGCTGTAAGGGGGTAAAATAGAAAAAGTCGGTACCAGCATTCCACCTTAAGCCTAATGGCTTAGAGGTACATGAGTCAGAGAGATTTAAAAATTCGGCATCTAATAAGTGCTTTGGGTTTATGCCACGTAAAAGGAGGGAGTTATTTGCTGTCCACTTTCTTAAAGAGAATCCAGCAGACGCTAATACTGCTATAAGGTCATCACGACATTTGATGGCATCTGCTGTGTTATGAGATCCAAATAGTACGTCGTCTACGTACATGTAATTTCGTATAATATTTGCGACGTGGGGGAATTTATCTTCACATTGATTGGCTAACTCCAAAAGAGTCCTAATTGCCAAATAGGGGGCACAGTTAACGCCGAATGTAACTGTGTTGAGTTCATAATCGCAAACATCTTCTTGGGATGATTTACGGAATAAAATCCGTTGAAAAGGGGTATGAAGAGGGTGTACAAGTATCTGACGATACATCTTTTCAATGTCAGCGTTAAAGACGTACTTGAAAAGGCGCCATCTGAGAATCAACGTTGGCAAATCGGCTTGTAAAACCGGACCGGGGTAGAAAACTTCATTTAGGCTAACTCCATTCGTAGAGGGGCATGAGGCATTGAAAACTACACGTAGCTTGGTAGTAGTGCTTTCGGGTTTCAACACCGCATGATGGGGTAAATAATAGGAGTTTGGGTGAACGGACAAATCCGGGGTAACCTTTCTCATATAATCAAGAGTCAAATTTTCAAATAAGACCTCATCATAAGAGCATTTGGATTCTATGTGTTTGCTTAAACGTGTTTCGTTGCGAAGATATTGGGACATGGCAATGTTGCGACATTGACCAAGAGCCTTCTTGTGAGGAAATGCTTGAACGAAGGGAAGAGAAACAACGAAGCGTCCTGCTTCATTACGGAATGGCAGCAGGTACTTCCTCGAGCTCCCAAAATCGATTCAAAAGATGATTCATATCAACTTTATTTAACAGCGAGTTAACCTCAGACCGTGGTGGACAGTGATTAGCTCGACCAGTGATTATCCATCCAAATACGCTTTGCTGTGCAATCAGTGTCTGGTCGCTGTTCCATCGAACACCACTACGGATAATTTGTGGGTAGACATCGCCTCCAAGAAGTAAATCTATATGAGACCCTGAGTGGTTGTAAAGGTCTGCCAAGGGCAAGTCAGAAAATTCTGATTTGATAAGGGGGGACAGGGAATGGTGTGGCAGTTGTCCTGTTAACTTTTCAACCACAAAAACGTCTACGAGTGTGTTGAATTGCGGCTCCAGGGGTGACGTGATTTCTATTTGGATTATCTGGGAAGATGTCGTAGATACAGAACCACTAAGTCCAATAATATTTGTTTGAGAGTTCTGAGAGGGTAGGGACAACTTTTTCCTCAAGTATGTTGATATAAAAGATGCCTCAGATGCTGGATCGATAAGAGCTCGAACCGAGCACATGAGAGGCCCGTTGCTAATACAGACCAATGCTGTTCCAAGAAGAACTAATCTGGATTCCGTGGACTGTAAATGAGTTTAATAAGATTGCTGAATCCGAGAGGCTTCAGCGGACGTCATAGCTCGATCGAAAGGAGTGGAACCTACAGAGTGATTTGGAGATGAGGTTATAGTTTGATTTTTAATTAAAGGAGCTTCTACTTTAGGGGTCAAATCAGAACTTCGATGTAAAAGGGAATGGTGTTTCTGCTTACAGAAAGAGCACAAATACTGACTCCTACACCTTTTAAATTCATGTGAACTGGCTAGACAATTAGTACAACG
This sequence comes from Germaria angustata, assembly GCA_963681545.1. NCBI lineage: Eukaryota > Metazoa > Arthropoda > Insecta > Diptera > Tachinidae > Germaria > Germaria angustata. The sequence goes on along the minus strand of OY812999.1, from coordinate 54,520,649 downwards.
CTTCTGATCTTTAACTATACCGAATCGTTCGTCGACAGACATATACAAAAAGGTAGAACACAGTCGAAGAGGGTGACTGTCCTGACATAAGGAGCACTTCTTCGGTTTGTTGGAGGAGAGATTTGTATGAAAAGAGTTCACCTTTTGAGATGTTCGGAAACTTTCAGATTTGAGCTGTACGTTTCTTTTAGAAGCAGTTTGCGAAGGGCCAGCGGATCTGATGTCTGAGACGGACTCTAAAGTATAAAAGCGGCTAGACAAAAACTCGTCCATGTCTTTCCAAGTTGGTAGATTAGTATTACCTCTCAATGATTGTTCCCATAAATTGAGGGTAATATCTGGCAGGCATGTTGAACAAATATATATGAAAATTACATCCCAATTTTCAGTGTTTATATTAAGCAATGATAAATTGGTAACGCAATTGTTGATAGTTCTTTGAAGCGATTTAATATTAGATCCTAACTCTTTTGTTATGTGGGTGAGACTAAAAAGTGTTTTCAGCTGGGCATTAATTAGTACGCGCTTATTTTCGTACCTGTCAATTAAATTCTGCCAGGCCGTTTGGAAGCCAGCATTCGTAAACGGACACGATCTAACAATTTCATGAGCTTCCCCCTTGGTCTTTTTTAATAAATGGCAGAGTTTGTCGACGGGAGAAATATGGATTTGTTCTCCATACAAAGCTGAGAATTGGTCCCTAAAAGTCGGCCAAGAATCATAATCTCCATGAAACGGCTCCATATCACAAGGAGGCAAGTTGATACGGGTTATAGATTGCGATGGATTCACAGAGCTATCGGATGTATTAGTAGGATATATCTTAATAGAATCCTGTAATTCATTGATAGTTGAGAGAACTTTAAGATAAGCTTTATATGCTGTGTAGTATTTATTTTTCACACTTTCTCTAGTTCCCTTTTTCTCCAAAGAAGATTCATTTCCTAGAAGATCATCGTATGAGGTACGTAATACATTCCATAAGTGTGTAATTTCTCCCTTTTGGATATCTAAACTGTGGAATGTGTGTTCATCTTGAGGGATAACAGCAAAGTAGGCCTGAAATTCAACTACACGATCCGATGCCCGTATGAAAATATCCAAATCAGCCATGATTATTAAGGGTTATTTGAGTAACAATAAAATTTTAATTAACCGAAACCAGAGTTTTAAAAAGGGTTAAATTAAGGGTATATTTTTATTTTCTATTAAGCTAGGTTTCTTTCAATTATCCCAATAAAAACTTTATAAGCACTCGATTTAAAAACACTCCAATTTGATTAATATTCCATTAACAACCGATATAACGCATAAATAGAATATTGAGTAATTAAAACACCACTAAATTATAATCTTTGTAACGACGCTTTTAAAGGGTTGGTAGGGTATGAGATTCTCAAATATCGACGGTTATGTGAGTAGAGAAAAAACAAAATCAAATTTTAATAAGAGAGGGGTCTGAACTGTTTTGAAGTTCACTGTATGTTGCTCTGGGTCATGCTTATAAACATCTGCAATTATTTATTATCATTATGTTTACAAGACAAATGATGCATGGACACAAGTGAGTTTGAGGGAGAAGTTGCTGGGTATTTTTATATATACATATGTACATATATGTATACATGCGGGGGATATCAACTTGTTTACCAATCGACCTGTATTTTCGCAACAAGTGGATTTTGTCCTTATTAACGAGGGAAATTTACAAAGCGCATAAAAATAAACGGTTCTACTAATGTGAGTGCATACGTACTTAACGGGGTGTAATAATTGTTGTGGTTAGCAAAAATAATAAAACTTATTTATACATACCTTGATATTTTATACTTGCTTTTTTTACTTTTTTAATCCAATGGGATCGATGAGGATAGTAGATTCCAGGGCTGTCACTTCTTCCAGGTTATTCTTACCCTTGTGATCTTCGGGTATATGTATGTACATATATATATTTTGAGATATATATATATATATATATATATATATATATATATATATATATATATATATGTATGTCAATCCGGCTATCCGGCTCGAAGGACCAGCAAAATGTTGAGGTGAGGGGGTTTAATGTCACAAGGGAAAGAGGCTGATATTAGGATGATGCTAAATTTATTTGGAAGAATTGGCGCAAAACTAATTCCTTGTCCGCTTGTTCCACTTTTGTTTGTTAAACGAGTATGTATGCATTTATATGTACATACATGTATGTGGGTGTATAAAAACAAATATAAATTGTTTGAATTAATGTGTATAAAATGGGTTTTATTTATTAGAGAATAATCACTTGTTTGGGAGCTATAACTTATCACAAATAAACTATAATTTCCATTAAGTTAAATGTTAGTGAACGTTTTCTATAAAATGTTCCTCTTTAAATATATATGCATGTATGTATGTATAGTTCTTGATTTTACTTTTGAGCACAAATATTTTATTTTATTTGGGTTTGCACATTTAATATTGTTGAACTTATTAAGAGGGAATTCACTGAGTAACTAACTTAAGCAATATACATAATAAAAGTCACAATTCATATCATTAGTTTAAGTAAGTAAAAATAATGGGAATGATCTCTCTTTAGATAGAGAGAGTAAGAAATGATAAATGAGCAAAGTAATGACACTTTAGCTCCTAATTAAAAGTATACATATATGTAAGTTTATAGATATAAAAAATGTGTAGAGCATAATGGTTGATTTATAACGTAAACACAAAATAAGTTTTATAAAAAACCCGACAAATAAAACTAAACTAAACTAAACTAAGGTGCCTGTCGGAATGGACAGATATATCACAGTGGTAAAGCGCGGGCGAAGCCCAAATTCTTGAAAGATCTCATCGGTTCCCAAGATATCTAGGGATATCGACACAGCTAACCGTCAAAATCGTTTCAAAATATTGCAAGATGACAGCGACAAACCCGAAGTATCCTTGAAAAAAACCTCGAAACCCCCACCAATCTATCTTAGGCAAAAAAATTCTAACACACTTATCAAAAAACTAATCTCCGTCATTGGTGAAAAGGCATTTCACATTGTTGCAATAAAACGTGGTAACATTGATGAAACAAAAGTTCAAATATATAATGAAAAAGACTTCCGCAAAATGGTTACTGAATTTGAGAAAAATTATACAAGTTTTTACACATTCCAACTTAAGAGCGCCAAGGGCCTACAGGTCGTATTGAAGGGCATAGATTCTTACGTTGTCCCTACTGAAATAAAAGATGCTCTCACCCTAAAAGGATTCAAGGTAAAAAATGTATCCAACATAATAAACAGGGAAAAGATCCCCCAACCCCTATTTCGCGTTGAGCTGGAGCCAAACGATGTAATATTGAAGAAAAATGAGACACATCCCATTTACAACTTAAAATATCTCTTATATCGGAAAATCACAGTTGAAGAACCACACAAGCGTTCAGGACCCGTACAGTGCCATAACTGCCAATAATATGGCCATACGAAAAGTTATTGTAAATTACCTACTGTTTGTGTTGTGTGCGGTGAATTGCACAAGACTGCTATTTGCAATAAGTCGAAAGATCAGAGTGAAAAAAAGTGCAGTAATTGTGGAGGTAATCACACTGCTAACTACAGAGGATGTCCTGTATACTCTCTCGTTAAACAGGCTATGAGTCAAAAGTCTAAAGTAACCCCAGCGCAAACAGGAAATACGTACTCCGTTACTTATCCTCCTATGGTCCAACCAATCTCTACACAAGTATCGTATGCTGATGCTGTGAAGATCAACTCAGTTCCCATGCAAAAAGTGTCACCACCAAATAACACAACAAATGCAAACGCAAGCTTTCATTTCAATCGCCTTGAAGGTACTATTGATAATCTGGTGCAAACTATAAACAATTTTACAACAAATATGACTAGCATGATGCAAGAAATGCTGCGAATGCAGAACACACTGCTTCTAGCATTAGTTAACAAGCCATGAACACGTTAAAGTTATGTTTCTGGAACGCAAACGGCATTCGCCAACATAGAAACGAACTAGAGCACTTCCTCACGGTGAAGAATATTGATATAATGTTGGTATCTGAGACTCATTTGACTTCGAGAAGCCTTTTTAAAATGAGTGGCTACACCTTATATGATACAAAGGACCCGTGAGGAAGAGCATGCGGAGGATCAGCAATTCTAATAAAGTCAAGACTCAAGCACTATATTCTTGAGAACATTTGTGAGCACCATCTGCAGGCAACAAATATTTGCATCGAAAATTTTTGTTCAAATCTTGTGATATCATCAATTTACTCCCCTCCCAGATTTTCAATCACTGAGGATCAATACGAGAATTTTTACAAAACTCTTGGACCTTGTTTCCTAGCAGCTGGCGACTACAATGCAAAACATACGTTCTGGGGATCGCGTCTTATTACACCTAGAGGTCGAGCATTGTTCAACACAATTTCAAAAATGGGTTTGGATGTCATTTCAAGCGGGGAGCCCACTTACTGGCCTACTGACATTCAAAAAATTCCGGATGTTATAGATTTTGGCGTCATGAAAAATATCTCTAGGGATTTAATTAATGTTGAAGCTTCTCATGATCTCTCCTCCGATCACTCTCCCACGATCTTTACAATTTGTAGCCCACTAAGAACAAACTTACCTCACCCATATGCGAAGATGATAAATAGTGTTAATTGGCTGGGGTTCAAAAAATATCTCAGTAGTCATTGTACGGCAAACATCAAGCTAAGAGCATCCAATGATATTGAATTTAACATTGCCAATCTTACTTAAAATATTAAACAGGCTGCTAAACATGCCACTACCTCCCATCCGCACACTGGGTTTAATAGAATTTATTCTGCGGATATTGAACGTCTCGTATGTGAAAAAAGAAGAGCTAGAAGGAAATGGCAACAGCACAGATCACCCCAACATAAAATCAAACTTAAAGAATGCACTAAACGACTCCAAGAGTTACTTGCATTTGAAAAATCTACTTCTCTTAAAAACTATCTGGAAGGTCTCGATGTCACAGCAGCATCTAATTACTCCTTGTGGCGCGCTGCTAAAAAACTTAAAACACCCGTTGAGTCTAAACCACCCCTGCGCACTTCTACCGGAGGTTGGGCAAGAACTACTACTGAAAAAGGTAACATATTTGCTGGGCATTTAAAATACGTATTTACCCCAAACACATGTACTGGTGCTGTTGATTTACCGAGTGTAGTTGCTCTAACCCCTCGACCCATGAAATTTAAGATACGTGATGTACAAAAACTAATTGCTGAAACCAACCCAAAAAAGGCCCCGGGTATTGATGGAATTAGTAACAAGATGCTGATGAAGTTGGCTCGTATTGCTATTAGAATCCTGTTATTTATTTTTAATGGCATTTTGCGACTGGAGTATTATCCACACAGCTGGAAACTTGCCATGGTCAAAATGATTCCAAAGGCGGGCAAAGATCTTACCAAGGCTGAGTCTTATAGGCCAATAAGTTTACTGTCAACAATTTCAAAGCTCTTCGAAAAGCTGCTCATGACAAAATTGTTCCCAATTCTAACTAATAATGGGTGCATACCGGACCATCAATTTGGTTTTAGAAGTCAGCATAGTACCGTTGAACAATGTCATAGATTGGTTCATTTCATAAGTAGAACATTTGAAGAAAAAAAGTATTGTTCTTCCCTCTTTATTGATGTCTCTCAGGCATTTGATAAAGTGTGGCATGAAGGCCTAATTTTAAAATTGAAGACATATCTGCCAATAAACATTGTAAATCTTTTGGAAAGTTATATTCTTGCCCGGAAGTTCACTGTTGTGGAAGGAGACTTCATGAGTGTGCCCGAAACTATCTCATCCGGTGTGCCACAGGGGAGTATACTGGGGCCAGTTTTGTATTTGATTTATACCTGTGATATGCCTTTAAGCAGTAATATCCTAACCTCTACATTTGCCGATGATACAGCCTGCATTAGTATGCATGAAAACCCTCACGAGGCATCCCGATATCTTCAGGAACATATTAACCTGTTGGAGCTGTGGTTGAACTTATGGAGAATAAAAGTAAATGAACAAAAGTGTGTTCATGTCACATTTACCCTACGAAGAGACACTTGTTCCCCCATTCGAATCAACAATCAAGTTGTTCCTCAACATTCACAGGTGAAATACCTTGGTATACATCTTGACCGACGGCTTACATGGAAACAGCACATTGACTCTAAGCTGACACAAATGAAGCTTAAATTAACCCAGATACATTGGCTGATTGGTAGAAATTCTACCCTCAGTCTAGATTGTAAATTTTTAATATACAAGTCGCTTTTGAAACCCATATGGTGTTACGGAATTCAGCTATGGGGCACTGCTTCAGCTTCCAATGTAGAGAGAATACAACGAAGGCAAAACAATATTTTAAGGTTAATAACAGCGGCTCCATGGTACATGAAAAATTCAATTTTACATCGTGATTTAAAATATGCCACTTGTGACCGCTGAAATTGCAAAATATGCAGGCAAATATTTAACAAAACTAGAGTCCCATCCTAATCCCCTTGCTCGCAATATCTTGAACTTTACTGGACACATCCGCTTAAAAAAGAGGGATACTACGGCCTTAATACGCAACACTCCAGATGAAACCTTTTAAAAATATTTTTATGCTTAACACGACTCTTATGTATTATTAGTTACTATCACTAAGTTTATGTCTGACACTGGTTGGGCCTAATAATTATATATATATATATATATATATATATATATATATATATATATATATATATATATATATATATATATATATATTAAGATTTGAATACTTATTGTTAGTTCAGTTTAATGAAGATACAATAAATAAAAATTAGTGGAAAAAAAATAAAACTAAAAACGAAGAAGAAATTGAACTTACCAAATTAATAGCAGTGTAATAAACAAGTTTTTTAGTTTACAACACTTTTCAGGCTTCACTTTAATTAATAATTTTTTAATTCACCGCGAGAATTCACTTTTGCGTACACATATGCTAAAATTCTTTTGCTTTGTTATTTCAATTGTTTACACAGCGATCAGCTGTTTTCTTGTAGGATTTCACTAGATACTGCCTGCGTACTTTTTGAGATATTTTCAGCCGACAGAGTAAAATTGGTCTTACTCTCCCAAAAAATTTACTGAGTATTTGCTACTGGAAAAGTACCCACACAGACCTATTGTAATTGTTTAACGCAGAATGAATGGGGTTCACCCCCGTATCACAACCGGCTTAGGAAATTGGATTTTTTCTACTGGGAAAGCTAGACCCAACAGAACAAAAAGACCATGATCGGAATATTTTATTTCACTACTTGAAACTTGGCCAACCAGCAAAACCTCCCACGTTATTCCATGGCATCAACAGTATTCTTGAAGGATGGGACTCAAGTACCTCCGCGAGTCGAAAAGGGGCTTAACTACATATCACGGGATAGACTAGAAGTTAAAGAAATGCGCAGCGGAGATTTGCTTATTAAAGTCCCCGACAACAAAATAGCTGAAAAATTCCTTAATGTTAACTACATCGATTCCATGCCAGTTAAAATATTACTTCACAAAACCTTAAATACAGTGCAAGCAGAATCTTTTCTAGAAAAATAATACACATTACACAGGATGAGTTACTTGAGTGTCTCAAAAGTCAAAAAGTTGTAGAGGTAAGAAAAATCACCAGAAAGGAAAATGAAAAGATAATATAGCCACAGGAGCAGTCATAATCACATTTGACTTAATCTACCGCACAGAATTTTTTAAATTGGGATGGGAATGAGTTCGTGTGTTTACTCGTTTGCGTATACTTATACCAAATCCAGTGAAGTGCATAAACTGTCAAATATTGGATCACACAAGAAATTGGTGCAAAAGCATAGAACAATGCATAGAATGTGGATTTACAGATAAACACGAACCTTGCAACAGAAAATACTGTGTCAATTGTCGTATTGAGATTCACACCTCTTACATGCTAGAAACATAAATCAGTGAATTATATCAAAATTTCTAGGAGATGCACGACACGAGAGGCATGGAAAATATTCAATGACAACCACCCTTTACTCAGTATGGTTCAACTTAAAACAGCAAAAAATACCAATACAAATCCAACATTAGCACAAATGGTGTCATACAAACAAATAATAACAACAAAACAAAAAAGACCAAACAAACGAAATTGAACAAGCACAAAACCCAAGCAAATCTACAGCCGTTAGACAAATTCAAACATCAATATCAACAACCAGAGAAAATAAAATTAAAGAAAAAAACACAGCTTCAAAGGACAACAACAACACAACTTCAAATGACAACATAAACAATGCCAATAAGCAAATCAACCAAAAAACACTCACACCATTACAAAACTCCATCTCTCAAATTACACTGTGATAGTCGAAAAAACGAACTTTGATGAATCCTTTTCGAACTATTAGGGGGAGTCCCCTGAGTGCGAAAGTACATTTGGAAGTGTCGGATTGGCTCCAGTTTTTGAGAAATCGGTATATATCCATTTTTCATGGGTATAGGTAAGTCTGCGCTATTTAAAAAAAGTTTTCGACTGTATTAGTTTTTTTTGCCTTCTTAACTTACTTTTACGGAATGTTTTGACTTTTTTTTTCAAAATTTCACGTAATTTAAACCATTAATGTCGATCAAAAGTAACGAATTTTGACCATATTTTTAATTTTTTAGCCATCTTATAAAGATTTTCCTTGCATAGGCCTCACGTTAAGCTTCATAATCAAAATATTGGATTTTTATTTATTTGTTTCGTTTTTTTTCTTAAGTTAATTAATTAAAATTAAGCAACTTTAATGAAAAAATTAAATTCTCTTTTAGCAGACCTTTGCTGGAATTTGGAATCCGAGTTGGATGATGAAGATTAGCATGATATGTAACGATTATTTTTAAATTTTGAGTATTTGTTGTTAAAACAACTTTATAAAAAGGACAAAAAAAGACACCAGATTTGAAACTTTGCGCATACTTAGCTATATCCATGGCTAAAAATGGTCAAAAATCGTTACTTTTGATCGATATTAATGGTTTAACTTCCAAATGTAATTTCGCACTCAGGGGACTCCGCCCTAATAGTTCGAAAAGGATTCATCAAAGTTAATTTTTTCGGGTCAAAAACTATCACAGTGTTATCGCTCAATCTAAACAATCTACAGCAACAACTAAAACTACTACAGATGGAACAACCCACGATGACTTCTTTGCAGACGATGATGAATTAATTTCTTCCAACCACATTGTTGATGAAAATTTGACGGAGGAAATGATAGTAGAACACATTTCACAGGGCTTAGGCCTAAACACTACCGAAGAAAAACAACCGCAAGAACAAGTGATTCAACCACACCAGTAACAAAACCTTTTAATAATTTCTCGCAATTAAACGCTTTAATTACGCCAAATACTTTAAGAAATTCTCAACAATTTGCGGAAGCGGCAAACGCAAAAAATAAACTTTATAAAGGCGATAAGGTATTTCAGATATTTAATATTTCATAACACATACATTCGGCACTGGTCCGCAGTCGAGTGGGTTTGTCAAGGCATTGTTGTTTTAAATTAATTTTTGAACGACAGTGCTTTGACGGATCCGCGGATTTATTATTTACTTGGTGGTTGGATCATGGCTGATTGGTTAATTTTGATAAAAAGAACAACAAACTTTATCCTGAGCTTAAGCTCATTTGTACTTGAATTGCTCACATTTTATTTTTTCTTTTCGAACCACTGCTTTTTAAAACATTTATTTTAACATACATACATAAGTATATAAATTTTATTAAAAAATTATTTTTGTTTTTGTAAATTTATATTTTTGTTTGACAATACGAGCGCATTTAGTCTTGCAACCCGGCGCCTTTGGTTTGTCTTTTATATTTTGTTTACTTTATAATGTATATCACTGAGAAATAAATAAATAAACAAATAAATAATATAATATATCAAACATAATACTTTCAATAATGGTACATTTTGTTTTAGTTTTTGTATTAAACATTCGTGCAATACTTTATCAAAAGCTTGAAAAAAACATCAATGAATAGAGCAGAACATTTTTTTTAAAGAGAAGCTACACTCAGGCAATTAATGCCTACTACTTAACTTAAGGTGTTACTTCTTTTGTGAAAGGGATAGGTTATAGAGAACAGGTGGTGAAACTAGAAGAAAGAGAGAGAGGAGCTTAATTTCTGTGTTACAACTCAGCTATTCCGCGTTGTTTATTATTACTTTATTTTTTTAAAGCAGGATTGCAGTCTCTTAAGCTGAGTATAGCAATTTTATTAATTGTTTTTATTTCGCCGACGATTCTTGCTAACATTACCGACGAAGGAGGGTGCATGATATAAGTAAACATTAGCGTGAGAGTATACCAATCGCTGTTACTTACTGTTAAGTGATCAGTGATATGCCTTCATCACTTAAACAGTCCAACAACAATTAAAACAACGCCACACTAAGTAAATCAGAAAAATTCATGATATTAATTTTTTAATGACTTGTCTTGAGCAGGATACGAACCCAGATTGTCAGTCATAAATTGCTTTGTAGTCAACTCGCTAACTACTTCAGCCAACAGCACTCTTTACTTCGAAAGCACTTCTAACAACAATTACAAGTCTATATGTTTGCTCGATAGTGCTTTGTTGTTTCCTGAAAGCGAATTAATGACCTGGGATACGGCCATTCTCATTTAAAATAACCGATAACTTATCCATTTGTAATTTGTCAAATAGTTTTGAAATACTAGACAACAGACTTATAGGAATCCAATTTCGTATGATCTTTTCCAGACGTGATCAACGAAATTTTCCAATCCGATTAGGCAAAATAGTCTTAAAAATGAAGAGAAGAATCCTTTTTGACTGTACTCGGTAACTCCAAAAGCATTTTGTTACTGATTTTGTCCACACCTGAGACATTCTTCGAATTTAGGCAAGCATTAGTATTTTCAGTCATTCAAATATTAAATACTAGGAATTCGGAAGGTTCAGCGAGGACTGCTGGCAGCAGCAAAAGATGTGTTTGTTGTTATAATATGCAGCAATTGCAACGGGAATCATACCGATAACTACAGGTATTGCCAAGTTTACGCATACGTTAAGCATTACCAATACAAACAGGTTACTTCTACCTCAGCCACCCTTTGAATACATTTAGCAACAATTATCCCCATTTAGCCCAACCATCAAACAGCCAGTCTTCATACGATAGTATGAACGAACATACCCAAAGTCTAATAAGACTATGGATACATTCTGCGCTACAACAGAAAAGCAAACATTATCCACTATGGTTTATAATGATGCTTCTTTATTATATGAATATTGTATGTGACCCATATTTAATATATTTTTGGACACCATTTGCTTCACTGTTGCATTTGGGAACATATAATTTACTGCTGCAGTGCAAAACTCCAATTTCTATAACATAAAAATCTTCTACAAGCCAGATTTCTTTCATACGCTAATGTGGTAGCCTAATAAGACTACAGTTCAAATGTTTCTACCAGCATATGAATTCCAAGGCTGTAATTTTAGTCGCATTGAGGCTTCATAGATGCTTTGTTTAAGACGGTATACGTTTTTACAATAAACATGACCAGCATGATGAAATGATGGCCATGCAGTCTACATTGTTGCAGATCATGAATATAAAAATCGATCTCTAGAACGCAATCGGCATTCGCCAACATAAAAATTAACTTGAATATGTCCAGGGAGTCCTTAAGCAGGCTGCCCAATATGCTTTTTATACAAATAGTTAGGTGAGATAATATAATTTACTTCTTATATGCAGAAGAGATTCTAACTGAAAATAGATGAAATCGAAGAGAGTGGCAATGATACATGTCACCTCGGCCAAAAACTAAACGAATGCACTAAACAGATATGAAACCGAATATAAAAAACCTGATTCGCTACAAAAACTCTAGAGAACTCGATGCAACATTACACAGGTAATTCGGAGGAGGTGAGCAACCAGAGGATTTAATATACTCGGCATAATAAAACAGCAGAGATTGAGCAAGAACGCTAATGTCACTTTTGCCTAAGATTTTATATTCGTGAAACTGAATGCGCTTTCCCTAGCCTAAACTCGAAGAAAGACCTATAGTAACAAGATACTTTTAGAGCTACATATCTGGCATAGGAAAAATTTCTGGTAATTTTTAATGCTATTTTGCGTCTTGAACACATTCTGTCAGAATGGAAGTCATTGATGATTACTATTACCATGACATCTCTCTATGCTTGGCTATACGATATCTAACACCAATGCTAAACGAGAATGGATGTATCCCGAATCACGACTTGGTTTCAGGAGCAAAAATATGTAGATATTACTTTTACATTGCGAAGGGAAATAACCCTTTAATAAAATTAATAACCAATTTATATCACTGCACAGTCGTTTTGATAAAAGTATAAAGCACACACAGACGTTACAATAACACAATTGAAATTTAGAGCTGTTCAAATTAATTGGCTTATTGTGAGAAATTCAACATTAAACCTAGATTGCTACCTACCTTCTTTTATACAACTCGATCCTAAAATCAATATTGCCTCAGCATCTGATATGAAAAAATCAAAGGCGATAAAATAAAGTATGCAAAAAATTCGCCTTGCAAATACGTTTCATTGGTTCAAACTTTAATATCAAATCTCACATGAGTATTTCAAGCATCGTACCTTCCATCGCATCAAATCTTTTTTCGGGTGCATCTAAATTTGCTTTTGTCTGCGTATCGGTAAAAGAAACAGTACGGTTTTGAGAACAGAATATATTGTTAAGATTTTAGGAGTTACATTAAAAACAAGTTACAAACCAACATTAATAAGGTCTTTAGAAAATTACAATATTTTCTATATACATACATATATACACTATTCAATGATGGTGAAAATAATTCACGTTTTTTAATATGATTTCGTATTTCAACATAAGTACGTACATAAAAATAAAAAAAAAAGATATTTAAAAATTATAATACACATGATTTTTAAGATTTTTTCGGCATACTATTTTTCATTTAATATAAAAAATTTTTCTAAAGTTAAAAATTCTATATACGAGTATGTAGAGCAATACATGTTCATAAAAGGTTTTCCAATTATGGCGGATAAATGTTGAGTTGGAATAAGTATAGCTGCATGCACTGTGTTAAGCATCAACTGAGATCTTTTATTTGGAATCCCTGTGTCTGCTATGATGTACATATACTTATGTATATCATTCTTCGTCCTCCGATGTGGGTTTTTTAAAAGGATGTACAGATTCGAAAGCTTTAATTTGTAGTTACACATAGTTGGATTCTAACAATCAAAATCGATGCGTTTCATAAAATATATGGCCGCAATATTGTCATGATCGATATAGAGTTTAACCATTTAGTCTTTTGAAAATAAATAATTTTTTGTACGGTATTTAATACAGTTGTATTTTATTTACATATAAATGTTTTTATTATTAAGAATTTTCCATTAAAAAGTTCCAGGACTGAGATACTGATTCCAATGGTAAATGTTTTCTAAGCCATTAACACTTTATTGTAATAAGCTCTGGTTTTTATCTCTTATTGTAGTGGCTCTGTCTATTAATATTGGTGCCGATTTCTCTGTCAGAAACCATTTTTTTTATTAAGTAAAAATAATAACATTAAAAGTGGTAGATGAATTAGAGAAAAACGAAAAAGTTTGCGAGATGTTCCGCTGTCTGATTTTTTGTAGAATTTGTAGGCTGCAAAGATTTATAAAAATAGGAATTAGTTTATCAAATAATATTTTTTGGTTTCTAGGTAATTTATTAGTCTGACATTTCGCTTATGTTTATGCCAGCTATCAATAGACCTCTTACCATATGAAAGGTAAATAAGTATTGTTTATAAAAATACTGCCAATAAACAAATAAAAATTATTATAAGGTCATTGGGGACTCAGACTTATTGCAACACACAACTTACTATTATGCTTTACTTTTACTTTGTTACGTCGTATTAATACATACATTCACTTATAGAATAAATATATAAATTTAGAAACATACACAACTTTAAACTTTTCAAAATATGAATATATGCCTACTGTTGAGCTTGCGGAAGCAGAAGCGAAATTTCATCCATATAGACAAGTTAAAGACCCACAACAACAAATAAGTAACTTTTTAAAACTTTCACAAATAAGTTATATATTCGTCTGTAACTTTTTTGTGTGAATTTCGCGGGATACATATAGTGAATTTTCTTTTATCTCATGTTGATACGCGCATTTCGAAAACATATCAACGGTTTCAACTGCAATATCCATGTGTTTATTGAAGGAATAGTGACGTTTTGGTTTACTCGGCGATTTTCAGCTCTTGTATCACAATAAGCAACCTCACTCATCCCAATTTTTTTTTATAAAATAGCATCAGGGAAAACCCTTACTCTAAGCTGGCAGTGACATGAATGACCTCGACAAAGTTTGAATTCACTGATAAATCGTCCACAAATGGATGTGCTCATAATGAAGAACACGTCATTCGTAAGTAAGCGCTGGTTTCGGGAAGAAGTTCCTTGATTTCAATGCAGCACATTTCACTGTAGTAACGATAAAATAGAGAAACACACCCACGTTGCGGCACTACTGCATCCAATGTGCTTCTTCGTTCTCTTCTGTACGCGGTGGAGTAATTTCAAAATAGACATTGAAGCAGTGAAGTCTCTCTTACACCGTCCTAAAAAATCGAGGCAGTTGAAAATTTCTTTAGCGACATCAAAAATTTGTTCAGTCCATTAGACACGACTGGATATTCATGCTAAAAACATATAGACTTGTGATGCTTCAATGTCTATATCGTCCATAGTTACGGGCGGAACACCATGTTCGGTCATAGCTTGCTTAAGCCACAATATTCACCATATTTGGCGCATCGTGATTCTTAAAAATAGTGAGATTTACATCTAATAATGAGAAATGGACTGCATCGTTCAAAGAGCTCAAGCCAATATCAAAAAATATTTCGTGTTAGGGAGATAAGTTTGTAGGGATTATATGAATGAAAGACAACTTGGACCTAGAAAACAAACACACAATAGCCAACACCACGGAATTAGTTAATAGGCTACAGAGCGTGGATATAACAGAAAACACTAGGCTAGTCTCATTTGATATAAAAGACTTGTATCCATCAATTCCAACAACAGAGACAATAAACATTGTACATAAAACACTGCTCAACAAAATAAAAGACGTAGAGTTTTCAATGCAACTCGCAAATACGCTAAAAGCCACATTGGAGCAAAATTATTTCAAATTCAACAATAACATATATAGACAAACCAATGGACTAGGAATGGGTAATCCAACATCAGCAATCCTAATGGAAATATTTATGCAAAATTTAGAAGAGAAATATGTCGAGAACCTAAAAACCAATTTCGGGGTTACATTCTATGCGAGATACGTAGATGATATTATATGTATACTGGAAGGAAATAAAGAGGAACAAATTCTGGATCTACTGAACAAACAACACAAAAACATAAAATTCACAATGGAAGTGGAAAAAGGCAATAGCATAAATTATCTAGACTTAACAATTCGGGCAAACAAGAGCTTAAATAGGATCGAATACGAAATATACAGGAAACCAACTGCTGCAGACACAATAATACACAATTCATCAAACCATCCTCAACACAAAAACGCGGCAATTAGACAATTAGTAACGAGACTTGAACGAATACCACTAACACGGGAGGCATATAGAAAGGAGTTGAAAATAATTTATAGCATAGCGGAAAACAACGGGTATAGGAAAAAATTGGTAGACAAAATCAGAAGAAATATCAAAACAAGTGGGGAACGGAACAAAGAACAGGAGCAGGAGAAGAAAGCTTGGGCTACTTTAACATATATGGGCACATCAACATACAAACTTGCTAAATTTTTTAGAAAGCACAACATTAACACAGCATTCCGAACAAATAACAATTTGGGTAGAATACTCCAAGACAGCACAAACGAGACAGACTGCCTGGATAAACAAGGAGTATACAAATTAACTTACACATGCCAACACAGTTATATCGGACAAACGGGACGAAAGATAAAAACCAGATTTCGGGAACATATGAGAGACTACAACAAAAAAATGAGAGAACCAGGAACAACACCAGAATCGAATTTTGCGAACCACATATTCAACAAAAAATGTACACCAGCGCATATTAGAAAAACGGTTAAACTGTTACACATACAGCATAAAGGACGGCGGTTGAACGTATTAGAAAACATGGAAATATACAAACAGAGAACTTTTGACGGGAGAATAATAAATGAACAAATAAACACTGCCTCGGACATAATATTTGAACCATTAAAATATTTTTACACAAAAGAGAACAATAATTTAACGGAACCGAACAATATAACAACAGATGTACAAGACAAAAGGCCAATCCAAAAACGCACAATCATAGATTACTACCTGCATACAGATAATACACCTATTAAATAATCGCCGCGCTATAAAGACAGGGAGCACAGACATGGTATATAGAAAAATGAGAGGAACAGGTAGCAGGTAGAGAGAGGGAGAGAATGAGAGACACATAGACATACAAGGACGAGAGAGAGAAACACAAAGGGGCAAAGAAAGAAAAAACGAACCATACAAAAGACAACGTACAGCGAGAAAAACGATTTAGTATTCGAGAACACTGAAGATGGCACAAAGCCGAAACCGGTCTGTTCATAAACCAAATTTGACGTGGGATGACGGAAAATCGTTCCAAATTCAAACAAACCCCGTCGGAAGAATATCACAAAAATTATATGAATGCCTTTTTTATTATTTTTTATATATAAATCGAACTAATATTAGCTATCAAAATCTTCATTCGATAATTATTGACAAGTCCAGCCAATGCCAGACCGAAAATTCAGTTTCTGCTGTCTCAAGTCTCTCGTGTTCGGCTAAGAGCGAGAGTGTGTGTCCATCTCAGCCGAGTTTAAAATAATGCGAGCTAATGGAAGTTTTGTTGCATCCCTAAACGGGATAGCGAGATATTCAAAAATAACAACTTGGACCCATCCAATGCACCAAATGCCAGGAATATGGGCTTACCAAAACCTACTGCATGTTACCTACTACTTGCGTTATGTGTGGAGAGCCTCACGACCCTGCAAAGTGCGATAAGCCCAAAAATAACTCTAAAACCAAAAAATGCAGCAACTGTGGAGGCAACCATACCGCCAACTACAGAGGTTGCCTGTTTACGCGCACGTCAAACGTACTTTGACCAAAAATTCTACTTCACCATCAAATCAGCCTGTTAATATATTAGATACAAATTATCAATACAAAAATACTCTACCAACCAATTTTCTTTTTATGATTCACTAGGGCCACGTTTTCTTGCAGCTGGCGACTTTAATGCTAAACATACGTTCTGGAAATCACGATTAATCACTCTCTTTTCATTGAACACTTAAGAAAAGTTTTCACTCCAAACACGTCCACTGATATAGTCGAGCTGCCACCAAATGCTGCTGAAGCCGCTACTCCATTAAGATTTGATATTCTGGAGATCGAAAAATCTATTACTGGCCTAAACTTGAAGAAAGCCCCAGGTGGGCGGACTTCCAAAATGTTATTTGCTTTGTATTCGAACATAGTATACTGTTTCAAAAAACCGCTTTACAAAATATTTACAATGTATACGATTTCAAAACGTCGTAAATGACTATTTTTAACGCAGTAAAAAAGCAATCAGGCATCAGTTTTTTATGCTTTGTTTGGTATTCGTTTGTTTACTCATAAAAAATAAAAAACAACTCCAAAACGTTTGTGTTCGCAAAGAAAACAAAAATAAAAACAAAAATTATAAATAATGACCGAATCACAAAAGTAAGTTAATTTGTTTTTAATAATTAATATATATAAATAGCAAATAATTATTTTTTCTGATAATTTAAAAAAATTATCAATGTTGCATTGCAACATTTCTGTTTCATAATGAAAATCTAAACAAAGCACATAGTTGCATTGTTTCGGAACTTTGCATATGAAAAAAGTTTAAATACCGCAGTAAAACTGTATCCAAACTATGTATTCATTTTGGAAGTCAGCCGTGTGGATAAAATTAGTAACAAAATGATCATGGAATTGGCAAGAATAGCAAAGAAAATTATCCTTCTAATTTTTGATGCTATCTTGCGGGTTCAACACTATTCAGCTGTATGGAAGGTTTCAATGATCACTTTGATCCCTAAGCCCGGAAAAGATCAAACGCTTGTGGAATCTTAGAGTCCTATGAGTCTGTTATCTAACACGTCAAAGCTGTTTGAGAAACTACTTGCGAGCAGGCTGATCCTAACACAGAACAGCTCTGGGTGTATTCCGGATCACCGATTTGGTTTCAGGAAGAAACTTAGTACCATCGAACAAACACACAGACTTGTAAATGTAGTAAGAACTGCGTTTGAAGAAAAAAAGTATAGCCCAGCGCTATTTATTGATAAAGTTTGGCATGAAGGTTATCGTAAGCTACTTGTCGCAAATTGATTATTAGAGAAGGAATCTTTTTAAGCACACCGCAGCCAATAGAAGGCAGTATATTAAGTTCAATCTTGTAGTTGATATATGCCTCGGACATGCCAATAAGCAGAAATATTCAAATGTCAATGTTTGCTGATGATACAGCTTTTCTAAGCATCTATGAGAACGCGCAAGAAGCTTCCCTCAAGTTGCAGGAATACATTTTAATATTGGAAAAATGGTTAAAAACATGGGGAATAAAAGTTAACGTGCAAGAACGTGTTTACATTATTTTTACATTTCGAAGGCAAACATGTCCCCCTATCCAAATTCAACACTAAGCCTAGATTGCAAATTTCTTCTACACAGAGCGATCCTTAAACCAACATGGTGCTATGGAATTCAGGTGTCACAATAAAATTCTGGGTATGATTACAGCCGCTCCCTGGCATGTTGAAAATTCGGCGCATTCATCAAGATCTAAATCTTCCTTTGGTTAAAAAAATGGTTTCAAAACACACGACAATATATATAGAGAAACTAGAGTATCATCCAAACCCACTAGGTGGCAACATTCTACATTACAGAGGCCACACTCGGTTGAGAAGGAGTGACATTCTTGCTATTAGCCGAACAAGAGAGATGAGAAGACAACACAGAAGTGCCCGCAGAAAATAATGTTTCTTGTCTGGCATTGGCTGGTCATAAATAAATAATTTAGATTTAAGATTTGAATACTTATTGTTCGTTCAATTAAATTGAAGATTCAATAAATCAATAAATAGTGTTAAAAAATATATATCTTGTTGGCATCATTTTCCACTCGTTATATACGAGTCAATGCTTAATATACTGGTTTGCCCTCGTTATTTATTATGTTAAATTCACATTTAAGCTACAAAACCCAATTTTTCACCATTCAGCCTTAGATTAATTTTTACTATATCTAATTAAGATCATTTACCCATCATCAAATCAATAAATTGAAAATTGCTGTGTCACATCGCCAATTCACTCTTATTGACTGGTGTTGGCAAATCATAATTTTTAGGAGCTGATTTTTCTTTATAAAATTTGTATTTCTTTGAATTAAATGAGAGCAACCCTTGCAATTTTTATATAAAAAAAGGGATGACGAATCCGCTCCGAATGGAGTATCTCTGCTAATGGTCAAGCATGTAAACAGCTTCTTGGAAAAAGTAAGAAAAAGAACCTTGAAGATTGCACATATCCGAAGTTGGTCTGTTTACAAACAAAATTTGACGTGGGATGACTGAAAATCAGGGTTGTTCGAATTTAATACATTACACTTTTTACGTAATTTTTTACATGTAAAAAATTAAATTTTTTACGTGCTCTATATATATATATATATATATATATATATATATATATATATATATATATATATATATATATATATATATATATATATATATATACAGGGTGGGCCATCTTGGACTGACTGGTCGCTAGCAAAACAAATATATCGGCATATTGTACATATATATATATATATATATATATATATATATATATATATATATATATATATATATATACATATACATATATATATATATATATATATATATATATACATATGTATATATATAGCAAAAAAAAAAAAAAAAAAAAAAAAAAAAAAATGTATATATATATATATATATATATATATATATATATATATATATATATATATATATATATATATATATATATAAATATATATATACATATACATATATATATATATATATATATATATATATATATATATATATATATATATAAATATATATATACATATACATATATATATATATATATATATATATATATATACATATACATATATATATATATATATATATATATATATATATATATATATATATATATATATACATATATATATATATATATATATATATATATATATATATATATACATATACATATACATATATATATATATATATATATATATATATATATATATATATATATATATATATATATATACATATATATATATATATATATATATATATATATATATATATATATAATAATCTTTTTAATTATGTGCAGGAACTTTCCAATTAAAATAAACAATTTGTGTTGCTCTGTAACCAAAGTTAAATTTATTATAATTTACACTATTTACATTATTCTTTAACAATTAATTTGCCGTACCTGTAACCAAAGAAACGACAATTAATGTTTATTATTCTTAAAATTTAAGTTCCCGAATAACAATTTATTAACTTTTTATAATAATCTTTTTAATGACGTTGCTACTGAAAAACGTGTTTTTAAAATAAATATAATAAGCGAAATGAGCGAAATGCCTACGCTTTTAAGAGGGTGGGGCGAATTCAAAATAAGTTAGAGAGGGTATAGTTTCTTTACATCTCCCCCCCTTGGGAAAAATTCGGCAATCGGATTTTCTTTAAATGGATACTTAGTTACGTGGTTTACTGTCGTCTATTGGTGCTGGTATTAATTTTGTTATGTGGAATAGATTTGACTCTGATGTTTTTCGTCCAGTACTTATTCTGTAAATTGACTTTGATAATTTTTCCAAGATCATGAAGGGTCCGATTCTTAATTCATCGAGTTTTTTCCTATTTAGTTTGTTTCCACTTTCGACAAATACTGAGTCTCCGACGTTGAATTCGTATTGTTTTCTGTTTTTGTCAAATAGTTTCTTGTTGTAATTATGTGATTTCATGGAATTCTCAAATGCTATTTTTCTATCTCTTATCCATTGTTTTTGTTTTATGTCTTGTTTAAGTTGATCTGGTAGGATTGAAACATCTGTACCCTCTAACAAGTATTTTGGTGCATATCCAGTAACCGTATGTTCTGTTTCATTATATTTTTGTACACACTCTTGTGCTATACTAGTCCATGCTTTTCTGTTGTTTTTTTCGTTTATTTTACATCGGATTTTATTAACTAGGGTTTGATTCAGTCTTTCATTGAGGCCATTGGAAAATGGTGAATCCACAGCCGTAAAAATCATATTTATGTTTTTTTTTTCTAGGAATTCTTTGAATTCTTTGGAATTAATTCCAGGATATTGGTCTGCTAAGACCATACCAACCTCATTGTCTTCAGTAATATTTTTCATTAGTCTTATAAAATCATTTGCAGTTTGCGATTTTGATGTTAGAATGTATGCATACCTTGTAAAGTGGTCGATTAGAAGGTGTAAGTATCTCTTTGTGGAACGGGAGCCTCCAAATCCACCAATCGTGTCCAATGAAATTATTTCAAATGGCGTCGTGGCTGGACCTAAGTGTGACATTAGACCTAATTTATTTTGGCCTCTTGTTTTGTTTTTTATACATGTTTCGCATTTTTTGCATACAGTTTTTATATTTTTTGTTAGATTTTTCGCTGTAAAAAATGGTGTTATTTTTTTTTGTAATTGTTTTACTCCAATGTGACACCAATTTTCGTGTATATTTTTTATTAAATTTAAACTAAATTTTTCTGATAAAATAATTTTTTCTTTTTTTCTGACTTGTTTGTAGTAGACATTATTTTTCTGTATTAGTTCATTTGTTTTAGAGTTTACATATTGATTTGTTCGTTGATCTTGTAAAATATCTCTTAATTCTATTAAATTTACAATTTTCAGTTGTTCATCTTTGTTTTCATAAGACTCTAATACTGGATTCCTACTCAAGCAATCAGCTTCGGCATTATTTTTACCTGGCGCATATTTAACTTGGAAATCGTATTGTGACAGATAGTAAGTGAGGGCGCCTAGTTCCTCATCTGTTCGAGACTTTATATTTAAATTTTCCAACGGTTTATGATCTGTGAATATCAGAAATTTTTTTCCTATAAGCCAATATTGCCAGTACTGAACTGCTTCTTTGATTGCTAAACATTCTAAATAGACGGCTTTTTTCTTTTTTTGTGCTTCATTTAATTTCTTTGAGAAGTACGCCACAGCTTTTTCGTTTCCATTTAGCTGTGGCTGCTTTAGTACAGCACCAACACCTTTTATCGATGCATCTGTATAAATATGTATAGGTAGGTCATTATCAAAAACTTCTAAAATAGGTTCCGAGATCAAAAGTTCTTTAATTTTTTCAAAAGATTCCTGGCATTCTTTAGTCCAGATAAAGTTTTGTCCTTTTCTCAAAAGATTATGCAAAGGTTCCAAAATAATTGCTCTTCTTGGTATATATTCCCTATTAAAATTTATTTTACCCAAAAATTGCCTAACATTTTTTCGTGTTTTTGGTGTTGGGAAGTTTTTTATAGCAATTAGATTGTCCTTTACTGGTTTTATCGTATTATTTTCTATTACGTGACCCAAATATTTTGCAGAATTTTTTGCAAACGAACATTTTGAAAATTTTAATCTAAAACCTTCTTTTTTTAATGCATCCATTACTAGCGTTAGGTGTTTTATATGTTCAGTAAAAGATTTGGAAAATATTAATAGATCATCTATATAACTTACGGCGAAACTCGTGAGATTATATTTTCTCAAAATGTTACTAATAATTCTTTGGAATATGGCCGGTGCCGTCTTCAATCCAAATGGAAGACATGTCCATTGAAAGTGGCCTTCCTGAGTTACAAATGCTGTCTTTCTTCTATCCTCAATTCTTAGAGGTATCGACCAAAATGCAGAATTTATGTCCAACGCAGAGAAGAATTTGCAATTCCGGGTTTTTACCATTAAATCGTCTATTAGAGGGAATGGTTGTGCTTGAGGGACTACTATTTTATTAAGTTCCCTAAAGTCTATACACAGTCTTGATTTTTTTCCTTCGTCTTTTTTAAACGCCAGCGTTACTGGTGCCGCAAATGGACTGTATGATTCTTCAATGAGTTTCTCGTTCAGTAGTTTTGCAATCTGTTTTTCTATTTCTTTTTTATCTTCTATACTGCATTTATATGGTCTTTTACTGCAATATCTGTCAACCATTAAATCAATTCGGGCTTCATAATCTTGTACCTTTCCTATATCGTATTTGTCTTTGGCAAAAATCGATGCATAATTTTCAATCAATTTGTTTATTTCATCTTTTTGCTGAAAGCTTAGATGATTTATTTCTATTTCAAAGGTTTTTTGATTTATATGTTCATTAAAGTTTATAATACCTTGATTTTGGTTTTCGTGGGGATAAATATTTATATGAACTTTTTCTTTTTGTTCTATTGGATCAGGTAATATTTGTTTTATTGTCAAATTTTCATCTTGACTAAGTTTGAATTTTTTTATCATATCTAATCCAATTAAAAAATCATACTTGAAGTTTTCATTTCTATATACGAAAACATCAACTTTTTCTTCAATATCAAAAATTTTTACAATGATTGTAACTATACCATCTGTTTCATTGACACCATCAATCGTTCTTAAATTTGCTTGTTTTTTAAAATTTAATTTTTCTCGTTGTATACTTATTATTTTAGAATTTATTACAGAAACATTAGATCCTGAATCATAAATTCCGCGTATTTCCAATGTACCATTTAATATTAATTTGAGTTCGATCAATGGTGTAGTTTCTAGTTTTTTTTATTTGTATCAGTTAGTTCTACTTCTAATATTGAATTATTGATATTTTGTCCTCTTTCTTCTTCATTTCTAAACCAACATGAATTTTCATGATGGTATCGTATACTCTGTTTTTTTTCCTTACAAATTTTGCATCTGCAAATTTTCCAATCTGAGTTAATTGTAAATTTCATGAGCATGCAACTATACCAATCCAAGTGAGATTTCTCCAGGAAAAATTTGAAAATCTCAAGTATTTCTTTATTTTCATTTATTATGAAGCGTTCACATTCTTTTTCGAACTCATTTATCCATTGAACAACGTTGGAGTGCTTACTAGAGAACTTTTCTAATATAAACTTTTCTGCAATTTTGCTGAGATTTCTTTGATCTGGGTCTTTTTCTTTAGCTTCTAATAATTTTCCTAGTATTTGAGTTAATTTATCTTCACTGATAGTATCACCCATTGCGGATTTATTATTTTCCTCTTCTTCTAAGAAGTATTCATTAAATTGTAAATTTTCTTCCTCATCCAAATATACATCTTTTAATTCTTTTGATAAATTTATCCAGATTTTTCTTGCAGCATGTCTTTTTTTTAAAGTATTTTTCACTTTATTAAAAGTCTGTGTTTTTATCAATTCTGTATGTAGATTCGTTGGTTGATATTCATCTGGGACGATAAACGTGCGGTCATCTGGCGTACCTATTGAGGTTAGGCAGAGTATATTTGTTTTCCCGTCTTGTGAACCTCTCACCTTAAAATCAAACCGTAACCTCTCCATGTGTTTTTACTAAACAGAATTGTCGTTTTATAATAATCTTTTTAATTATGTGCAGGAACTTTCCAATTAAAATAAACAATTTGTGTTGCTCTGTAACCAAAGTTAAATTTATTATAATTTACACTATTTACATTATTCTTTAACAATTAATTTGCCGTACCTGTAACCAAAGAAACGACAATTAATGTTTATTATTCTTAAAATTTAAGTTCCCGAATAACAATTTATTAACTTTTTATAATAATCTTTTTAATGACGTTGCTACTGAAAAACGTGTTTTTAAAATAAATATAATAAGCGAAATGAGCGAAATGCCTACGCTTTTAAGAGCGTGGGCGAATTCAAAATAAGTTAGAGAGGGTATAGTTTCTTTACATATATATATATATATATATACATATACATATACATATATATATATACATATATATATATATATATATATACATATATATATATATATATATATATATATATATATATATATATATATATATATATATATACACTTGTGGACATACAATTAAGTCACTCATGCAATAATTTTTTTCAAATATGTAGTACCATCATAGCTCCATAAAAATAGAAAAATATTCAGCAATATACTACGTAATTTTGTTTGAAACCACTAATTTCCTTACAAATAATTAAATGATTTTTTTATAGAACGTTAATATTTGCGTTTATGTTATAAGCGCTAATATTGCAACACTGAAGATTGTTACAATTCTAACCGCTTAATTAGCAACATTGTTAATGTAATTTTTTGTTTCAGTATCTTACTTTTTCCAACAAGTTACAACAGTTGGCGACGAGGAGTAATATTCTCGTGTTCTTTTTAAGAAAACAAGTGTAAGGCAAGAAAACAAGCAAGGTCTTTTTTTTGCGAACACATACACACCTACAAACTTGAACTTTTTTTTCACTAATATTTATTTATTGTATCTTCAAAATTGAACTAATAATAATTATCAAAAAATGATAATGACAAGTTTCCAGCTATGTGGATAATACTCCAGTCGTAAAATGGCATTAAAAAGGGGGTAGAGCAACTACACTCGGCAAATCAACAGCACCAGGACATGTGTTTGGGCTAAATACGTATTTTAAATGCTCAGCCTTTTTCAGTATTGGTTCTTGCCCAACCTCCGGTAGAAGTGCGCAGGGGTGGTTTAAACTCAACGGGTGTTTTAAGTTTTCTAGCAGCGCGCCACAAGGGGTAATTAGATGCTGCTGTAACATTGAGACCTTTCAGATAGTTTTTAAGAGATGCAGATTTTGCAGATGCAAGCAACTCTTGGAGTCGTTTAGTGCATTCTTTATGTCTGATTTTATGTTGGGGTGATCTGTGCTGTTGCCATTTCCTTCTAGCTCTTCTTTTTTCACATGCGAGACGTTCAATATCCGTAGAATAAATTATATTAAACCCAGCCTGCGGATGGGAGGTAGTGGCATGTTTAGCAGCCTGTTTAATATTTTCCGTAAGATTGGCAATGTTAAATTCAATATCATCGGAAGTTCTCAGCTTGATGTTCTCCGTACAATGACTACTGAGATATTTTTTGAATCCCAGCCAATTAACACGATTTATCATCTTCACATATGTGTGAGGTAAGTCACTTATTAGTGGGCCACAAATTGCAACGATCGTGGGAGACTGATCGGAGGGGAGATCATGAGAAGATTCAACATGAATTAAATCCCTAGAGATATTTTTCATGACGCCAAAATCTATAACATCCGGAATTTTTTTTTTATGTCAGTACTCCAGTAAGTCGGCTCCCGCTCGAAATGACGTCCAAGCCCATTTTTGAAATTGTGTTGAACAACGCTCGACCTCTAGGTGTAATAAGACGCGATCCCCAGAACGTATGTATTGCATTGTAGTCGCCAGCTGCTACGAAACAAGGTCCAAGAGTTTTGTAAATGAATGCAGACCAATTCGCAACTTTTATTAAAATACAAGAGGCCCTGGTTTAACAATTGGCGGCTTTAAGTGCGATTGTTGGGTCTGCTTTAAGTGCAACACAAGTAAGAGATACTAGCTTACATACAATGCTAGTTATAAATTTCGAATGTTTCGGTTCGGCAAAGGAAACATACAAAAATTATATGCAGATATTTTTAAACTACATAACCATGAAAGGCAAAGCTGAAAACAAGAATTACTCTGCAAGCTACTTCTAAATTCAATTGGCGCAAAATATTTTAATACGGCGACAGCGTTGGCAGCGCCGAAGCCAGCGACAGAACTAACCTACAAAGAATTATTGCAGCTTTTATAAAATCATTTCGCACCAAAAAGGAAAGTGCTTGTGCAACAGCACAAATTTTTATCAATATACCAAAGTGAAGTTGCCAGGCGACAATAATGTAGGGGAACAACTGCTTCAATCAAGTACGTCGAAGTTTGAAGAGGTTGTGCATAAGGCTATGGCGTTAGAGGCTGCGAAGACGAACGCTCGAAAACTGTCACAAGCTGCAGCAAGTACATCGATGGAAATTAATAAAATTTTCAAAAACAACAACAACAAGAAAGCAAACAAAATCGAAAGGCGACAACAAAATCGAAAAGTTAATTAAGAGCTGACCTTCGTAGACTAGTAGGTAGTGTACTAGACTCGTAGTGCGAAGGTCCCAGGTTCGAATCCTGCCGCAGAACTCTGGTAGTGTATGTCTGATAATTAAAAGAGAGCATACAACAAGCTTTCACTGGCTTAAGTGTATGTCGTATGACATGGGCTATCACACCCCTCCAATCAACCTAACCTAACCTAATTAAGAGCAAATGGGTATTGCAGCATTATGCTTACGGTGTGGTAAGAACAACCATTTCGCAGGGGAGTGTCGTTCCAGCAAAAATTCAAAATGTAATTTATGTTTTAAACATGGGCATGTAGACAAAGTCTGCATTGCTTCTCTTAAAAACAGTGCGTTGGGGCGAACAACAATTCAGATACATAGTAATGACTCTTACGGAATTCTAAAAATCGTAGATCTATACTGTAATACAAAGTCGGAACGCTACTATGCCAATATATTATTTAAAGGGAAAATAGTACAGTTCGAAATTGATTCTGGATCTGGATGTACGTTCTTCCCAAGAGACCAGTACGCAAAATTAAAATTATGCAACAAATTAGTGCCAACAGAAACTGTTTTCCGCTCGTACACTGAAGATACGTTTAGAGCAGATCGAAAAGTAGTGGTTAATATTAAATCGAAAATTTTTCAATATCTGATGAATTGTATATTGTACCTAATGGTTGTACAGCTCTTATAGGACGAACATGGATTCGTCGACTGGGGATTAACGTGCAAGAACTTGACGAAGTAAATTCAAGCTACGTAATTACAGATTCTGTTAATGAATCAAATGAAATGGAGGAAGTTATTTCAGAATTCGAAAATGTTTTTCAACAAAGGATTGGTTGCAGACCTAATCTTAAAGTTTCCCTGTATATACAAAAGAATGCAACATTCCGTACGCTTTAAGAGAACGAGTCGATAGAAAACTCGTTGAGTTAGAGAAGGCTGGCATTATTACAAAAGTTGCACACAGTGATTGGGGGTCGCCGCTTGTCGTTGTCCCGAAGGGAGATGGTGGAGTACGCTTGTGCGTTGACTACAAAGTCGGCGTAAACCAGCGCTTAGTAGAAGCACATTACCCCATAAAGAGAACGGTCGAAATTTTCAATAGTCTCAGGGACTCAAGATACTTTGTACAAGGCGTACTTACACGTGCCAGTGGATCAAAAATCAAGCGAAATACAAACGATTTCAACACACAAGGGGACCTTCTGCATGAATCAGCTATCCTTCGGCATAAAAACAGCACCCGCTGAATTTAATAAAATAATAGATGAGATCTAATGTGAAATCTCTAAAACTGAATCGTAATTCGATGACATCTTGGTCCATGGCGAATCAATGACCGAATGTAAGGCTAATTTGAGAGCCTGCTCAAAACAACTACAAAAATATGATTTACATCTAAATGTTTCAAATTGCATTTTTTTCGAAAATCAAATAGAATTTCTGGGGCATGTAATTCAATACAATAAAGTGCAGAAATCCTCTTCAAAAGTCGAAGCCATATTACGAATACCTCAACCAAGTTGTGTGGATGATGTGCGTAGGTCTTTGTGTATGGTGACCTACTACTCAAGATTCATACCAAATGCTTCTACAATCACTACACTCCTACGACGTTTACTAAAAATTAATTCCAATTTCAGATGGACTTCACAGTGCAAAAAAGCGTTTAACACCCTAAAGGCAGAAATTGACAGTGATCGCATGTTGATACCGTTCAACACGATGCTACCAGTACAACTCGCTTGCGACGCTAGCCCCACGGGAATAGCAGGCGTTTTATCTCATATTGTAGATAATGAATAGCGACCTCTGCCATTCGCTTCAAGATCGCTGACACCGGCCGAACGAAATTATTCTCAGCTAGATCGAGAAGCTTTAGCGATTGTCTACTCCGTTCAACATTTTCACCATTACATTTACGGACGTTGTTTCAAACTCACTACGGATAACCAGCTCTTATCGAGAATATTTCATCAACATTCAAAACTGCCTCAAATGATGTCCTCCCGTCGTCAACGTTACGCAGCCTTCCTAACTGGCTATAACTATGAAGTTAGTACAAAAAGGAGCGAGCAAAACACAAATGCAGATTTCTTGTCTAGAAGCATGATTAAGGCAGGGTCAGATAAAACTAGTTTCATCTATCAGGAAGTACACTCCATCTGTGATTCTACCTTACACCAAATCAATTCCAGCCAACTAAATTTTAAAGCAATCAGAAAATGATTCTGAGCTAGCAAGAATAATTTTAAATTAGAATCTAAGTACACCATTGACAACGACATTTTGTTTAAAAATCAATGAGTTGTCGTACCATCTTATCTACAACAAATTTTTTTGGAAGAGCTACATTCAACACGCATTGGTGTTACTAAAATGACGTTATGTTTGCTGGACCTCAATCCATAAGGACGTCGAAAGGTTTGTACGATCTTATGAAACTTGCCCTTCAATAAGGAAAAATCCACCAAAAGTCATCCTTCACCCGTGGGAGGAACCTGATGGTAATTGGCAACGTGTCCATATTGACTATGCTGGGCCCTACCAAGGTTATCAATTCCTAGTAGTAGTCAATTCAAAATCAAAATGGGTTGAAGTAGGCGTGTGTCCCTCTGCAGCCACATCAACTTCAACAATTGAAATTTTGCGTAACATTTTTGCAAGGAACGGTTATCCTGACGTTCTGGTGTCTGACAATGCTACAATATTCAAAAGTGATGAATTCACAAACTTTTGCACAAGCTCCGGAATATTTCAAAAATTCATCGCACCAGGCTATCGAACGGCTTAGCGGAACGTACTGTTCAAACTCTAAAACAGCGTTTATCGGTACAATGTACAATGAGCCATCATCAATACAAAACAATGTACGAGAAATTTTATTCAAATACCGAGCAACGCCACTTCGAAACGGGTAATCACCTTAAGAAAAGTATCTGGGAAGACAGATAACAATTCGTTTAGATGCCTTAAAGCCGGGAAACATAATAAAACCACATACACTTCAACCCTCGATTAGACAATTTAGTCAGGGCGACCGAGTTCAAGTCGGACATTATAGTTCAAACAAGACGACGTGGAAATTCGCGACTATCGTGCAAAAGTTGGGGTGTCTTCACTATATGGTCAAACTCAACAACGGATTTATTCTCAAACAACACATAAATTAACTGCGTGCTTCCGATGTGCATTTAACAAATAATCAACAACACGAGGTGGGTTCCGACCAAAGTGGTCATAATATCCCGTATCAACTTGGAACATTAGTTTTACCCAACACGACAACACAGCCTCAAAATACAACACAGCCGTCGTACGTCAGCAAGGCAATGTAGACCACCTCCATACCTGGCCGATTATGTTCGCCATTGAAATATTGTGCTGTATTCATATTAATTGGGGCAGATTTGTTATAACCGCTAATATCGCAACACTGAAGATTGTTACAATCCTAACCGCTTAATTAGCAACATCGTTAATGTAATTTTTTATTTCAGTATCTTACTTTTTTCAACAAGTTACAACATTTTATTAAATTTTTTGGAAGCCAAAAAGATTTGTTGGTCAATTAATATATTTTAGAACCTCCTCCTGTTGTTTCATCTGACGTTGGCAAGATAGGGGTAAAAATTATAGCTTCTCTCTCGCTGAGAGGGAGATCATTGCCTTTATAATGTTGGCTCATTTGCTCAAGTGGTAAAAACTTTATCATTATCTCGTGGAGAGGTTGTCAATGCTATTAAACATTACCAATTATATAAGAATTTTAATAACTTCCAACGAAATAAACAACGTAAAACAACATGCTGAAGATTGGCTTATGGTCAAGATGAGCAAAGCTGGCCCATTGTTCACATCTAAACAAATTAGAGCGTGCATGGAGTCGGAACACGATCTAAAAATATCTGCAAGGGCTGTGAGAAGACGTCTGACTGAAAATAAACTTTGTAGTCGCATAGCGAGAAAAAACCCAAACGTTTCAAAACAGAATATTCAGCAGCGTTTGCGATTTTCCAATATCCACCCACATATCGATAATTTTTTTGGAAATTATTATTGTGGAGTGATGATTCAAAGTTTAATGTTTCCGGAAACGATTGCAGATCTTATGTACGACGATTGGTCCGCAAACATTTAGACCTAAAAAAAACCATCAAGCATGGAGGGTCGTCAGTAGTGGCGTGGTGGTAGTTTACGTCATCTGGGGTTGGTCCACTTGTGAAAATCTATAGGAAAATGACTGCGAAAATGTACAAAAAATATTACAGAACAATTTAAGCAAACATTATGATGACGATTTGCCTCTGCGTGGATACTTGAGAAATATAACGACCCGAAGCACAAATCATGGTTTAACATTACTCCTCAATAGTGTTGGGCTTTCGTAAAAATAATGCCAGATAAATATACGGAAGTAATACGCCAAAAGTGGTACAAATCAAAATATTAGAGGTTCAAAACAGTTTCAATTAAATATAAAGCGATTTAAAAAAATTTTGTATTATCTTTTTCATATAACTTAATTATATGTCCACTGACAATAAATTTGTGCTAAATATTTGTTTTACAACGAATATATTATTAGGTTTTTGCTATTAAGCAACAGTTAAGTATTTAAAATAAACCAATAGAAGATGTCTTTGTTTGCTTTCTTGTTAAATATGCGTAATTTTTACAGAGATAAAAAATATTGCATAAGTGACTAAATTGTCTGTCCACAAGTGTATATGTATATACATAGTTATATTTATATCAGACATCTGTAACAATACATAATACCCTCGAGCGCACTCGCTGTTTACTATCTATTTTTTGGCCTCGAATACTTTTAAGCACTCGCTTTCATAGAGTTGTTGTTTTCATCGCTCGTTCTTCATACGCAGCGAGCTTTATGCACACTATTTTTTTAACTTGTACCCGTGCTGATTACAGGAGAAGAGCGCAAAAAAAAGTAAAAACAATATCACAACCACCCAGAACAAAGTCTCGTGTTTTTTCTATTTTCGTACTTGGTAACTTCTTCGTATTTAACTACATCTCTTTGGTGTTTGGAGCAGCTTGTAACAATACATTTACGGCATATTGATTTGGTATATATTTGTGTATGTACTATTTAACATTCACTGTAACCGCGGCTGCCAGATTTGATGATTTTTCGTTTGACGATTTTAGGCGTTTTGATGATTTAGTGGCTGTTTTATTATTTATTATAAGATTAAAAGTTTATGAAATTTTTAAATATCGGCATAAATGTTGGAAAAATTGCAAAATCTCAAAAAATTAGTAGCTAAATCCAAAACGCTCTTAATCATCTTTTCAAGAAATGAAATTGACGTATAAATCAAATTGTGGTTTAACCATTTCATAAAAATCTGCTCCTTTTAAATTCATAAGCCTGTCGAATTCGTAATATATTTAATTTAAAATTTTTCTTATAATAACTTTTAAGTACATATTATTTCATTATAACTTGCCCTACATGTTAACTTCCTAAATCTTCTGGCAATACTTTTTTAGGTTAAATACGTTTGACGAATGCCGAGTGTAAATACTTATGAACTCTGAGAACTATATCTCTAATTAATAATGTAATTGTGTGTCTTCAAATTTCTATACGAGCATTTGTAGTGTTTGTTATCAGAAGTACGAATACCATTGCCGAATGTTGAAGAAAATATTTATGAAATAATACTAAACGGGCAACAAGCCTAATTTTCATTCTGTTTTTTACAGGCTCGTATGTACAAACACAAATTCATCCGAGTGTGGCAAGGAGATACAAAAACAATATTCTGTATTAACTACACCGCAACTCGTTTTTAGGCGAGTATATAAAATCATAAAAACGGGTACTCGTTGCAGTTCTCTGATTTATATTTCCTTGAAGAAATAAACTTCTGAATGAAATATATGTATGCATGTCCATACATGCATATGCGGATGTTAGTAGGTGCCAACATATTACAAAAATTTCACATACATTCATATATTTTTCCCGTCCTGCATGTTTGTATCTGTTCTAAAAAGAATAAGCAATAAAAGCAGTAACACTTACCTAAATAACAAAAATATCCGTTTAGAGGTAAAG
This sequence comes from Germaria angustata, assembly GCA_963681545.1. Taxonomy (NCBI): domain Eukaryota; kingdom Metazoa; phylum Arthropoda; class Insecta; order Diptera; family Tachinidae; genus Germaria; species Germaria angustata. The sequence goes on along the minus strand of OY812999.1, from coordinate 54,487,088 downwards.
TTTCCAGAGTAAAGTAGTAATTAGTTACGTCTAATGCTGGAGCAATATATGAAAGAGCAGCGATAGCTAATGTATATCTTAACGCTGTTCTTCTGCATAAACCTGGGTTTGTAACAGCCATCATCCGGTATCCAGCACGAGAATAATCTGGTCTTAAGTTCCATGACAATGCATTAAAATGAGGGAACTGCCAAGCATATAACATTCCGGCTAATATCCAAGCTCCTGTATCTAAACTTCCACAGCAACCGGCCCAACCCATTAAAGGGGGAATAGCTCCGACAACAGACCCGATCCATGTGTTTAGTATTGACATTCGTTTCATCGGTGTGTAAATGGACGTATAAAGAAAAAGATTTCCCAAACCCAAGGCTGCTGTTAGACCATTTACGCCAAAGTATAAAATACTAAGACCTGAAGTTGCCGAAACTACTGCAAATCCCACAGCATGTAAAGGTGTTAGTTTTCCAGTTACAAGTACTCGATTTTTGGTTCTTGACATTTGCGAATCGAAGGGAACTTCGTGGTATTGATTAATTGAATTAGCAGCAGCAGAAACTAGACCAGTACCACAAGAGCACAATAAAAATGTTGTTAGGTCAAACGGTGCTGGAGCCATAGCATATCCGCCCATTGTTGTTATTACAACAAGAGCTTAAATATAAAAAAAATTTAAGAGATTACAAAGAGCAAATCAAAATTAAAATTATTTTTGTTTTTTTTTATTTTTTGATATGTTAAATTTTTATATTATTTTTTTACTGTGTTAGGTTAGGTTAGGTTAGGTTGATTGGAGGGGTGTGACAGCCCATGTCATACGACATACACTTAAGCCAGTGAAGGCTTGTTGTGCGCTCCCTTTTAATTATCAGACACAAACTGCCAGAGTTCTGCGGCAGGATTCGAACCTGGGACCTTCGCACTACGAATCTAGTACACTACCTACTACGAAGGTCAGTTTTTTTTACTGTGTAGTATTTGGAGTTGTTATGTAAATAAAAATTGTGTTTTGAATTGGTGGAAAGCTAAAAATGGTAAGGATTTAACAATTTGGTAACGCAATTATTAAGTGTAGTGCAGAGTCTGCAGAGTAGTGAATATTTTCATAAATCGCGCAAGTGGGCCAGCTCATTAAAAGGGCTGCCTCAATATGCGAACTTAACATGACGAATTCCACAACTTTCATTTGCACCAAAGAATGATTTCAAAGGGACTTAGATACTTAAATATTTACTATACAGTTTTCGGGTGAGTGTACTAATACGCGTAGCACATTATATATTTACTAGAGTTGTGTAGTTCGTGAACGACCTAGTTCATTTGAACGATTCACTTAAATTAGCCTATGAAACGCTCTACTTACTGAGAAGTTAAAGCGCACTAGTGAGCAAATTTGTTGCATTCTTGCAACCATTTGTTTAGCGTTTTTCTATTAACTAAGTTCGAGGCTGCTGTGTAAATAAAATTATATTTACATTCATATTAAATAGTTATTATAGTTAAATACATACGAGTATGTTATCGATATCTAAATAATATGTTAAATTTACCTGAATCACCCTCTTATTACTAGCTTATAACTTATGATAAAACTTATGCCCCCATTGCGGTTCACCACTCAACTCAGTTTGGTCGTGTGAGACACAGAGTACTCAACCAGAGTACTCAACTTTGACGTATAAAAAGGGTCCGAATCATATTTTGCATAAACTGTATAACGTGCATAAAGTTTGTGTGAAGAGATATCTATATAAAAACAACTAGATTAGCTCTCCCTTTCACACAAACTTTATGCATGTTTACAAAGTTGTCGAGTCTAGTTCTAGTTTATGGTGTGAGAGTCAACCCAACTTATGACAACCAAACTCATTTTAGTTATTGCGATACACAACTGTTTTTAGTTGAGTTTGTCATAAAGTTGCCAACCTAAAATATCGAATTGCCAACTTTAAATATCACGTTTGACAAATGAAATTTGAAGAAAATTAAACTAAAAGTGTTTTTTAACTGTTGTGGGAATAAAAAGTATAAAATATTTATTTATGTATTGTGAAACAATTTGTTAATTGAGTCTTAAAAGATTAAAAAAAATAAGTCTGCACATATATTTAAAAACTTGTAATTCTTAAAAAAATAATACCACTTGTGAGTTTTAATATATAAAAAAATAAAATGAAATTTATCTACAACAGCAAACAATAAAATATTAATTTTTAAATTTATTCTTCAGCTTTTCTATTTTTAATTTATCGCACTCCACCTTAAGATTGTGGAGATCAGTAGCCTCATTTGCTTGTCGTTCCAACAATGCAAATTTTTTCCTAATTTTTTTAATGTTTGCAGTTGATGCTGCAACGCCAAAAACTTGGCCAGATGGTGCCGCTTGCTCTTGCAAAGACAAGAGTTGTGAAACAGTATCCTCAAGGCTATTTAATAGGATTTCTTGTGATGGGCCTCAACCTGTCGCTTGAATGTTTCTTTTATTGTTTGCAAGTTTTTTCTCAATGCTTGCTTTATAGTGGATCCAAACCTGTGCAAGATTATAATTATATTAAGAATATTGTAACTGTTCAATATTATTTTATTGACACACACGTTGCCATTCTTGAGCTGTTCTTGTCGGTGGTCCCAAACTATTTAATTCTACAGCAAACTCTTCCCATAACTCCTTGCACGTATTTTCCGTTGCACCAAACCTTGGTTTTCCGCGAGCAATTTCCGGATTCCTGTCCATAATCTGAACAAGCCGCTCAAATTGGACTTTCGTTGTTATTTTCAAACTAATAAAAGTGTTTAAAAATTGTGAACAAATTATTATAAAAATTGATACTTACGATCTCTCCATTTTGATTTAAATTTTCACCGCTTTTAAAAAAATTTCACTCTAAATGATAATGACACAACTACAATTAAGCAGTTGTGTGTATTCAATGTTTTTTAAGACCAAACTTTTACAAAGTTGAGAACGGCAATACCACGAAAAAACAGATACACAACTGAATAGCCAACTGGCAGTTTAGTTGAGAACGGCAATGCGAAACCACCTAAGACGACCAAACTGCCACAAAAGTGGTGAACCGCAATAGGGGCATTAGTTAATAAAATCTGTACTTTTATATACTAAATAAAACATAACGGATTGAACTCTTAACATGGTGTCAGGTGTTTAAACAAAAAATTGCAAAGTGCGAACAGTCAAAAGTATATTCAATTAAATACATGTGGTATTTAAAATATAAATAAATAAAAATACTAAATATAAAATATTTAATAAAAGTTCAATGAATTCTGAGACAAGGGAACAAAAAGTTACAAAAACTGAAATGTCTACACCTCATGTAATGTCGGTCGCAACAACAATTGCACAACTTAACCTAAAAGAAAGTAACATGTGCGCCACATGGAAGTCATGTTCATGTGGAAAAATCAGTTCAAGATATTTATGAGAGCGTCAAATCTTGAAGAGCAATCTGAACAGCGAAAAGTAGCTCTGTTACTACATCACTTAGGACCAGATTGCTTACAAATTTTTAATTCATTTGATGAGTACATCGATACGGTGAAGTATGACGACTTACTTTCTGAATTCGACGGATATTTCGTTTCCAGAGTAAATATAGCGATGGAACGTCATACTTTCTTCTCAAGGAAACAAGGTCCGAATGAATCTATTGAGGAGTATGTAACGGTGTTAAAAAACCAAAGCCTTTTGTGTGAGTTTGGAGATTTGCGCAAAGACTTAGTTAAAGATATCTTCGTCTGTGGTTTGCTTCCCAACTATTCGCAAATTAAAAAAGGTTGCTAAGCGAGGGTAAAGTCACTTTTGAAAAAGCCTCAGAAATAGCTAAAACCATAAACTCAGCAAAAGAAAACACCAGTCAGTTGCACCAAGAAATAAGTTTCGTTGGCTCTTTAAAAAAGTCAAATATTTATAAGAAGCCATAAAATCAGCCACCGTATGCTAATCAATGCCAGTCATTTTATTCGTCTAAGCCGCCTTCCTTTGGATGAAGATCCACTTCATCCAATATCCAACAGCAACAAAGTAGCAGATGTGGCCAAATACATAGAAAAAAATGTCCTGCTGAAAACATCAATTGCCGTATTTGCAGTAAGAAAGGCCACTTTGCAAAAATGTGTTTCGCGAAAGTACATATACAAACATATACAAAGCCAAGTTGATGACAACAATGAAGACCCTGAAGATTTTTTATTGGTACATTAACAAACTCCAATTGTAATATCGAAGCAAATAATGAGTGGAATGTTCAGGTATTTATAAACAAGATGACAATAACTCTTCAAATTGATACTGGAGCACAAGTAAACATACTGTCGAAAGAAACATCAAATATGTTAAATTTAAGCCAGATGTTAAGACCTACTAATACAAATATTTTAACATTTAGTGGTGAAAGGTTACCTTTAATAGGAAATATTGATTTAAAAATTTCTTTTAATAATAATACATATAGAAGTAAATTTTTTGTTTGGATTTAAAGTGCAAAAATATCATTGGATTAGAATTAGCTAAACAAATGAATCTAATTAAGACTGTAAATTCATTAAATTCTTATAAGGTTATCGAAAATTATGCGCATGTATTTAATGGTTTAGGTCATATGAAAACAAAATGTCATTTCAAACTCAATCGTAATATAACACCGATAGTAGATGCTCCAAGAAAAATTCCCTTTAGTCTCCATGAGAAGTTAAAAACTGAGTTGCATAGGATGGTGAAGCTTAATGTCATACAGCCAGTAAGTGAACCAACAGAATGGGTCAGTTCCATAGTATTAGTTACTAAGCCGAACGGACAGTTAAGAATTTGCTTAGACCCTCGCAACCTAAATAAAGCCATACTTCGTCCCCACTACCCTTTTTCCTAATATAGATGACTGTAAGGCAAAACTCAATGGCTCAAAATATTTCAGCACTTTAGATGCCAATAGTGGCATCATTAGATGAAGCTTGATCCAAATTGTGTACATTCAATACACCCTTCGGTAGATATCGATTTTTAAGGCTACCATTTGGTATAAATGCTGTCCAATGAACTTTTTCATTCAGAAATAGTTAAATGTTTTGGTGATATTGAAGGATTAGTGATATATATTGATGATTTTTTAATATATGCGAAAACGATAGATGAACATAATAAAACATTACAAAAAGTTTTGCAACGTGCAGAAGAATTTGGTTTTAAATTTAACAAAGACAAATGCAAATTTTTGCTAAATGAAATAAAGTTCCTTGGACACATTTTTAATGAATCAGGTATTAAGCCAGATGAAGACAAAATTAAGGCAATTTTAGATATGACTGCCCCCAAAAACGTTTCCGAGCTACACCGATTTTTTGGAATGATTAACGATTTAGGAAATTTCATTCCAAACTTATCGTCAAAAAACAAACATCTAAGAGAATTGTTAAGAAAAAATATAGAATGGCATTGGGATAAAGCCCAAGATGATGAGTTTAAAAATTTAAAACTTGAAATTACAAAAAAACCTGTCTTAACTAATTTTGATCCAAACAAACAGTTGGTTTTGAGCGCAGATGCCTCCAAATTTGCCGTCGGGGCTGCCATTTTGCACAATAACCAACCAATAGCCTACGCTTCTGCATCACTCACAAGTGCTCAAGAGAATTACGCTCAAATAGAAAAAGAGCTATTTGCTATTCTTTTTGGTTGCACTAGATTCCACCAGTATACGTATGGTAACAAAGAAACCGATCACAAACCATTGGTTTCTTTATTTAACAAACCTTTACACAAAATTCCGGTTCATGCTTCGTCTCCAGTCATACGATCTGACAGTTATTTACAAGCCCGGCAAATATCTGTATATAGCCGATACTCTATCAAGATGCCCACTGAAAGCAAACGCTTTAACTGAAATTCATAACGAGGCCACACTTCAGTATAATTTTCTTAAGTCGCATCTTGAAGTTCCATTTTCAAATATAAATGATATAAAATTTCATAGTAATAACGATGCAGTTTTTGAAAAGATTAAAACGTATACACTAAATGGTTGGCCTAGACATAAAAAGCTTGTTGATAAAGAGGTCATGCCCTATTACAAAATAAAGGATGAAATTCATATAATTGATGATATTCTTCTTAAAAATAACCAAGTTTTAGTCCCAAAGAGTCTTTAAAGTCAGATATTAAGCAAGATCCATGAAAGCCATATGGGAATACAGAGATGTCAAAGTCTATCTAGACAATCAGTATACTGGCCAAACATGTATAATGATATTTTTAATAAAATATCAGATTGTTAAATTTGTATAAAATACAGAAACTCAAAATCTAAACAAAAAAATTAATATATATATATATATATATATATATATATATATATATATATATATATATATATATATATATATATATATATATATATATATATATATATATATATATATATATATATATATATATATATATATAATATACCATGGTTTAAAGTCGGATGCGATCTCTTTGAGTTCAATAAGAAATACTTGCCCCTATTGCGGTTCACAACTCAACTCAGTTTGGTCGTGTAGAGTCAACCCAACTTATGCACAACCAAACTCATTTTAGTTATTGTGTATCGCAATAACTAAAGTGAGTGTGGTTGTGCATAAGTTGGGTTGAGTCTCACACGACCAAACTGAGTTGAGTGGTGAACCGCAATAGGGGCAACTATATACTATATACTAGTTGACTATTTTTCTAAATTTATTGAAATAGAATTGTTAAACTCTGGTTATTCAAGTAGGCATGTGATTTTAAAATTGAAATCCATTTTCGCTAGACATGGCATCCCGAAAATTTTCATATCTGATAACGGACCACCTTTTAATTCAAATGAAATTAAAGACTTTTTTTTATTGATTGGGGTATAGACCATAAAACATCGAGTCCATATTTAGCGAGATCAAACGGTCTTGCAGAGCATTCTATTCAAACAGTAAAAAAGCTTTTACATAAATGTTTAGAAAGTGGCACTGATCCATACATCGCCTTATTAAACTACCGTACTACACCTAAAGGAAATTTACCAAGTTCGTATGAACTACTAATGTCCAGAAAGTTGAATACAAAACTTTCAACTCTGTCATTAAACTTAAAACCAAATTTAGTTGATACAGATAAATATCAAAAAGAAGTTAATACTAAAATTAAAAAATCCTCAAATCATTATAACTCGAATACAAAATAATATAAGTCTATTAATACTAATGATAAAGTAATGTTTAAAAGAAACCCCACATCTTTTTGGTTTCCAGGGGAAATAGTGAATAAATGTATGGAGCCAAGATCATTTATAATCAAAGATAAAGAAGGTTCTTTGTACAGGAGAAATGAACAACGCATATTCAAAAGCCCTAAAAACCTATCCTCTGATGGAGAAAATGAACACACATTTAAGAAACCGGAAACCTCTAATAATGAAGATGATAGTAATACAGTTAATACTCCTGACCCCAATTTACCAATTACAACTGAATCTGATTCTGATAGTGCTTACAGAACACGCCTTGGAAGAAAGATTAACCCACCAACTAGATTCACACACTAATGTCTAAACTAATAAAATCATGCCCTTGTATCATAACATAATTTTATTATTAGTTTATATGTACAAAAGTATGCTGTAAATAGTTAAGTATTATATAATAAAATTTAATATTGAAATAATAGATATATATTTTAAAAAGGAAGATGTTCTGTAAATAAAATTATATTTACATTCATATTAAATAGTTATTATAGTTAAATACATACGAGTATGTTATCGATATCTAAATAATATGTTAAATAACATTACCTGAATCACCCTCTTATTACTAGCTTATAACTTATGATAAAACTTAGTTAATAAAATCCGTACTTTTATATACTCAATAAAACATAACGGATTGAACTCTTAACAGAGGCCTATTTAATAAGTCTTGACTAAATTACATATGACAAATGTCAAATTCCATACGCATAAGAAACACCACAAAAACATTTCGATTTTTGCATGGATTTAGATATTTATTATAAATTACATCTCATAGTCGAAAGTAATAGAGGAGGCTCATTAACGTTGGCATTACGGTGCTGCTACAGGTAAAACAATCTGTGACCAGATTTAAAGAATGTCATAGGGGAGATATTAGGAAGTATTTTACAATTGCTTGCGGTAATTGAATTGCTTTGCACATTTTTTGTAAATTTAGCTCAAATATTTTGCGTAAATTAAACTTGTCAAAATACTTTAGTAACAACAAAAATTTAGAAACAAAAGTTTTGGAAATGTTACTAGCTGTGGTTATATGTCAACATAAATCAGCAATTTTTTGCCATATGAGCCCAACCAACTGAATAAACGAGCGGTTGAACTAGGTGAGCGATTGAAATAAACCAATGAATAGCTTATTCCGTTAAGATAAACAAAAAAAGCACTCATTGAAAAAATTAATTACTTTCATTTTTATTTAACAGAAATAAACACACAGAAACACTCAGAGTATTCGGCAGCAGTCAAAACCTTCGGACTACTAGTCTAGTACACCAGATACTAGTCTATGAAGGCACAAAACTAGCCAAGGAGCATACATACATACATTTGTACATGCATAAAATCACATTTTTCAATTGTTTTAAGTATGTGTGGAAAAATGATATAAATGTATATCATTTTTGACATACGTGTATTTATTTCATTCTTAATATGCGTGCATATATACGACCGAATACCCATGTGAGCGATTCGGTAAATTGAATAAAGGAACAATTGAACTAACTGAATGAAGTAGATGATTTCAATGAGCTGTACGAAAATGAGCGGACATTCGAAAGAGCTGGTAACCCTGCCACGTGATCAAGTTTTGCTTTCAAGTTTTTTACACATACATACTGCTTGTCAAAACTCATTTTAGTTGATAGCTGTGACATAAGGTCTAACCATAATGTACTTAAGAAACTGTGCGAATACATCCATTGTTTAGGAACAAAATTTTTGAAACAATTGTGTAAATGATGTGTGCTACTTTTACAAGCAGGCGGCACAGTGGCAGATGATTGCAATTTGCTGTGTTCTAGTCGTCACACACATATTTTTGATTTTCTTGTAAACAAATTCTAAATTTAAAAAATTTAATAAAATAAAAATATATAAATGAATAAAAGTCAAGTGCTTGTTCTGAAAGCTTTAGCTTCCCTGTAATGTTATTATACTAAAAATTTGGTAACTCTCTTTCTCTCAAAAAGAAAAACGTCAAAATGCATATAAAAAATGGTTCGGAACAAAAATTTTGTTCCAAAACAATTTGTGAATCCAATTTAATGTCCTTACGCTACAGCCACACGATCAAGTTTTGCTTTCAAGTTTTTCACACATACTGCTTGTCAAAATTCATTTGAGTTGATAGTTATGACGTAGGCTGCACGCAACTTGAAAGTAATTTTTCTTCAATTTTATATAATTTCGCTTATTTGATTAAGGATTCGTATTCCACAGAACATCATGGCTTCTGTACAGCTCTATGAATCACAACACATCATTAGTACTTTAAGCACAAACATATTTCACTAGTTGATTTTATTTATAATATTTATTTATAATAAGTATGTAAACTAAAGGTTTTAAGATACTGCACATATTTGTAAAAAAAAACAAGAAAAACTTATATCGGCAACATATGTATGTATATGTAGAAAGAAAAAAGAATTGTTATCAGCTATTTTTTTGAACGCAAATTGCAACAAATTGTCTTGTTGAACCTTCGTAGTGAACAGACGTGTTAGCGTAGTTTTTTTTTACATACTAAACAAACAAAAATACAAACAAAAAAATATTCGTAATAAGTACTGATTCGTAATAAGTACATACATATTTTGTGAAATTTGCTTTATTTGCATTAATAATTTTTCATATAATCTGAAACAAGAAAAACAACCGTAAACAAAGTGACTGAGGAATACTCTGCATGAGTACCTCAAAAACAAACAATTGTGAAGTGAGTTCTAACGGCAGAAATGCCTATTTTACTGTGAATTTTGATAGTGTTAATGCACACAATAAAAATAAAAAATCGGATGATAGTCTTTTTCTAACGGCAAAGCCAATTTTTCGCGAGCGATCAACTTCGCTTACTCCAATGCCAAGTAGTGATTCGTTAACATTACCGTTGCCTAGTAATTCTGTATTTAAGTCAGCGCCATTATCCGCTCCGGGCTCGTGTTCCTCACTTAACCAAGTTATTACAAGAGACAATATTATTCAGAAACCAAAGGTGCCTGTCGGAATGGACCGATATATTACAGTGGTAAAGCGCGGGCGAAGCCCAAATTTTTCAAAGATCTCATCTGTTCCCAAGATATCCAGGGATATCGACACTGCCACAGTTAACCGTCAAAAACCGCTTTAAAATATTGCAGGATGACATTGACAAACCCGAAGGATCCTCGAAAAAAACCTCTAAACCTCCACCCATCTATTTGAGAGAAAAAAAACAACACCCTCATCAAAAAACTAATCTCGGTAATTGGCGAAAAGGCATTTCACATTGTCCCAATAAAACGTGGTAACATTGACGAAACTAAAATTCAAATATATGAAGAAAAAGATTTCCGCAAAATGGTTAATGAATTGGAAAAAAATAAAACAAGTTTTTACACATTCCAGCTTAAGAGCGCCAAGGGCCTGGCCTACAGGTCGTATTGAAGGGCATAGATTCTTACGTTGTCCCTGCTGAAATAAAAGATGCTCTCACCCTGAAAGGATTCAAGGTAAAAAATGTATCCAACATAATAAACAGGGATAAGATCCCCCAACCTCTTTTTCGTGTTGAACTGGAGCCTAACGATGTAATATTGAAGAAAAATGAGACCCTTCCCATTTATAATTTAAAATATCTTTATACCGGAAAATCACAGTTGAAGAACCACACAAGCGTACAGTGCCATAATTGTCAAGAATATGGCCATACTAAAACTTATTGTAAATTACCTACTGTTTGTGTTGTGTGCGGTGAATTACACAACACTGCTATTTGCAATAAGTCGAAGGACCAGAAGGAAAAGAAGTGCAGTAATTGTGGAGGTAATCACACTGCTAACTACAGGGGATGTCCTGTATACTCTTTCGTTAAACAGGCTATGAGTCAAAAGCCTAAAGTAGTCCCAGCGCAAACAGGAAATACGTACTCCGCCACTTATCCTGTAATGGCCCAACCTATCACTACACAAGTATCGTATGCTGACGCTGTGAAGATCAACTCTGTTCCAGTGCAAAAAGTGTCACCACCAACTAATACAACAAATGCAAATGCAAGCTTTAATTTCAGTCGCCTTGAAACTACTATTGATAATCTGGTGCAAACTATAAACAACTTTACAACAAATATTAATAGTATGATGCAAGAAATGCTGCGAATGCAGAACACACTGCTTCTAGCATTAGTTAATAAGCCATGAATACGTTAAAAGTATGTTTCTGGAACGCAAACGGCATTCGCCAGCATAAAAACGAACTTGAGCACTTTCTCACGGAAAAAAATATTGATATAATGTTGGTATCTGAGACTCATTTGACTTCGAGAAGCCTTTTTAAATTGAGTGGCTACACCTTATATGATACAAAGGACCCGAGAGGAAGAGCATGCGGAGGATCAGCAGTTCTAATAAAGTCAAGACTCAAGCACTATATTCTTGAGAACATTTGTGAAGACCATCTACAAGCAACGAATATTTGCATCGAAAATTTTTGTTCAAATCTCGTGATATCATCGATTTACTCCCCTCCCAGATTTTCAATCACTGAGGATCAATACGAGGATTTTTACAAAACTCTTGGCTCTTGTTTCATAGCAGCTGGAGACTACAATGCAAAACATACGTTCTGGGGGTCGCGTCTTATTACACCTAGAGGTCGAGCTTTGTTCAACACAATTTCAAAAATGGGTTTGGATGTCATTTCTAGCGGGGAGCCCACTTACTGGCCTACTGACATACAAAAAATTCCAGATGTTATAGATTTTGGGGTCATGAAAAATATCCCTAGGGATTTAATTCATGTTGAAGCTTCACATGATCTTATTAACTTCACATGGCTTATTAACTAATGCTAGAATCAGTGTGTTCTGCATTCGCAGCATTTCTTGCATCATGCTAGTCATATTTGTTGTAAAGTTGTTTATAGTTTGCACCAAATTGTCAATAGTAGCTTCAAGGCGACTGAAATTAAAGCTTGGGTTTGCACTTGTTGTATTAGTTGGTGGTGACACTTTTTGAACGGGAATAGAGTTGATCTTTACAGCGTCAGCATACGATACATGTGAAGTGATTGGTTTGGCGATTAGGGGATGAGTAGCGGAGTAGGCCTTTGACTCATAGCCTGTTTAACGAAAGAGTATACAGGACATCCCCTGTAGTTAGCAGTGTGATTACATCCACAATTACTGCACTTCTTTTCCTTCTGGTCCTTCGACTTATTCCAAATAGCAGTGTTGTGTAATTCACCGCACACAACACAAACAGTAGGTAATTTACAGTAAGTTTTAGTGTGGCCATATTCTTGACAATTATGGCACTGTACGGGTCCTGAACGCTTGTGTGGTTCTTCAACTGTGATTTTCCGATATAAGAGATATTTTAAGTTATAAATGGGATGGGTCTCATTTTTTTTCAATATTACATCGTTTGGCTCCAGTTCAACGCGAAATAGGGGTTGGGGGATCTTCTCCCTGTTTATTATGTTGGATACATTTTTTACCTTGAATCCTTGGAGGGTGAGAGCATCTTTTATTTCCTCAGGAACAACATAAGAATCTATGCCATTCAATACGATCTGTAGGCCTTTAGCACTCTTAAGCTGGAATGTGTAGAAACTTGTTTTATTTTTTTCGAATTCGTTAACCATTTTGCGGAAATCTTTTTCTTCGTATATTTGAATCTTTGTTTCATCAATATTACCACGTTTTATTGGAACAATGTGAAATGCCTTTTCACCAATGACCGAAATTAATTTTTTAATAAGGGTGTTTGAATTTTTTTCCCTCAAATAGATTGGTGGTGGTTTTTAGGTTTTATTCGAGGGTAAGTCGGGTTTATCGGTGATATCTTGCAAAATTTTAGAACGGTTTAGACGGTTAGCTGTTGCGGCGTCGTTATCCCTGGATATCTTGGGAACCGATGAGATTTTTGATGAATTTGGGCTTCGCCCGCGCTTTACTACTGTGATATATCTGTCCATTCCGACAGGCACTTTAGGTTTCTCAATATTATTGTTTATAGTGATAACTGGGTTAAGTGATGAACACGAGCCCGGAGCGTATAATGGCGCTGATTTAAATAAAGAAGTACTAGGCAGCGGTAATGTTATAGAATCACTACTTGGCATCGGAGTAACCGAGGTTGATCGCTCACGTAAAATTGGCTTTGCCGTTATTTTTATTGTTTGCATTAAGAGCTTCAGAACTCACAGTAAAATAGGCATTTCTGCCGTTAGAATATACTTTGAATACTTATTGTTAGTTCAATTTTTGAAGATTCAATAAATAAATATAACCGTGAAAAAAATTGCAACATTCAACTTGAAAGAGAAATTGAAAGCAAGTTTGTTAAAATTTTTAAAAGTATGAGTGGATTGGTGAAAAAGCGTGAGTGTATTGAAAATTGAAAGGCAAAATTTGATCGCCTATCACCTAAGTAAACGTAGCTCTGTTATCTACTGATACATACATACTTACATACATATAACATTAAAACAAAGCAGTGCTTCTATGGCAGTCGCACTGCTAAGCAGGGTTGTAAATTTTTTTAATTTTTTAATTAACGTAAAAACGGAAATCGATAAAAAATCACCACAAAAAATATATTTTAGGATTTTTCAAAATAAAAATATCACCATATTGCCAGAAAAAATTCTTTGCATAGTTTTTTTGATAAGATATGTGTAATACTATTCACAAAACTCATTCAACTAAAAGCAACATACATAAATATCTCGAGAGCTTAAATGAAAACTAAAATGTGTTCTTACTGACTCATTGTAAACACAAAAATTTTCATACACATATTTATTTCAAATAGTAATTACAAATGAATATATATGAGGATATAAATCTCAGCCTCAACATCTTCATTTTTCCTTTTTTCATTATCATACATTGTGTCACAATTAATTTTTTGGCATGTTTTCTGCTCAAACGTATTGCAGCAAACGTAATTATTATAATTTACTAATCAACGTATTACACATGGAGTAATTAATATATTAAGAGCGGTCAAAGCTATTTCATTTTCGTAGCAGGCGCAAGACCAAAAATCTAGTAAATATACTAGTGTTTCGTCTTTAAAATAATTTTTCAAATTAATTTAGCACAACTTTGACTATTGAATCTAATATTCATACACCGAGACACATGTACTATTTGAACGTACCTTAAATCACATAAAATTATGTTACTGAAAATTCTTTATCTATATATATAAAATTGGATGTGTGTATGTATGTATGTATGTATGTATGTATGTATGTATGTATGTAACGTAATGGCTCCAAAACGGTTGGGCCGATTTTGACGAAATTTTCAGGGAACCTTCAGAATACTCGGGCGGGTGACACTGTGAAGTCCGATTTTTTATTTTCGGTCTGTGGGCGGAGGGGCGTGGCAAAATGCAATTTTCATATTGCACCACCAATGACATATACATATATTTATTTTTTGTGCTTTTTTTATTTTATTTTACTTTTTTTGGAAAGCCGTTGTTATGTTCTTCTAAACGAGATATCAAACTCTTAAATCGGTTATGTAGTTCCGAAGATATTTTGAGCTGACGGTGTCAGCTATATGTACATAAAAATTACGTGTATGTTCGTGATCGCTAAACTCAAAAACTACTGGACCGATTTTGACCAAATTTGATATGCATGCTCTATGGGCCGTGAGGAGTGTTTCTGTGTAGTTTGAAGTTCATCCGACAGATGGCGCAATACTTAGTTTTGTGTGTGTTTTTGCACCGTAACTCAAGAACTACCGCACCGATTTTGACCAAACTTTATATACATGTTCTATGGGACGTGAGGAGTGTTTCTGTGTAGTTTGAAGTTCGTCCGACAGATGGCGCAATACTTAGTTTTGTGTGTGTGTGTTTTTGCACCGTAACTCAAGAACTACTGCACCGATTTTGACCAAACTTTATATACATGTTCTATGGGACGTGAGGAGTGTTTCTGTGTAGTTTGAAGTTCGTCCAACAGATGGCGCAATACTTAGTTTTGTGTGTGTGTTTTTGCACCGTAACTCAAGAACTACTGCACCGATTTTGACCAAACTTTATATACATGTCCTATGGGACGTGAGGAGTGTTTCTGTGTAGTTTGAAGTTCGTCCGACAGATGGCCCAATATTTTGTTTTTTGTGTTTTGCCCAATAGAGATTAGCGCGATAAGCCTATGCTGCGTTTTGCTGAAGGCATTGGGTCCTTAACCAGCGTGTAGTGGGGTTAATTAGCCCGATACCTTTATTTGAACAATAATTGCTATGTCGATTTAGTGCAAATTTGAAGGCAAAACAAGGTTTGCCCGGGTCAGCTAGTCTATATATAAATAGGCAAGTGGAAAAAGTTAAGAACCATTTTAACTGACTTAAACTCAACGTATTCGCTTGATTATTTTTTTGTTTGATAGATTGTCAATAGGAGCAGTGCAGAATGTATTTTTTATTTTACATTTTTATGCCTAAGATATTTAAAAACAGTTAATAATATTAGCCAATCATAAAGCCATGATCTCTCTTTCTCTCTTAATTTGCTAAAAAAAATTGCAACAAAACCTCAAAATTACAAGAAAAAACTCAACTCCGTAAACATACTGAATTGTTGTTAAGGTGAATTCACCCGTTCGTTCTGCAGGAAATTTTCGTTGAGAAACAATTTTAGTTTACTGAGAGTTTGCTCACAGAAGATTCACCCGCGTCGAACAAATATTCTGTAGAAACAAAGCTACCATATGCAACAACTCTGTAAATGTTGTGTGTTACTTCTACAAGCAGGCAGCACGGTTGCAGATGATTGCAATTTGCTGTGTTCTAAATTAAACAAATTTTTATAAAATAAAAAATATACAAATGAATAAAAGTCCAGTGCATGTTTTAATAGCTATTTTGTTAAATAAATATAAAAAAATTTAAAAATATACTCTGTATATTATTATACATACATATGTACATACAGTATGATGTGGCAGCTTATTTCAATTTTGAATAAAAAATGTATGTATCTGGCAGAACAGTTCAATTCGTTCGGGACCATAATTAAAGGTGAATTCACCCATACGTTCAGAACGAAATTTTTGTTGTTGTTCCGCATTAAATTTACTCTCTTTCTCAAAATAGAGACGTCAAACTACATATAAAAAAATCGTTCGAAACGTTCAGAACGAATGGGTGAATTCACCTTTATTCTTATTGAGCCTTAACACCAGAGCAATTAAGTAGGGTGTTGATGAGAGTTCTGGAAACAAGAGCAGGGAGCAAAAAAATTATACTAATTTTGTATGGCATGTCGAACCAATGTCAAATTTTTTGCTCCCTGTTCTTATGGCATGAATGTGTGCTTAAAATAGGGTGGCACTTATATACCTGGAAGTTTTTGAAATTATGTGTGAGTAATGAGATTCGGCAACTGGGCTGGCACGACTTGGCTTGGCTGGGTTTGGCTGAGTTTGGTCGGGGTTTGGGCGGGGTTTGGCTGGGGTTGGTTAGGATTTGTATACCAATTTTGTATGAGAAAACTAACAACGATGATATAAGTGCCACCCTATTGTATTGTTGTTCTGTTGTTAAAAGTTCTGTTGTGGTTTTTTCGTTGATATGTATGAATGTGTTTGGTATGTACATACAAGGTTTTAAAATTATGTGTAGTCAGATCCGGAGATTTTTTTTCGAAACAAAATACGATTGATTCGAGTGTTGTGTGTGTGTGATTGTAAATTTTTTATTTTTTTTTTTGCAAAAAGCAAAAACTGTTTCTAATATATATATATATATATATATATATATATATATATATATATATATATATATATATATATATATATATATATATATATATATATATATATATATATCTATCTATTATAAATATGTATAAATAAATATTGTTTTTGTAAAAGAAAAACCTTTTTTTTGTTTTATATGATTTAGACTTTATCAAAATTTAAATTTTTTGTTTATTTTGAAATGTCCCCAAGCATAGGTATTAATACCATCTTCTCTTATATAACGTTTATTATCATCATAACTTAATACAACTTTTGATATTTGTTGTGTATAAATTTTATGTAGAATAGATTTAAATATACACATTTTATCGCGATATATGGTTTTATTTATCAAACAGTTACGATAATCATTTATAGTTAGTTTTTTTAAAGCAGAGTTTTTTACACCTTTAGCTTTTTTGATTTCTTCTTTATCGTCAACAGCTATTGAATATACTTTTGATCGAAGCCCAATAAATTCTAACATTACATGTCCATTATGTTGGATATAAAACTTATACCAATAATACTTGTTATTATTTAATCATTTATTCATTTAAATTATTGTATTTTCATTTTTTGATTTTTTGTATAAAATTATTATTCGAAATAAAACCTTCATTTGTTCAAGAGGTTATGGGCCCTCTTTCCACATAGTACAGAACAAGAAGATTAGAAAGAAAATCAAACTGCAGTAAGAAAATGGATATCAAGACAATGTTTCCAAAATTAAATAACAGTAATTATCACACATGGAAGTTCAATGTGGAGATGCTTTTGCTGGAGCGTGAATTATGGGATGTTGTAACGTCTGATATTCCGGAACAGCCAGACAGTAAATGGTTGCTACGAGATGGAAAGGCTCGGGCAGTGATTGGTTTATCTTTGGAAGAAAATCAAAAAGTCCAGGTGAAGAAGTTGAGTTTTGCGAAAGATTACTGGGAAGTACTCAAGAAAAACCATGAAAAGGCTAATTTAACAAACAGGGTCAGTTTATTAAGAAAACTAACTTCAAAGAAATTACAAGATGGTGAGGCAATGGAAGATCATATTGCTGAATTTCTTGATATTGCTGATCGTTTGCAAGATATGGGTGAAGAATTTCCGGAACACAAAACTGTTGCATTTCTTTTGGGAAGTCTTCCTGAAAATTATAATGGTATAGTATCTGCACTTGAAGTACGGCCAGAAAAAGATCTTACACTGGATATGGTAAAAGAGAAACTGTTGCAAGAAAGTAAAAGAAAGATATGTGATAAATCTCAAGAAATAGTTTTAAAAACTGAACACAAAAAGAAAATTAATTTGAAATGTTTTATATGTGGCAAACAAGGACATTTGAAGAAACAATGCTATCAGAATAAGAGGAATAAAAATAGTTGCGCAAAATATGTTGAATGTTCTTCTAATAATGTTTGTTTTGGTGTACTCTCAGATAAGTCTCAATGTGGTTGGTTTGTGGACTCAGCTGCTACGTGTCATATGTGCTGTGATGAAGGATTCTTCTGCAAGTTAGATAAAACTTATATAGAAAATGTGTACTTAGCAGATGGTACTAAGGTTAATTCCAAAGGTAAAGGTGAAGGTTTTCTTTACATTAATGGAAATAAAATTTTGGTTAGAAATGTTTTGTTTGTGCCCACGTTGGATGGAAATTTATTATCTGTGCGAAAACTGAATCAAGAGGGATTTACAGTAACTTTTAACAAAAATAAATGCGTAATATCATCAAATGAAGTCGAACATGCTACAGCAACTTTAAAAGATAATTTGTTTGTATTGAATGAAAGCAACTCATCACGAAAAGTTTCAAATACGACAAATAATTGTATTCATAAATGGCACACGTATTTGGGGCATAGAGATATTAATGCTATTAAGAAAGGAATAAATAATTCATTGTTTAATGGAGTATGCATTTCTAAATGTAATTGTAGTGATGTCTGCGAAACATGTTTAAAAGCAAAAATGTCCAGAAAATCATTTCCGAAATTTTCTGAACATCGAGCGAAGGAGATACTAGATTTAGTACACAGTGATTTATGTGGTCCAATGCAGAGCCCGTCCCTTTCAGGAAGTCGATATTTTTTGACTTTAATTGATGATAAAAGCCGATATTGTACAATATATTTTCTAAAGCATAAAAATCAGGCGATTGATAAAATAAAAGAATATGTTGAATATGCAGAGAATAAGTTTGGCAAACGAATAAAAACAATTCGATCTGATAGAGGTGGTGAGTTCTGCGGCAAAGAAATGAATTCGTTTCTAAAAAGTAAAGGTATCAAACAGCAGTTAACAGTTCCATATACTCCTCAACAAAATGGTGTTGCGGAAAGGAAAAACAGAAGTCTTGTAGAAATGGCAAGGTGTATGTTATTTGATTCAGACATAAGTATTAAATATTGGTCTGAAGCAGTAAATACAGCCAACTACTTACTTAACAGGCTACCATCAAGCGCTGTTAGTGCAACCCCTTATGAATTATGGTTTGGAAGTAAACCAAATTTAAAATATGTCAGAAAATTCGGTTCTCATGCTTTTGTACATATCAATAAACAGCAGCGACGCAAGTTTGATCCAATTTCAAAGAAGCTTACTTTAATGGGCTACAGCGAAGAATCTAAGGCATATCGTTTTATAGATCTTAAAAGTGGTAAAATTATCATAAGCAGAGATGTTAAGTTTGTAGATGTTGATAATGAAAATAAAAATACAGAAGTTCCTAATCTTGTTTCAGAAGAAAGAATTCAAAAACATATTGAACCAGAATCAGTTGAATTAATATCATTTAATCTTTCCCATAACAAAAGAGAGGAAGATATTGAGGAAGCCATCCATAATCAAAACGAAATATCAAATAACAATGCTAGTGTAAGCACCGATGTTGCGATAACTTCAGATGGGGACGATTTTGTGGGATATGAGACAGCTGATAACAGTTCAGATTCTGAAGAAGAAATAAATCAAAGAATTTCATCAAGGTCAACTAAAGGAATCCCACCCAAAAGATATGCAATTATGATGTTGACATCTGATGACCCTAAAAATTATAAAGAAGCTATGAAAAGTACGAATAGTAATGAATGGTATTTGGCAATGCAAGATGAAATCAATTCCTTATTAGCAAACAACACATGGGACCTTGTAGAAATGCCAGAAGGTAAAACTCTAGTCGGAAGTAAATGGATATATAAAGTGAAAACAACGGCTGATGGTAGTAAACGGTACAAGGCTCGTTTAGTTGCAAAAGGATACTCCCAGAAATATGGTGAAGACTACGATGAAATATTTGCTCCTGTTGTAAAAATAACTACACTAAGAATCCTATTAGCAGTGGCATCATATAAAAACATGTTTGTCCACCACATAGATGTCAAAACTGCATTTTTAAATGGCAAAATAGATACCGATATATATATTAAGCAGCCAAAGGGATTCTTAGAACCAGGAAAAGAAGAATTGGTATGTAAGCTAAATCGTAGCATATATGGGCTAAAGCAGTCAGCTAGATGTTGGAATCAGCTAATCAATGATGTTTTCATAGGATTCGGATTCAGAAGGGGAGAAGCTGATAACTGCTTGTATATAAAAGAATGCTGCAATGATTTTGTATATGTGCTTATCTATGTTGATGACATAATTATTGCATCTAAACATGAGAAAATAATAAAAGATATTACAAAAGAAGTAGCAACACATTTTGAAATCGCAGACTTGGGATCACTGAAATTGTATTTGGGTATAAATATTTCCAGAAACAGACATGGAATATTTTTTATGGATCAACAAAACTATATAGAAAATATATTAGACCAATATAATATGCATAATGCAAAAGACTCAAAAATACCACTGGACCCAGGTTACTTCAAGCTTGAAAATGAAAATTATTTAGAAAATAACAATGAATATAGAAGAATTATCGGATCGCTACTATATTTAGCAGGAAATACTAGGCCCGATATCGCATTGGCAGTATCTGTATTATCAAGGAAAGTAAGCAAACCAAATTTTACAGACTGGAATGAAATAAAAAGAGTATTAAGGTATTTAAAAGGCACCAATTATGTGTAGGAACAAATCAAGAACTCAAGTTAGACGGTTTTACTGATTCTGATTGGGCAGGTGATTGCAATGGAAGAAAATCTACCAGTGGCTGTTGTTTCAAATTAGGAAACTCAACGATTCATTATGCAGCAAGAAAACAAAGTATTGTAACTCTTTCATCTACAGAAGCAGAATTAGTAGCTCTAACTGAAGCAAGTCAACAAGCTGTATGGATTTTAAAAATTCTAACAGATTTCGGGATACAAACTACACCGACACTATTTGCTGATAATCAAAGCACATTAAAAATTCTTGAGTCAGAGAAAATAAATTCAAGATCCAAACATATAGATGTTAAATACTTTTATGCAAGAGAACTACTGCAAAATGGAACAATATTATATCAATATCTACCAACCGATGAGATGATTGCAGATATCTTTACTAAACCATTATCAAAAATCAAATTTTGTAAATTTAGAAATTGTTTAGGATTAAATGAACAATAACAATGTAATTATTGAGAAGGGGTGTTGGATATAAAACTTATACCAATAATACTTGTTATTATTTAATCATTTATTCATTTAAATTATTGTATTTTCATTTTTTGATTTTTTGTATAAAATTATTATTCGAAATAAAACCTTCATTTGTTCAAGACATTATTCTCATCTTTCATCATTCCCAAGACTTTTTTGTTTTGCAAGGGGAAATTGAAAACATTATTAATTGAATAGTCTGATGTATCAAAGTTTAGATGAAGATCATTGTAAATATCTTTATAAAAATCGTTTGTTCTTATTGTGTAAATTAAAGAATCAGTATCCATATAATTTAATTTTAAATTTTCATTAAACTTTGTCTGCATATACTGATAGTGAAAGTCATACATTTTATATTTAGATAGTTCTAGAACTGAAAACCCTATATATAGGTTTATTAAATGTTACGCTATCCATACTCATTTGAATTGCAATCATATTATCGGTAAAATGTGTTGAACTATGAAAATTAGGTTTTGCTATAAGAGCTCGTGCGCCCAAACGGTTGTGTTCACTCTCCCAAGCATTAACGATTTTTACATTTTTACGTTTTTCGACATTTTCCATAGTTTTACCGTATACCGCATTATTTAAAAGTTTAAAAAAAAATTTTCAAACTAATTTTTGGCATTGGTTCGATGAAAGGTATTTAAATCGATATACTGTTTCAACCAAGTTGATTGTTTAATTCTTAATATTCTATGAATTTTAACTAATTTTAAACCATTTCTAATACACTGTTGAAGATTTCGATAGTGAATTATATATGATTTTTTGTTAGTTAAATCGGGAATTAGTTTCTTTATATTATGATGTTGTATTGGCGGACTTTTAAGTTCAGCACAAAACGGTAAATCATTATGACTATCATGTAGTTCTTCAGGATAGTCTAAATCAACTTCTAAAATGTAACCAAAATCAGAGTTTTCAGATACTTTCGAAATATCAAAGCTATCTATATCTTCAATCCATTCAAATTTACCTTCTGGTAAAGATTCAGACATTGCCCAACCATACAAGTTGTTCGCATCTAAATACATAAGATATTGTGAGGGTTTAGAGCAATCATATGTTTTGATATATTTATGATTTGCAACGGTTCGACGTGTTGTACAATACCATCTCTTATTCCTTTTTTAATGAAATTATACATATTTATATCGATGAATAATTCCAATTTAATTTTCGTTATTTTTAACATGGCATCCCACGATAAACCAGGTGTTGTATAGTAATGACATGGATCAAGATGATATATTGATTTACAAACAGAACGAAAATTTTCAAATACATCAGTTAAAAGAAGTACATCAGTTTTTAGATATAAAAGCATATACTCATTTAGAGATTGACAGTTAAATGTAGACCAAACACTTAACGCGTGCTCATAATCAGCAATAGTACATTTTTTATTATTTAATGTAGAGAAAAACTGTTCACGAGAAGGTAAGACATTTTCATTTAATTTTTCAACTGAATCGATATAATCATAAGGAAATATACCTTTTCTTTTCAAAAGATTAAACTCTAAATGATTTGGATATATTGATTGCAGTGTTTTAAAGTTATCGTCATGCAAATAATTAGATAATTTATCTAAACTAGACGACATAAATTTAAAAGAATCAAGAAAACGTAATTCTAAATTATATTTGTCAGTTATTTGAATTCTTTTTCTAACAGATATATACAATTCTTTATTAAGTGGTATACCATCTAAATCGCCCGGATAATCTGCTAGAGCCTTTATAAACAAATGACAATCATAGCCTGAAAAGTTATGAAAAATTATTGGACTAAAGTTAGGTAATTGATAATTAATATTACATTTCCAATGAGCTGGACCGCGATATTGACCAGTTAAATGACAATGATCAGCACATTTATCATCATCATCTAGAATTTGTTTACATATATGACACTCATTAGTATTATAATGTTTTTCAACTTCATGGGGTAATAGAGAATTCATTGACACTACTTTCATTAGAAAGTTTGTACACAAAAAACGTGCATCCTCAATCAAATTTTGAACAAAATCTTTAACAACATCGTCACCCGTATACGTTCTAAGCTTATTCAGTTTAGTAGCTGTAAGCTATAGGTATATGTTTTTGAATGCTTGTGATATTATTAGAATTTTTGTTGTTCATTTTACTTAATATACATTCAAAATCCGCATAGATAACAAATGGTACATCTAATTGATTTTTAAAATTTTTGAACTGCAATATATTATCATCCTTAAGACCCGAAGACATTTTGGTGACAATTTTATTGCATTCTTGTTTATGTTTTAATAACAAGAGTTCACTGCTTGAATAGTGTAAGCAAAAATTACAAAAATATTTAGCACCTAGATGTTTTGAAACTTGTGTACTCAATAAACGACTTATGTTTCTTATCCAAACATAATGTGATTCATCGTTTTCATCATCTTGAATGTATAGTAAATTGATATGATTAATTTTTTCATCAGCTGTTTTATAATATGGTCCAACGATTTCTTTTTGTATCACATCACATCCAAAAACATTCACGCTTATATTTAAATTGTATTTCTCAAATATCTTAATATCAGCAATAGATAGAGGAAAGGTTAAGTTGGTGAAATCAATTGTTATCCCATTTGTTAGTGTTATTAAGCTTTGTGTGATAACGTTACTATAATGTAAATATTTTGAATTTAAATTATTGTTTTCTAATGCAGCTATAAGAGACCATTTGAAACAATAATTATCATTATTTTTAATGTTGACGCACGCTTTTTTATTTCTGATAAATATTGGTAGTTCTAAATATTTAGATCCTTTTATAGGACAATACTTGTTAACGTTTATTTCAATTTTATTGATACAAACTAGAGACCAACCGCTGTTTCTCTCTTGAAATTCATCCATTTTGGTTGCTATTTCTATACTATGATTATCGTACATGTCTGATAGGTCTTGTTCTAATTGTACTATTACCATTTTCGTTTGAAAAGATTTCACACTAATTAGTGCGCTATCATCATCTTCAATTTCATTGGTTTTTGAGAATTTTATATATTCTGCAAAAACTTCTATATTAAATTTTATATTTTGATGTTCTAATAACATATTTTTTAAAATATTTATAATACTTTCTTTTGCATTCGAAAATAAAATGTTTATTGAAAGCTCATCTACCTTTTTATTTTCGTATACAAAAGTTTGAATACGCTTAGTAAATAAATTTTTACTTATATATATATCGTTGTTTATAAACAAACGATTATTTTTTTTATGTTCATTAGTTCTCAAATGATGAGACCAAGAACTTTTTCTTATATTTAATTTACAAGTTTCACATCGTATATAGCTACACGATGGAGTTTCTTCAATATTTTCAACTTTAACAATTTTTTCATTTTTTAAATTTAGTTTTGTTTTGTTTTGTTTGATTTTGGGTTAATATGTTTATTATTAAAATGTCTCTTAAAATTAAATTTGGATACGAAAGACGTTCCACATACTTCACAGATGTACATGATATAACACCAGAAATGGAAGTAATGTACTGAAAGTATTTGAAATTAAAATAAACACAAATTATAGATTTGCTCTTAATATCTACAACATACCTGGACTTAGTGAAGATGTTTATATAAATATTTAAATATTTCACAATTTCGGTTTAAAAGATTACTTTTTAGAATTTAGCTTTTACGTAGTTTTTAATAAAATCAAATACCGTTTCAACTTTTTATATAAATATAATTTTAAACAGTTTCTAAATTATATATAAATTATAATTTTCTGTTTTAAGAATGCTTGTTTATTAGTTTTCAATCACTGATATCGGTTTTGAATATGTTTTTTTCTTTTTTTTTTGCGTGTGACACGTTTTCTCAGAATGATGAAAATCAATTGTTTCATTAAAACTCATTAACAAATGTTCTTATATACTTTATATTCTTACTAAAATACAAGTTTGATAAAAAGTTGTGGTCAAGTGTATAAATAATAATTAAAAAAAAAAAAATAACAAACAAATGCTTAGATTAAAATTGTAACCACATTTATTATTAACATAATAACAGCTTTATTCAGAGCAAATAATTTCGGCTTCCGTTTGTCGTTGGCTTCAATGACATTCAATTTTCAATTTACTTCTTTGGTGTATCTTGAGCTAAAACGATAATAATTAATTATTAGATTTAAT
The DNA here is from genome assembly GCA_963681545.1 of Germaria angustata. Lineage (NCBI taxonomy): Eukaryota > Metazoa > Arthropoda > Insecta > Diptera > Tachinidae > Germaria > Germaria angustata. The sequence goes on along the minus strand of OY812999.1, from coordinate 54,461,275 downwards.
AATAAATAAATAAATAAAAAACTTTTTTTACCAAAAATTACCTGTTTTTTCCGCATTTATAGTTAATTCGTAATTTAACTCACTGCTTCCTTTCCTATCTTTGAAAATGTAGTAGGTATTGCGGTCAAATTCCGCAATAGTATCATCATCTATGGTATCATTAAATATACTGGGTAGGTATATATATTGATTGCTTTCCACCAAACAACAAATTTTCGTCCCAAAGCGTGTCTGTACACGCTCCATCTTCGTAATTTTGTAATTGTGATTAAAAACCATCTCATTTATAGGGAGAATGGTTTTATTTTGGCATTTTTTAAATATTGTTTTTAAATGCGTTTCCATCTTTAGTGATTTACTTAACTTGAATAACACTTAAAGTAAAACTAGAGGGGGTTTTTATACAAAATTCAGAAATGTAATTTTGTTTCTAAACATGAAAAATGTGGTAGAAATTTTAATGTTGGGGGTTTTAATTTTAAAAAGCTTCCGTTGTGGTTTTTCATTTTTATAAAGTTCCTAATTTATCAAATACGCGAGAAATTTTAGATTTTGTGGGTTTTTGTTTATACATATGTTTTTATAATTTTAAAAAAGTTTCTGTTTCGAGGTTTATTTAAAATGTGTTTTCTATTTCATCATCATGATCATCATCATCTTCTTCTTCAGTACTGTCATACAAGTTGTTGTAGAATACATATTGTTTCTTCTTTTTAACGATTAGAGTATATAATCCCTTCACTTCTTTAACTTTCTTTAAAATGTGTGGAGTTGTGTTCAAATAATCCATCTGATTTTTAGTAATAATCAGAAATCGTTTAGGTAAATAAATGTAATATTCTTTATTTAGAAGACATCTTATACTTTCACCATATTTTGTATCTACTCGATCTATCTTGTTGATTTCATATATAGTATTTTCTTCCATATCCTTTAAAGGTAAGTATGTAATATTAGGATTTTGAAACAATTTTCTTAAGCTTGCCCTCATTTTTTTTGCTTTCAACTTTTCACCGTAAAATGAACTTTCAAACTGATTCTTTATATTATATTTTATATAAGACGTTTTTAGATATTTCAATAACTTCTTATCAATTGCGGTTAAGTATACGTGTATGCATACATATATATATATATATATATATATATATATATATATATATATATATATATATATATATATATATATATATATATATATATATATAAAGAGATTCAGTTAAATTAAAACTTTGATAAATATGTATTGGAGTCAATTTTTAAAAACTGGTGATAAATATTGTACTTGTCATGCACAGTGGAAAACTTTTCAAATAATAAATGCAATAGTTTTGGATATTATAATGCAGGTGTTTCTAACCGCAGAAGGATGGACTAGAACGCATATTTTTTCCCTTAATAGAGGACAACAAATGCCAACAAATATTCCAATATTTCAATTTAGTCACAATCAACATATAAAAATTGAGGTTATTGGTGGTATGATATCACTAGTCGGAACAGTCTATGAGGGTGGTTTTAAAGATATAAATGTATACTCATACAAACCATCATGCGTTTATAGTGAAATAGATGAACATGTTTTTAGTGATGCAACTAAATCTTATAATGGTAAGACTGGTATCCGCTCATTGAATAAAAATCAACAAAAACCTTCCCTCCCTCAAAAAATGGTTAATAATAGTATAGTTAAAAAAGCAGCTGGTGGTGCTAGCGGTGGTGATGACTCATTTCAATATGAAGATTATTAAATTAGTATATAAATATGAGAAACAATTCTTATCATCTCATTCAAAAATATATCGCTAACTTAAGAACATATATATTAAAAAGAAAAAAACTAAAATGAAAAATATTTTTATCATATTGTTTTCATATATCTATATCATACAAGTGTTTTCAACTTCATTACCTATTGATTTGAGTGAAAATGAACTTAAAAATACAGAATTTGCAATTAAATTACCAAATAATGATACTGTGAGCATACAACTAAATTTCAAACTTTTAAAGTTTAATAATGATTTAAATAAAAACATCGAGTCAACAACAAAAGCAGAATATAAATCAAACGAAGAACAAAAAGACCCCCCACCACCTATAAATCAATCTTTTACTGTTGAACAAGCTATTGAAACATTTAGGCAAGATTTAGTAAAAAAAGAAAAAAATATTGCAGGAATAATTGAAAGTTCGGCTGCATTTTATAGACATTTTCAACTTCAATACAAAAATAATATAAAATTGAGAATCCGTTGTACATATGACAGCAATTACTTGAAACGTCGATTAAATATTTCATGTTTCGAATACCGTCAAGTTGAATACGAGAGAATTTTAAGTAATGGTGAAATTGAGGCGGTTTCTGAGGATGATACTACATACCGATCCGATATGACATTAATCAACATTCAAGATTATACACATGATTTGGATATGGAAATATCATAAATTAACTAATATGATGAAATACATTTACTACTACTTAATATAAACTTTGTTGTTAAGAAGATTTTTTTAACATAAATAAAAAAAATTAAAATAAGAAAAATAATGAATAATCAGTTTTATTCGAAAATTTTACATGACTTCTTGAATAAAGAAAGGTTTTTGTGGTATGAACATGAGATTATTTTGAAGAAATTAAAAACTCAATTCGATGAATATGCATTTTATAGGAAAAGTAAATCAAAATTTGGATATCATTACACCAATTGTGTGTGGTCCAACAATGAAACAACTTGTGGACCTGATACCTGTAAATGTTCCCTTATCGATAAAAGTTGGGAACAAGCATTATGTATAATGAATTTTTATAATAATTTAAAAACTTAGACTTTATAAACAGTTCTACAGTCGTCGTTGTGACTTGATTAGTATTACACAATGTCTGAGGAGAGAATATTAGTTGTAGATGTACAAGGTTTTTATCTCAACAATAAATTCATCGAAAAAGAACTGAGTATTTCAATTAACGATATACAAGTACAAACATTTATTATTAAACCACCTTTTTCATATTCATTGTTGACAACAAAAGAAAAAGATTCAATTAATTGGCTTTATAATCATCATCATGGATTAAAATGGGAAGATGGCGATTCAACCTTTACAAATATTGTGGAATATTATATTGCGCATGTTAAAGATAAAAATTTTATTTATTATGCTAAAGGATTAGAAAAAATTAAGTGGATTCAAAATATTTTTAAGGGTAAAATTAATTTTTATAACCTAGATGATCTAAATTGTCCAAATTTAAAAACATTATATCAAAATGATAAATCTGTAAATGTTTGTTGTTATCATAGAAAATATTGTATATGTGCTCAAAAAAATGTAATACTCTTAAGAAAGTTTATTAAATCAAATATTAATAAAGAAAACATAAAATTATAAAAGACATTTTTTGATTTATTATTTAACACTTAAATCAGATAAAATAATCATCAAACATCAGTTCATTCTGAATACTTGAAATGTCAATAACAATATCTTTAAACGGAAACACTTCAACTCTGGTTGGAGAATATTTTCCTCCAATTGAACTCCCTACAAAATATGTTTGTGGACTTATTGATTTTGTAACATTCAATTCCATACCCAATGTAGATGTTCACAACAATTTGTTTCATATAGGAAATCATATTATTACTATTCCGGTTGGTTCATATGAACTTGAGGATATTGATTTTTTCTTAAACTCAAGCTTAAAAGATATTGATGAATCAATTTATCTAATAATTGAAGCTAACAATAACACACTTAAAACTGAAATAACCTCATCAATGGATATAGATTTTTCACAACCAAACAGTATAGGAAATTTGCTCGGATTTAGCAAAAGAAAATTGGAAGTAAATTCAACTGAATATTATAACACTGATCAAAATCTTCAAAATGATAAATCTGTGGAAGTGATGATTGTAGATATTAATCAATTGAATACTACAAGGTTATTTGAATCTGACTTACCTGCACATATTACGGATGTAATACAATACGCATTGAAAGCAACTTAACAACCGGATCATTTATTAATAATACTTCGAATCATGTTATTCATGAATTTCCTCTTGATGTTCCTCCAGGATATAAAATAAGCGAAAAACCTCGAAATGTTATTTATTTTCCTGTCAATTGTCAGCAAATAAACAACATAACGATTAGAATCTTAAATCAAGACGGTGAACTTATACATTTTAGAGGAGAAAAAATCACTCTTAGACTCCACTTCAAACCAGAATAATGATCATTTACAATAAAAACGTAATGCAAAGAGGATTTCCATTCAATCCCTCATCAACTCACATTCGAGAAAGTATAAAAAATAAAAACCCGTTAACATCATATAATACAGAATACTTAAAATCATTAGGATTTAATCTTCAACCATGAATGAAATACTAAATGTCCTTCAAAAACCTATATATGATGAGAGTATTGTAAAAAGAGAATATCATAGTTACTCTCCATATCTAAAATCATTCAACAACAATGATGAAATTCGTATACCAATTCAAAATCAAGATCTCTTTGTCTTACCAAGTGAGAGTATGATTTACATTCATGGTTTTATAGTAAAGCAGGAAGCAAACAAAGAGGTTCCAGCTATAGATGTGAAATTTAAAAACAACTTTGTTTCATATTTGTTTGATGAAATTCGTTATGAAATTAATGGTTTTGAAGTTGATCGTACACGCAAACTTGGAATTTCATCCACCATGAAAAATTTTGTATCATTGAATAAGGCTGAAAGTGCTACACTAAAAAACGCTGGTTGGTGTCTTAACGAAACTTTTGTTTTAGAAAAAAGTCATTTTAGCTGTTGTATACCTCTGAAAATGTTGGAGTTTGCTGAAGATTATAACAAAATACTATTAAATTCGAAAGATGAGCTCATTCTTCAACGTTCTACATCCGATGAGAGATCATATTATTCTACAAATACAACTGATTAGTTGAAATTAACAATTCTGGATATAACATGGAAAATGCTGCATATTCAACTATCGGACTTTGCAAAATTGGAAATGTTTAAGATAATCAACAGCAAAAATTCTATACCAATTGCATTTCGTAGTTGGGATTGTCATGTAAATCCTGCACTACCAACGAATACAAAGGTTTTATGGAATGTGAAGCTTTCTCCACAAAACGAAAGACCACGATTTCTTATAATTGGTTTACAAAAAGTGAAAAGTAAAGAACAAGGAAATATATTTGACCATTGTAATATCTCTAATTTAAAAGTATATCTAAACTCAGAGTCATATCCATATGATGATTTAAATAATCGTTTTGAAAATGGCCAGTATTCTGTACTATATAATATGTATGCAAAATTTCAACAAAGCTTTTACATGCGAGAACCTGAACCATTGCTGGATGTTAATGATTACAAGTCTTACGCACCGCTTATTGTTGTTGATGTTTCACATCAAAATGAAACTGTTAAAATTGGACCTATTGATGTACGAATTGAATTTGATACTGAAGCAAACAAACCAATTCCAGAAAAAACATCAGCATACTGTTTAATTATTCATGATCGCTTAATCGAATACTCACCTCTAACAAGTGAAATTAAAAAAATTATTTAATTATAATATTTCTTTTATAAAATGTTTATATATATATATATATATATATATATATATATATATATATATATATATATATATATATATATATATATAAATAAAACAAGATCTTTTTAATTCTTAATCAATGTATTTTATTAAAACATTTATAGTTTCTTTTGAGTTTAGCTTCGAAAACAAAAATTTTAAACATAAATGACCACAATTTATTGTATTAAAATTTTGATATCTATCATAATTATAACTAATGTTTTTTCCTAAATATTTTATTAATTGTTTTGGTGGTTGCAAATTGCCAAAGCTATCAAAATATTCGATTTGATTGTTGTTTTTCCAGTATGCTACCCAATGTGTGCCAGGTCCCTTTGAAGTATCCAGATTGATTATTCCACATTCTTTTTTAAATGGTTTGCTTGGAAGGGTGTTACACATAAACACACCTCTAAAATTTGGAATATGTTTTGCATATTTTCTCAAGTCTACATCAGAAAGAGCTCTTTTAGGTAGCTTCATTAAAAATTTTGTTGATAAGGTTTTAAATATAATCCAAATCCTTTTTTATATGGTTTTAAGAACATGCCTTTTCCCATCGCAATGGCTTCCATTGTACTATTATGTCGTTTTGCTTCAGTCAATTGTTCCTTTCCATTTTTGACTGCATTGATTGCTTTTGTAATGCCAGATACACCACCAGCTAAACCACCAAGTGCGCCCAGTGCAGCGAATATAGGTGCAAGTGGAAGAAAACCTCCAGATTTAGGTAGAGGTATTATTCGAGGTGTTTTTATTAATGATTTTTTTCCCCCTTGAAAATATTGTTTACTACTTTTCGTGAAATCTTTATAGCATCTTTCAAGTTTTCAGTTTTTTTTATATTCTTTCTTGCACTTTTCAATGCATGTCTAAATAGTTGATGTTTATTTACTGAAGACAATCTTTTAGTTTTACTAATAACGTTACCCATTCCGAATTTTGTTTTTGTTTTCATTGCAGTAGTAACAAACCAAGCGTTTGATTTTTCACCGAAACTACTATCGCTAGCATTAACCCTTTGCCAAGCCTTTTTAGTTAAGATTCTATCAGCAATATGGCTTTTCTCTAAATCTTTATTGTTTGAGTATGCTATATCATGCTCTCTGCAAGCAGTATCCAATGGATTGATTCCTTGATCACCTCTTTCTAAACGTTTCTTTAATTTTGTTCCAGGTCCACAAAATTGATAACCGGGTAAATGAAGTTCAATAGGAAGTTTATTAATTATTTTATTCAGAAAACCTTTACCGATGAAGTATGGATGACGACTGAATATCTTTTTATAAATGATTGTCATATCTATTGATACTTTATCGATTAAAGATTAAAATCAAATTGATTGAAAACAAATAAAAGAGACTGGTTTATATATTATGTTATCATTAGATTTCAGAATGCGTTTTTTTAAACAACATAAAAGGATTAATGTAAGGAATATCGAATCAAAGCTCGGTTCATCAAATAAAATTCGTCATAGTTCATTACTACCGAATTCTATTCGAGCTCTTATTGTGGGTCCATCAAATTGCGAAAAACAAATGTGATGATCAGTCTTATTGAAAGTCCTCATGGATTGAAATTTAAAAATATTTACTTATATTCAAAGTCAACACAACAACCGAAATATAAGTACTTAGAAAGTCTAATTAAACCTATCAAGGAGATAAATTTTTCATCATTTTCCAATAATGATGATGTTCTATCCCCAGATAAAGTTAAACCAAATTCAGTATTTATATTCGACGATATAGCTTGTGAGAAACAAAATCATGTTCTTACTTCTGTATGGGTCGTCATAAAGATATTGATAGTTTTTATTTATGTCAAACTTATACACGTATACCAAAACACTTGATTCGTGATAATGCTAATATGATTATAATTTTTAAACAGGATGTAATGAATATTAAGCATATTTACAATGATCATGTTGGTTCTGATATGACTTTCAAAACATTTCATAAGTTATGTGCCGAGTGTTGGAAAGAAAAATATGGTTTTCTAGTTATTAACAAAGATGATTCTATGAATAATGGTCGATATAGAAAAGGTTTCGATATATTTATAAATCTATAAAAGAAATATTACAGATATTTTAAAATCAGTACAAGATTAATTATTAAACTAATAGCTTCTCAACTATTAAACCGCTAACTGCTAAACTGATCTGTTTTGGATCTGTTTCTAATTCAATCTATAAATATGAATACAAATCTAGTTAATAATCTCATTAAAACTCGAAATATTTAAAAAAAAGAAATATAAGAATATTTTGCTTGGAGAAATTGCAAATGATGAATTGTTGGAAAAGACATTGAAACCAATATCAAAACCATTAAAAGAATTAGTTCAATCCACTAATAATAACATTATAAAACATGAAAAATATCCGGGTAACTCTTTTAAACATGATCTTGAGAATAATAAAGTTACCTTCAGTACACCATATAAAAAGAGTAAGCTTGATTATAACACGTTTTCTCCAAGCTTTAATAACAAGAAAATCGAGAAAAGTTCAAACACGTTTCAATCATTTGATGATGAAAATGATCATGATGGCTTTGATGATGATGATGATGATGATAATGATAATGTTGATAATGAGGATGATAACAATGATGATGATAACACCATTGCAATACATCCCAATCAAAGTGTTCAATATAATTTATCAAAAGTTAACTTAAATATATATGATAAAACCTATGGTCCTCATAAGGATAAAAATCAAATATGGAGACTGGGTAATGAACCCATCGCTTTCAATGCAACCAATATTACTGTAGGTAATTTAAAATGGCCCTTCACATCAGGCTTATATGAATTGTTAGTTTATAAGAAACCAATCAGTTATAATAAAACAGATTTAAATAATTATAAACAAATATTGGAGATGACTAATGTCCATAAACGAAATAATAGTATTAATGGTCAAATTAAAGGAAATCGTTCAATTAAATATACAACGATTATTAAAAACCTATTTAAACAACAGAAAATTCATAAGGGAAAAGGTTTAATGAAATTGAATAGAAAAAAGCATAATTATGTTTATTGGAACGATCCTAACGAATTGGTTGAAAGATTGCGTCTTTTGATTTCATCAACAACAGCTGGTCACTCAAATCATAATAATGAAATTGTATCAATTATTGAGGAGAGAAATAGACTTAAAAATGTTTAACAATTCATATTCATAAAATGCCTATCGATAAGTTTGGACATTATATTGAAAAATCTGTAAGATACCAAAATCAACATTTCAAGATTCATTTGGATAGTGATCGTAATTTCAACTTTAACTTGCGGAGAATAAAAAATATTGGTAGTCCTGTATTGGAAAACGATGCTGTAAACAAAATTTACATGAAAAGTTATTTAAGTGAAATAAAGAAACAACTGGATACAATGTATATGGAGAGAATTAAGGGAATGGAGGGTCGTTTTAACGAAATAATACAACAACAAAACGTGTTGATTACAGAAAAATTTGGTAATGTAGGAACACGTTTAAGTAAATTAATACATGATCAAAGTATAATACTAAATAATCTCAATCAATCACTAAAAGAAATGAGATCATTATTTAATTACAAAATTGATTCAGTTGAAGAACGTCTAAATGAAAAAACGAAACTCATTACACATCATTTAAACATTTTTTTTTTTTTTTTTTTTTTTTTTTTTTTTTTAATAAAATTTATCAGAGTCTTGTTGAACCTTCGTAGTGAACAGACGTGTTAGCGGAGTTTTTTTTTTCACATACTAAGCAAACAAAAATACAAACAAAAAAAATATTCGTAATAAGTACTGATTCGTAATAAGTACAGTTTTTGTTTTTGAACCTTCGTAGTGAACAGACGTGTTAGCGGAGTTTTTTTTTCACATACTAAGCAAACAAAAATACAAACAAAAAAAAAATATTCGTAATAAGTACTGATTCGTAATAAGTACAGTTTTTGTTAAATTTGCTTTACTTGCATTAATAATATTTTTCGTATAAACTGAAACAACAAAAAAACAAAAAACACAAACAAAGTGACTGAGGAATACTCTGCATGAGTACCTCAAAAACAAAAAATTGTGAAGTGAGTTCTAACGGCAGAAATGCCTATTTTACTGTGAGTTCTGAAGCTCTTAATGCAAACAATAAAAAGAAAAAATTGGATGACAGTCTTTTTCTAACGGCAAAGCCAATTTTACGTGAGCTATCAAATTCGCTTACTCCGATGCCAAGTAGTGATTCGGTAACATTACCATTGCCTAGTTCATCGTTATTTAATTCAGCGCCATTATCCGCTCTGGGCTCGTGTTCATCACTTAACCCAGTTATCACAATGGACGATAATATTCAAAAACCTAAAGTGCCTGTCGGAATGGACAGATATATCACAGTAGTAAAGCGCGGGCGAAGCCCAAATTCATCAAAAATCTCATCTGTTCCGAAAATATCCAGAGACAACGACGCCGCCTCAGATAATCGTCAAAACCGGTTTAAAATATTACAAGATGACAGCGATAAACCCGAAGAATCTTCGAAAAAAACTTCAAAACCACCACCAATCTATCTGAGACAAAAAAACTCGAACACACTTATTAAAAAACTAATCTCGGCCATTGGTGAAAAGTCATTTCACATTGTTCCAATAAAACGTGGTAACATTGATGAAACAAAAGTTCAAATATATGATGAAAAAGACTTCCGCAAAATGGTTAACGAATTCGAAAAAAATAAAACAAGTTTCTACACATTCCAGCTTAAGAGTGCTAAAGGCCTACAGATCGTATTGAAAGGCATAGATTCTTATGTAGTTCCTGAGGAAATTAAAGATGCTCTCACCCTCCAGGGATTTAAGGTAAAGAATGTCTCTAACATAATAAACAGGGAGAAGATCCCCCAACCCTTATTTCGCGTTGAATTGGAGCCAAATGATATAAAATTGAAGAAAAATGAGACCCATCCAATTTATAATTTAAAATATCTGTTATACCGGAAAATTACAGTCGAAGAACCACACAAGCGCTCAGGACCCGTACAGTGCCATAATTGTCAAGAATATGGCCATACGAAAACTTATTGCAAATTACCGTCTGTTTGTGTTGTGTGCGGTGAATTACACAACACTGCTATTTGCAATAAGTCGAAGGACCAGAAGGAAAAAAAGTGCAGTAATTGTGGAGGTAATCACACTGCTAACTACAGAGGATGTCCTGTATTCTCTTTTGTGAAACAAGCTATGACCCAAAAGCCTAAAGTAACTCCAGCTCAAGCAGGAAATACGTACTCCGCTACTCATCCCCTAATGGCCCAACCAATCACTTCACATGTATCGTATGCTGACGCTGTGAAGATCAACTCTATTCCCGTTCAAAAAGTGTCACCACCAAACAATACAACAAACGCAAATGCAAGCTTTAATTTCAATCGCCTTGAAGCTACTATTGATAATCTGGTGCAAACTATAAGCAACTTTACGACAAATATGACTAGCATGATGCAAGAAATGCTGCGAATGCAGAACACTCTGCTTCTAGCATTAGTTAACAAGCCATGAACACGTTAAAGTTATGTTTCTGGAACGCTAACGGCATTCGCCAACATAGAAACGAACTAGAGCACTTCCTCACGGTGAAGCATATTGATGTAATGTTGGTATCTGAGACTCATTTGACTTCGAGAAGCCTTTTTAAAATGAGTGGCTACACCTTATATGATACAAAGGACCCGAGAGGAAGAGCATGCGGAGGATCAGCAATTCTAATAAAGTCAAGACTCAAGCACTATATTCTTGAGAACACTTGTGAAGACCATCTACAAGCAACAAATATTTGCATCGAAAATTTTTGTTCAAATCTTGTGCTTTCATCAGTTTACTCCCCTCCCAGATTTTCAATCAGTGAAGATCAATACGAGGATTTTTACAAAACTCTTGGCCCTTGTTTCGTAGCAGCTGGAGACTACAATGCAAAGCATACGTTCTGGGGGTCGCGTCTTATTACTCCTAGAGGTCGAGCATTGTTCAACACAATTTCAAAAATGGATTTGGATGTCATTTCTAGTGGGGAGCCCACTTACTGGCCTACTGACATACAAAAAATTCCGGATGTTATAGATTTTGGGGTCATGAAAAATATCCCTAGGGATTTAATTCATGTTGAAGCTTCACATGATCTCTCCTCCGATCACTCTCCCACGATCGTTACAATTTGTAGCCCACTAAGAAGTGACTTACCTGACCCATATGTGAAGATGATACATCGTGTTAACTGGCTGGGGTTCAAAAAATATCTCAGTAGTCATTGTACGGAAAACATCAGGCTTAGAACTCCCGATGATATTGAACTTAACATTGCCAATCTTACCGAGAATATTAAACAGGCTGCTAAACATGCCACTACCTCCCATCCGCAGACTGGGTTTAATAGAATTTATTCTGCGGACATTGAACGTCTCGTATGTGAAAAAAGAAGAGCTAGAAGGGAATGGCAACAGCACAGATCGCCCTAACATAAAATCAGACTTAGAGAATGCACTAAACGACTCCAAGAGTTGCTTTCAGCTGAAAAATCTGCTTCTCTTAAGAACTACCTGGAAGGTCTCGATGTCACTGCAGCATCTAATTACTCCTTGTGGCGCGCTGCTAAAAAGCTTAAAACACCCGTTGAGTCTAAACCACCCCTGCGCACTTCTACCGGAGGTTGGGCAAGAACTAATACTGAAAAAGGTAACATATTAGCTGGTCATTTAAAAGACGTATTTACCCCAAACACATGTACTGGTGCTGTTGATTTGCCGAGCGTAGTAGCTCTACCCCCTCGACCCATAAAGTTTAAGATGCTTGATGTACAAAAACTAATTGCTGAAACCAATCCAAAGAAGGCCCCGGGTATTGATGGAATTAGTAACAAGATGCTGATGCAGTTGCCTCGTATTGCTATTAGAATCCTGTTATTTATTTTTAATGGCATTTTACGACTGGAGTATTACCCACACAGCTGGAAACTTGCCATGGTCAAAATGATTCCAAAGGCGGGTAAAGATCTTACTAAGGCTGAGTCATATAGGCCAATAAGTTTGCTGTCAACAATTTCGAAGCTCTTCGAAAAACTTCTCATGACAAAATTGTCCCCAATTCTAGCTGATAATGGATGCATACCGGACCATCAATTTGGTTTTAGAAGTCAGCACAGCACCATTGAACAATGTCATAGATTGGTTCATTTCATAAGAAGAACATTTGAAGAAAGAAAGTATTGTTCTTCCCTATTTATTGATGTCTCTCAGGCATTTGATAAAGTGTGGCATGAAGGCCTAATTCTAAAATTGAAGACATATCTACCAATAAACATTGTAAATCTTTTGGAAAGTTACATTATTGCCCGGAAGTTCACTGTCGTGGAAGGAGACTTCATGAGTGTGCCCGAAACCATTTCATCTGGGGTGCCTCAGGGGAGTATACTGGGGCCAGTTTTGTATTTGATTTATACCTGTGATATGCCTTTGAGCAGTAATATCCTCACCTCTACATTTGCCGATGATACAGCCTGCCTTAGTATGCATGAAAACCCTCACGAGGCATCCCGTTACCTTCAGCAACATATTAACCTGTTGGAATTGTGGTTGAACTTATGGAGAATAAAAGTAAATGAACAAAAGTGTGTTCATGTTACATTTACCCTACGAAGAGACACTTGTTCCCCCATTCAAATCAACAATCAAGTTGTTCCTCAACATTCACATGTGAAATATCTTGGTATTCACCTCGACCGACGGCTTACATGGAAACAGCACATTGACTCTAAGCTGACACAAATGAAGCTTAAATTAACCCAGATACATTGGCTGATTGGTAGAAATTCTACCCTCAGTCTAGATTGTAAACTTTTAATATACAAGTCGCTTTTGAAGCCGATATGGTGTTACGGAATTCAGCTATGGGGCACTGCTTCAGCTTCCAATGTAGAGAGAATCCAACGAATGCAAAACAAAATATTAAGGTTAATAACTACGGCTCCATGGTACTTGAAAAATTCTATTTTACATCGTGATTTAAATATGCCACTTGTGACCGCTGAAATTGCAAAATATGCTGGAAAATATTTAACAAAACTCGAGTTCCATCCTAATCCCCTTGCTCGTAACATCTTGAACTTTCCTGGACACATCCGCTTAAAAAAGAGGGACACTACGGCATTAATACGCAACTCTCCAGATGAAATTCTTTGAAAATATTTTTTGTGCGTAACATGAATTTTATGTATTATTAATTATTATCACTAAGTTTATGTCCGACACTGGTTGGGCCTAATAATTATTTATATATTTAAGATTTGAACACTTATTGTTAGTTCAATTATTTGAAGATACAATAAACATATATTAGCGTGAAAAAAAAAAATAATAAAATTTATTTATTGTATCTTCAGTTAACTGAACTAACAATAAGTATTAAAATCTTAAATATATATATATAATTGTTAGGCCCGACCAGTGTCAGACATAAACTTAGTGATAAAAATTAATAATACATAAATGTCATGTTAAGCACAAAAAATATTTTTAAAGAATTTCATCTGCAGTGTTGCGTATTAATGCCGTAGTATCCCTCTTTTTTAAGCGGATGTGTCCAGGAAAGTTCAAGATATTTCGGGCAAGCGGATTCGGATGGGACTCGAGTTTTGTTAAATATTTCCCTGCATATTTTGCAATTTCAGCGGTCACAAGTGGCATATTTAAATCACGATGTAAAAATGAATTTTTCATGTACCATGGAGCTGATGTTATTAACCTTAAGATTTTGTTTTGCATTCGTTGTATTCTCTCTACATTGGAAGCTGAAGCAGTGCCCCATAGCTGAATTCCGTAACACCATATGGGTTTCAAAAGCGACTTGTATATTAAAAGTTTACAATCCAGACTGAGAGTAGAATTTCTACCAATCAGCCAATGTATCTGGCTTAATTTAAGCTTCGTTTGTGTCAGCTTAGAGTCAATGTGGAGTTTCCATGTAAGCCGTCGGTCAAGGTGTATACCAAGGTATTTCACCTGTGAATGTTGAGGCACAACTTGGTTGTTGATTCGAATGGGGGAACAAGTGTCTCTTCGTAGAGTAAATGTGACATGAACACACTTTTGTTCATTTACTTTTATTCTCCATAAGTTCAACCACAGTTCCAACAGCTTAATATGTTCTTGAAGATATCGGGATGCCTCGTGAGGGTTTTCATGCATACTAAGGCAGGCTGTATCATCGGCAAAAGTAGAAGTGAGGAGATTACTGCTCAAAGGCATATCACAGGTATAAATCAAATACAAAACTGGCCCCAGTATACTCCCCTGAGGCACCCCAGATGAAATAGTTTCGGGCACACTCATGAAGTCTCCTTCCACGACAGTAAACTTCCGGGCAAGAATGTAACTTTCTAAAAGATTTACTATGTTTATTGGTAGATATGTCTTCAATTTTAAAATAAGGCCTTCATGCCACACTTTATCAAATGCCTGAGAGACATCAATAAAGAGGGAAGAACAATACTTTTTTTCTTCAAATGCTCTTCTTATGAAATGGACCAATCTATGAGTTTGTTCAATGGTGCTATGCTGACTTCTAAAACCAAATTGATGGTCCGGTATGCATCCATTATCAGCTAGAATTGGGGACAATTTTGTCATGAGCAGCTTTTCGAAGAGCTTTGAAATTGTTGACAGTAAACTTATTGGCCTATAAGACTCAGCCTTGGTAAGATCTTTGCCCGCCTTTGGAATCATTTTGACCATGGCAAGTTTCCAGCTGTGTGGGTAATACTCCAGTCGTAAAATGCCATTAAAAATGAATAACAGGATTCTAATAGCAATACGAGGCAACTGCATCAGCATCTTGTTACTAATTCCATCAATACCCGGGGCCTTCTTTGGATTGGTTTCAGCAATTAGTTTTTGTACATCAAGCATCTTAAACTTTATGGGTCGAGGGGGTAGAGCAACTACGCTCGGCAAATCAACAGCACCAGTAAATTTGTTTGGGGTAAATACTTGTTTTAAATGCTCAGCAAATATGTTACCTTTTTCAGTATTGTTTCTTGCCCAACCTCCGGTAGAAGTGCGCAGGGAAGGTTTAGACTCAACGGGTGTTTTAAGTTTTTTAGCAGCGCGCCACAAGGAGTAATTAGATGCTGCTGTGACATCGAGACTTTCCAGATAGTTTTTAAGAGAAGCAGATTTTTCAGATGCAAGCAACTCTTGGAGTCGTTTAGTGCATTCTCTAAGTCTGATTTTATGTTGGGGCGATCTGTGCTGTTGCCATTCCCTTCTAGCTCTCCTTTTTTCACATACGAGACGTTCAATATCCGCAGAATAAATTCTATTAAACCCAGTCTGCGGATGGGAGGTAGTGGCATGTTTAGCAGCCTGTTTAATATTCTCGGTAAGATTGGCAATGTTAAGTTCAATATCATCGGGAGTTCTAAGCCTGATGTTTTCCGTACAATGACTACTGAGATATTTTTTGAACCCCAGCCAGTTAACACGATATATCATCTTCACATATGGGTCAGGTAAGTCACTTCTTAGTGGGCTACAAATTGTAAAGATCGTGGGAGAGTGATCGGAGGAGAGATCATGTGAAGCTTCAACATGAATTAAATCCCTAGGGATATTTTTCATGACCCCAAAATCTATAACATCCGGAATTTTCTGTATGTCAGTAGGCCAGTAAGTGGGCTCCCCGCTAGAAATGACATCCAAACCCATTTTTGAAATTGTGTTGAACAATGCTCTACCTCTAGGTGTAATAAGCCGCGATCCCCAGAACGTATGTTTTGCATTGTAGTCTCCAGCTGCTATGAAACAAGGGCCAAGAGTTTTGTAAAAATCCTCGTATTTATCCTCACTGATTGAAAATCTGGGAGGGGAGTAAATCGATGATATCACAAGATTTGAACAAAAATTTTCGATGCAAATATTTGTTGCCTGCAGATGGTGCTCACAAATGTTCTCAAGAATATAGTGCTTGAGTCTTGACTTTATTAGAATTGCTGATCCTCCGCATGCTCTTCCTCTCGGGTCCTTTGTATCATATAAGGTGTAGCCACTCATTTTAAAAAGGCTTCTCGAAGTCAAATGAGTCTCAGATACCAACATTACATCAATATTCTTCACCGTGAGGAAGTGCTCTAGTTCGTTTCTATGTTGGCGAATGCCGTTTGCGTTCCAGAAACATAACTTTAACGTGTTCATGGCTTGTTAACTAATGCTAGAAGCAGAGTGTTCTGCATTCGCAGCATTTCTTGCATCATGCTAGTCATATTTGTTGTAAAGTTGTTTATAGTTTGCACCAAATTATCAATAGTATTTTCAAGGCGACTGAAATTAAAGCTAGCATTTGCATTTGTTGTATTATTTGGTGGTGACACTTTTTGCACTGGAACAGAGTTGATCTTCACAGCGTCAGCATACGATACTTGTGGAGTGATTGGTTGGGCCATTAGAGGATAAGTGGAGGAGTACGTATTTCCAGTTTGCGCTGGGACTACTTTAGGCTTTTGACTCATAGCCTGTTTAACGAAAGAGTATACAGGAAATCCCCTGTAGTTAGCAGTGTGATTACCTCCACAATTACTGCACTTCTTTTCCTTCTGGTCCTTCGACTTATTGCAAATAGCAGTGTTGTGTAATTCACCGCACACAACACAAACAGTAGGTAATTTACAATAAGTTTTCGTATGGCCATATTCTTGGCAATTATGGCACTGTACGGGTCCTGAACGCTTGTGGGGTTCTTCAACTGTGATTTTGCGGTATAATAGATATTTCAAATTATAAATGGGATGGGTCTCATTTTTCTTCAATATTACGTCGTTAGGCTCCAGTTCAACACGAAAAAGAGGTTGGGGTATCTTATCCCTGTTTATTATGTTGGATACATTTTTTACCTTGAATCCTTGGAGGGTGAGAGCATCTTTTATTTCAGCAGGGACAACATAAGAATCTATGCCTTTCAGTACGATCTGTAGGCCTTTAGCGCTTTTAAGCTGGAATGTGTAAAAACTTGTTTTGTTTTTTTCGAATTCATTAACCACTTTGCGGAAATCTTTTTCTTCGTATATTTGGATCTTTGTTTCATCAATATTACCACGTTTTATTGGGACAATGTGAAATGCCTTTTCACCAATGACCGATATTAATTTTTTGATAAGGGTGTTTGAATTTTTTTCCCTCAAATAGATGGGTGGAGGTTTGGAGGTTTTTTTCGAGGACGCTTCGGGTTTGTCGTTGACATCCTGCAATATTTTAAAACGGTTTTGACGGTTAACTGTGGCGGCGTCGTTATCTCTGGATATCTTGGGAACCGATGAGATTTTAGATGAATTTGGGCTTCGCCCGCGCTTTACTACAGTAATATATCTGCCCATTCCGACAGGCACCTTAGGTTTCTGAATACTCTTGTCTATTGTGATAACTTGGCTAAGTGATGAACACGAGCCCGGAGCGGATAATGGCGCTGATTTAAATAAAGAAGTACTAGGCAGCGGTAATGTTAGAGAATCACTACTTGGCATCGGAGTAAGCGAATTTGATCGCTCACGTAAAATTGGCTTTGCCGTTAGAAAAAGACTATCATCAGATTTTTTATTTTTATTGTTTGCATTAAGAGCTTCAGAACTCACAGTAAAATAGGCATTTCTGCCGTTAGAACTCACTTCACAATTTTTTGTTTTTGAGGTACTCATGCAGAGTATTCCTCAGTCACTTTGATTACGGTTGTTTTTTTGTTTGTTTTTTTTTTTTGTTTCAGATTATATGAAAAATTATTAATGCAAATAAAGCAAATTTCACAAAATATGTGTGTATGAACTTATTACGAATCAGTACTTATTACGAATATTTTTTTTTGTTTGTATTTTTGTTTGCTTAGTATGAGAAAAAAAAAAAACTCCGCTAACACGTCTGTTCACTACGAAGGTTCAACAAGACTGACATTCAAGACTGACATTTAAACATAGATATATAAATCGTTTTTGATTTAAATTCAATATCAACAGCATTTAAATTGATGTAATCTAAGATAGGCGTTAGAAATGGAGCGACAAGAAGTGGTTCAGGAGCTTCATAAGCAAGCACGTAGAAATTTCATTCGACGTCGAGTGGTGATCAAGGGAATTGATGATCTTTGGCAAGCAGATCTTGTTGAAATGGGTGTTTACTCAAAATATAACAAACGCTATAGATTTATTTTAACAGTTATAGATACATTTTCAAAGTTTGCTTGGGCTGTACCCGTAAAATCTAAAAGTAGTGAAGATATAACCAATGCTATGCAATCTATTTTTTCGCTAAAGAGAATTCCAAAAAACTTGCAAACAGATAATGGTAAAGAGTTCTATAATAAAATATTTCAAAACTTGATGATAAAACATAATATCAACCACTATTCTACATATAGTATCATGAAAGCGTCTATTGTAGAACGATTTAATAGAACTCTAAAAGGAATGATGTGGAAAAACTTTAGTCTACAAGGAAATTATCAATGGATACATATATGCAAGGATTTAATTAATCAATATAATAATAAAAAGCATAGAACAATTGGAATGACGCCAAAGTCTGTTAACACAGAAAATGAAAGTTCTATACTAAAACAAGTCTATAATCATCCCAAAATATATAAATTTGGTAAACTAAAAGTTGGAGATCACGTTCGAATTAGCAAATATAAACATATTTTTTCAAAAGGATATACTCCAAACTGGACAACTGAAATTTTTAAAATTCGTACTTTACGGAACACAAACCCCATTACTTATTTATTGGAAGACTATCAAAGGAATCCGATTGTTGGTGGATTCTATGAACATGAACTATTAAAGACACATTTTCCAAATACATACTTGATTGAAAATATTATTAAAACTAAGGAACACCAGGCGTACGTAAAATGGTTGGGATTTTCCAATCAACATAATTCTTGGATCAATAAAGATGAACTTCAATAATATTATATATACATACTTCAATATGAGATTTATTTTTTTACTATTTTTTATTATATTATAAAATTTTCAAACAAATTAATAAATAAAATATATAAATACATAAATAGTATTGTTTTGGTTTTTATTTCTTATCAACTTTGTTGTGTATGGTTAGGATCAAGCTTTTGTATTCAAACAACTTAATTAAATCAACTGTTTCAAACACATTCATACATATCAACGAAAAAACCACAACAGAACAACAATACAATAGGTTGGCACTTATATCATCGTTGTTAGTTTTCTCATACAAAATTAGTATACAAATCCTAACCAACCCCAGCCAAACCCCGCCCAAACCCCGACCAAACTCAGCCAAACCCAGCCAAGCCAAGCCAAGTCGTGCCAGCCCAGTTGCCGAATCTCATTACTCACACACAATTTCAAAAACTTCCAGGTATATGAGTGCCACCCTATTTTAAGCACACATTCATGCCATAAGAACAGGGAGCAAAAAATTTGACATTGGTTCGACATGCCATACAAAATTAGTATAATTTTTTTTGCTCCCTGCTCTTGTTTCCAGAACTCTCATCAACACCCTACTCAATTATGCAGGCATCAAGAATAATAGAAATGAAGATTACGCCTTGCGCATGATTTACCGTTTGATGACGTAGTAGTTCCCTCAGAAAGGTTACCAAGTCTGTAACATATGTAAAAGTTATAATATCTTACAAAAAATATATGTATTTTATAAAGGATGGCAGCCCCGTAATTAATTTACTCAGAGAGTTTTCCAAAAAAAGGATTTCATTGGTGGTTAATAAACAACGAATTTCGAGTCATATTTTATAATAAATACATATAAATAATATTAAAATAATTAAAATTATATAAAGTGTTTAAATTTTGTTGTTTAAAAGCTGCAAAACTAAGAAAAACAAAAAACAAAATAAAGTGAAAAGATAAGAAAGAGAGCAAATATGAAATGTGCAGTGGGCAAATGCAAACAAAGCAAAAAAAAAAGTGAGAAATTATGTTAAAACCTAATATTTTGCGTATTTTTAATAAAACGTTTGTGTTTTCAAAAAGCTCTATCGTTTTACAAAAGATGAAGCTCGAAGGAAGTTATGGGTAATATTTTGCAAAAGTGTGAAGCAATTCTACACGTAAAAAGCAAAACGAATACTATATAATTTTACTATTTGAATCTATCAAACATTTAATATTGTATTGAAGACATGCTATTCACTACTTTGTATGATATTGAAACAGCAAATATGAATTCTGGAAAGTTAATTAGTTTTAAGTTTATTTTCAAGTTAAAAACAAGCGTTGAAATTATGTTTTGTCTGTTAATTCTATCCATCTCTATAACAAATTTTCTTTTTGAAAACTATATTTTATTTGCAGCAATAGTGAAATATTGTTATAAAAGTAATGAAAATCTATATATGGAATTCTTATAAAGAATTTCTTTGCCTTCAAAAAATTTTGTTAGAAAAATAACAATTTGTCACACTGTCATGTTTTTACACAAACATAATAGTTCTACAGCTGAATTTTATTAGCCAATCAGAACACAGCTTGAGTGACATCAGAGTTCCAACATGCGCAGAAATGTTTTTTTATGACTGCGTGATGGCATTTATTTAAGGTGAATTCACCCATTCGTTCTGAACGTTCCGAACGATTTTTTTTATATGTAGTTTGACGTCTCTATTTTGAGAAAGAGAGTAAATTTAATGCGGAACAACAAAAATTTCGTTCTGAACGAATGGGTGAATTCACCTTTAATCTTTCTTTATTTAATCATTCTTGTGCAGGCATAACATCGTACTTTGTTGGCAAGAGAGAGAGGGCCGAAAATTTTATATTTCAAATGAAAATTGTCAAGGAAACATATTCAATGACAATAGAGTTTTTACGAAGAATATTGTATATAAAGAAATTTTCCTTACATAAAGATGCCAGTCGTACTTTAAATATTTTTAATAAAATGATTTTTTTTTTACTTTTAGTTTTTCTTCAATTAATCAAAAAAATTTTAATTTTTATATTGTTAATATATGTAGGCAATAAATTTATATTTCTTAAATGAACATCGAAACAGTTTCTATTATTTATTTAGAAAGCTCACATTAATAGATACAACTATTAAAGAATGGAGTAATAAATATGACATTTTATCTGAGCGGTTTTGTATTATTGCAATAAATGTTGAATTTCAACCACTGGGCGAACACCAGTCAATTTTAAAGAGCTTCATATTTCTTTGTAAATTCTTGTCTTGAAATTGTTATGTGATCTGACGTTGAATTTAAATTTCTTAGATCACTTTCAATCTTAGTCACATAATATATTGCTTTCAAATATGAAAAAAGAGACCGTTATATCTATAGCTGATTAAAAGATTTTGATTAAATAATTAATAAAGAGGTTAATAATTCGTGAATGTTTCCACGCGCACGTGATCAAAGTGGAATTCCAGGCTCACGTGATGAATTTTATTAATAATCGGTTTTGCAAATATCAAAAATAGACGATTTTTTCGTCACAAAATTTATTTTAAATGCTTTGAACATTCTTATAATTTTCAGCAGTTGGTATTAACATGAACTGAATTATGATTTTTTGCACATAAGTACACAATATTTTAGAAGCAACTGGCAATCGAACTTCAGTTCCATAATCGAGGGAGGCATTAGTATTATAAAAAAATTATCAAAATGAAATTTCAAGAATGCAATCCTTTCCCATGTGTTGAGCTTGGATAAAATTTATTTCTTGTAAAATTAGCTAATTGAATTTTAAGTAAGTGAGTAAATTTCAACTAGGATGTTCTACTTGCAAATTCTTAGACTAATAAAACGATGGGCTAAAGAGTTTAATGATCCATACATTACGAAAAGTCTCTATACCACGCTTGTAAGGCCTGTGCTGGAGTATGGTTCGGTAATATGGGACCCTATTTATAATAAACATTCTGACGCTATTGAATCGGTGCCAAAATAGTTTTTGATTTACTGCCTTCGAAGACTAAACTTTAATCCTAGAAATCTACCATCTTATTCTGCAAGGCTTGCTCTAATTAAGCTACCATCTCTTAAAAGCCGTAGAATAGTGAGAACATCTCGTTTATTCTGAACATAATTAATGGCAATGTATGCTCTGGATTTTTAATCAACAATCTAAATTTTAATGTTCCACAACGACTTTCACGTCATTTAATTCCTTTATCGGTTGTATTTGTTAGAGCTAACTATGCTAATGCTGACCCACTGAGCAGAATGTGTAACGATTTTAACAAATTTTATAAATTCATTGATTATTCTACATGCCCTGCTGTTATAAAAAATAATCTACTAGTATATTTAAACTCATAAATTATTGTAAATTTTAAATTTTGTAATTATTTTAATTTTTGTTAAATTTTGTTTAATGTCTATTGTCTTGTTAACATACATATGTATTTTGTTAATTTTTATATGTCTGTAAGGATTATTTTCCATAGACAAATAAAATTAAATTAAATTAAATTAAGAAAACAATAAAAAACTAATATTTGAGCCTTAAAGAATGAACTTGTATTTTCTTATAACTGATGTTTGTTGTGTTTGTACAAAAGCTTTCTAAAGCTATTATAGCTATCTGTTTTTGTTGATTACAAATAGAAAAATATGATTGAGTTCTGTTTGGATTCTCATATGGTATTTGTAGTCTGTGGCGTAAGTATACGAACTTGAATGATTTTAAATCATGATTTTGCTAAAAGGGTACTGATGATTTGGTTATCGTCAATGAAATGCAGGCATATACCTAGCTAAGCCAACAACAAACAATAAAATATAATATTACATAAATTTAGCAATAAAGTACAAATTCCTCAAGTACAGAAGAAAAAAGGCCAAGCAGAATTAAACATACTAGTGATAGCGCAATGAACGGAACTCGATTGTTATGCAAAAAATTATTTGCTAAAAAAATTTTATTTACAACACTCAACGACAATCGCTGCTTTGAAGACCAATACCGAATGTTTGCCACATTTTAATAAATCTGCACTAAATCTCGTTAACAACTAATAAATGCAAAAAGAAAAAAAATCAATGGACGGACAGAGGACAAAATGTTTTTGCCTTTGCCGGCCTCATTGTAACATCTAATCCTGACGCAACAACTATCCTAAACCAAAGCGAAATACATACTCATTAAGAAAATATTACAAATGCTTTAAATTTTCATTTTAATATATTGCTATTATTTAAAATTCTCTTCAAAACTCAAACTTAATATCCAAACTAGCTAGAGTAGAGATACTAATAATATGATGATAAAGGAAGGTATACTGTGTAGTTTTACGCAGACCACGTAATGCACTCATCCATAAAAATATTTTTAGTTCACAAGGTTTTTTTTAAGATTAGTCCTAGTTCTTTTTTTTGTTTTGTTTTGTTATGCCCCGAATATAGTACTAAAAATAGCAAGTTTCTAAGATATCACGAGACAAGTTTTTAATAGTTCACATTATTGATATACATAGCTTATAAAGATTTTATATATATATATATATATATATATATATATATATATATATATATATATATATATATATATATATACATATATATATATAATTATATATATATATATATATATATATATATATATATATATATATATATATATACATACATATATATATATATATATATATATATATATATATATATATATATATCATATATATATATATATATATATATATATATATATATATATATATATATATATATATATATATATATATATATATAGCGTTACAATCCGTGTGCTCATCTTTACTTAATATTATTTATCTCTTTTGAATGATATTTCAAGGCAGTTTTAACTGTATACCATTAAATATTTTCCAGTTGTTAATAGATTGTACCACATACGTGATTGCTTTCATCATTTTTATGAACATCTAAAAACATATCGTATATAAATATAACATATTGTAAATAAATAAATAATCAAAGATTTTTTTGTTTGCATCTATATTTCTAATATTGTTTCATAAACATAAAAGTGACTTCAACTGAAAAAAACCACAGAAAAAATTATAAAAATAATGAAAATGGACTCGTGTTTCACAAAAGCAAAAAGGGTGAACAAAAGCGAGCTTATCGGGGAAAATTTTAAGTATAAATAGCAACCCATCTCTTGCTAAAAAATCAAAATGAACAATAGACGTGTGGAAAATTTCAGAGAAATTCAGAAAATAAAAGCAGAAACAGAACTCACTGTTAACGCTTCTAATAAATTTTCAGGTATTATAAAATATTAATATTTATGTTAATTCTTACAAAATGTACACATTTCTATTTAATACATTATCATCTACTTAATTTTTCATATCATTTGACAGTTCGTTAAAAATCATTAAACATTTGTAGAAAAGGGATCGTTACATTTAAGTTGACGTAGCACGCTAAATTCTTAAATCATTAACATTTCTTCGTCCATTTGGTTGACATTCTCCTACATATCTTATTTGCCCACACAAGTATTCTGGCGCATTTGTTATTTTTCTAATAAATCGAACATTGTTGAATTTTATCCTTTATCCCTACGATGGAAAAGTATCGTTATTGTTCTTATTTATTTTGATTATCTTAGTTTTTTCGTTAAGTTTTAATTTATCAATTTTTAACCATTTGCTTACTTTACTTATATTGTGTAAACAGTGCATCAGTCAAAATAGAACCTTGTGGTACACCAAAATTTTCTATTTCATCTGATGATTCTTCATTCACTTATGTAATTTGTCTTCGTTTACTTAGGTATGAAACATTCTTCTTCCGAAATTAATAATAACCCGATTATCGTTTACAACACTTAAATGTTGTATGGTTTGGGCTACAACACAACATTAATTTATTTTTTTTTATTACGGTTTACAACATCTAGGTGTTGTTTATGTCACATAGTTGCAATTTATTTATAGTACTATATTTCCGAAAAAAATTCATGTCTGTATGCCAAAAACTTAAAAAAAAGTTTAAAGAAACGTATGTTTTGTTAGAAATAAATAAAAGAACAAAAAACACACACACACACAAATCGCACGTATCCGGAAAAGAATTCACAACAGCTCAAATCCATTAAAACTACCATATATAGAATAAGTATGTATAAGTTTTCTAAAACCAAATATTATTACAATATCTTAATTACAATAACATAATTTATAATTTTATAAAAATTTTCCGCATAAACAAGTATGGTTTTTTGTCTTTGATACAAAAACTGAGCACTTTTCTAAAAACTAACACTTTGCCATTCTTCAATATTTATAATTGGCTGTTCCAAGCCATTTAATTGTTTAGTATTTTATTATATCCAAATGGCAGCTTTCCTCGGCCAATATCTAGATTAATTTTCATCAGCTCAACCAGCTTTGCCATTTGTATTTTATTTGTAATTTTGCTAAGAAATATTTATTTTATTATTTTATATTTATTTATTTTATTTTTTACAGTTCTGTATGTTTTGCAAAACAAATTTTATATAAATACTTAAATTTTTAATCTATTTTCGGTTTTCAACTTGTAATGTTAATAAAAACACCTAATGAGATTTTTGACAGTGCGAACAACACATACCGACAACAGTTGTAAACTATAATCACATTTTAAAAAATACAACTTTAAAGTAACAACTGTTGTAAACCATAATCGGGACGCGCGTTTTTTTTCAAACCGCATTTATAAAGCCTTCAAGATTATTTCACTCTGTAGTGTGTACTATATTCGACTAAATTTCTTCCGAAATTAATAAAAACAACGCATTAATTAAGCTTCCAAGATTATTTCAGATATCCCATTATTATATTCCATTTAAGATCTCCCTGGACCAGCATCTCTATATAGTGTGTAGTACCAGTCTCTCTCCGTTTTTTCAATATGCAAATTAATCTTCTCAAAAAATTACATATTTCTGAACGAATTTTACGGTTGCTTTAACATGTATTGCTACAGTTTCATTAAGAAACTCTTGGAGCATATTTTCTGTTATCTAATATTTTAGGTCAGTGATGGGAAATGAGATTTTCATTTCGGTATCAAAAAATTTTTCTGAGAGTACTTTTTTAACCTCAAGAGTAACATATCTTATTTTTTTAATTTTTTATTAAACAGTAAAAAAATCTTTATGAAAACAAAAAGTTAACAAAAACCATAAATTGATACATAAAAAGTTCATTTTACCTATAAACAAAACATTTTTAAAATTTATTTTGTACTTTTTAAGGTATATCACTTTAAACTGAAATAGCCCCTAGATAAATAATGCCAATTGAATGGATTTGGGTTTATTTCGAAGATAATTTTCTCTTACATTTTAAGACCATTTCCAAAAAAACTTCCTCCATCACATTTAAGTCAAAATCATTGAGTATTGTCCTTCAAATAAGCCCAAATCTATACCAGTAGCGTTATTCACCTAGAATTTATTTCAGTTTAAAGTTTTATACCTTAAAAAATACCCAATATAAAATTTTACATACTCAAAAAAAAAATGAACAGAGGACATAAATATATATGTTTAAATACAAATTCATTATTACAACTAAACAATCTATTTTAACTAATAGTTATGCAAAAAACAAACAATAGATATACTAAAACAGATGAATTTAAGACGTATCACTGAGAGTATCAAATGTAACAGAGGAGTAACACGGTATGTTTTCAAATCAAATAGTATCAAAAAAAGTACGATCGTAACAACTTTTCCATCACTGTTTTAGGTCCTTTTCGTAGTTCCTACATTTCGTCTCTGAATGAACCTATTCGAATTTGGGATTTCTGTTAACACTGTAACATAGGTCTGTTAACTACGAAATTGCAATTACTAAAAATTTGGTTTTTGTCTGTGCTAGTTAAATATAACCGTTTGGTATTCTTTTGTCTTTACAGTCAGAGGAACTTGTTTCTTTACTCCTGGTAACGCTTCAAGTTTAAATCAATTTTTCTTATTTGTTTCATCTATCATTTTATTTCATTACACATGCATACATATGTATGTACATATTAATTTTTTTTCTTATTATATTATATTATATTATATTCTATTATATTCTATTATATTATATTATATTATATTATATTATATTATATTATATTATATTATATTATATTATATTATATTATATTATATTATATTATATTATATTATATTATATTATATTATATTATATTATATTATATTATATTATATTATATTATATTATATTATATTATATTATATTATATTATATTATATTATATTATATTATATTATATTATATTATATTATATTATATTATATTATATTATATTATATTATATTATATTATATTATATTATATTATATTATATTATATTATATTATATTATATTATATTATATTATATTATATTATATTATATTATATTATATTATATTATATTATATTATATTATATTATATTATATTATATTATATTATATTATATTATATTATATTATATTATATTATATTATATTATATTATATTATATTATATTATATTATATTATATTATATTATATTATATTATATTATATTATATTATATTATATTATATTATATTATATTATATTATATTATATTATATTATATTATATTATATTATATTATATTATATTATATTATATTATATTATATTATATTATATTATATTATATTATATTATATTATATTATATTATATTATATTATATTATATTATATTATATTATATTATATTATATTATATTATATTATATTATATTATATTATATTATATTATATTATATTATATTATATTATATTATATTATATTATATTATATTATATTATATTATATTATATTATATTATATTATATTATATTATATTATATTATATTATATTATATTATATTATATTATATTTTTTTTAAGGAGGTAAAAATGCATTACTGCATTCCCATCTGTGATATGTCGGGCTCCCCTTATAGGTATACCGACTAAAAACCTCCTTTCTCCGGGAAATAATCCCCACTCCGGGACCGCGTCAGCATTACTTCGAAGTGGATTCCCAATGGCTGACTATCAGCCACCCTGCTTAATGTAGCCTACTTTTAGGTTGTCGTCTACATAGACGCATTTTTCAGTCATCCTGCAGCGTCTAACAAAGGTTTCTTCGACCTTAATATTGTTTCGCAGTACTTCACAACTGCTCGCCATTTGGTCGCATCAGATATCATATTGTCCACAATGTTTTCCACCATGAGTGGTCCTGTAACGGCTTCCAACTCTTCACGGTGTACTGTCCATCGCGAACACTTGAAAAAAGTGTGCTCAGCATCATCCTCAATATCTTCGTTTTCGTACAAGCAAAACGGATTGTCGCATTTCTTCATTTTGTGAAGATATTTTCGGAAGTATCCATGACCTGACAACATCTGAGTCAAGTAGTAGTTTACATCCCCGAAACGTCTATTCACCCACTTCTCTATATTTGGAATGAGTCTTGCGGTCCACCTGCCTTTCGTGCTAGTGTCCCACCTGTCCTGCCAACTCTGCATGATCTCCTGCTGTATGTTGTTATCGTTTTCGGGATCTATGCTGTTAATATGTCTCATCGTCCATAGCTTTCTTCGTCCTAATATTTGTAGATCAATTGGTATCATTCCTGATATCACTAGAACCGCGCATGCTGACACCGTCCGATATGCAGATATCACTCGTAGCGCTGCTGTTCTTTGTACGACCAATAGTTTGTTCGCCCTTTTCCTCACTTTCATTTGCTCGCCCCAAATCTCGCTTCCGTAAAGAAGGATACTGTTGCTAGCCTCCATTAGAAGCTTTCGTTTGCTTTGTACTGGTCCACCTACGTTTGCCATTAGTCGGCTAAGCTGTCCTGTTATCCTGGATGCCTTGTTCACAGCATAATTAATCTGATCCGAGTATGTCAGTTTGCAATCAAGTCTTATTCCTAAATAGTTTACAGATTTTTTTGTGCGTACTATCAGGTCTTCAATATTAACATCTATCTCCACTGGTATATGACGCCTGGTGAGAATGAGGAGTTCAGTCTTGTGCGCTGCCAGCTGCAGGCCGTGCTCATCTAACCAAGCCTTGGTTCTTATCATAACTTGTCTCAGCTTCCGTTTGGCTTCCTCTATATTTCTGGCCGTAATAACTGCGGCTATGTCGTCCGCATATCCTACTAGGTAAGTGTCCTGTGGCATTTCTATACTAAATATTCCATCGTAGCTTATATTCCACAAGTCTGGTCCCAATATGGACCCCTGTGCAGCGCCTGATGTTATTTTTATCTTTTTCTGACCCTCCGTTGTGCTGTATACAAGTTCCCTATCCTTAAGATAGTTTCTTATAACCCTTGTCAAGTATTCTGGTGCGTGAAACCTTTCTTCTAGGGCTTGCAGTACATCCGGCCATCGAAGGCTATTGAAGGCATTTTTAACGTCTAGTGTAGCCAGGAACACAAGTGGCCTGGTGCTGTTAGGGCCTGTCTGTGTAGATTTTGCAACGCTTATCACATCATTCACAGCTCCTATAGTGGATCTTTTTGGCCTGAAACCATGTTGCCTCTCCGAAAGTCCTCCACTAGCAATTACAGCTTCATTTAGGCGCGGCTTCAACAACCTTTCGTATAGCTTTCCTGCAGTGTCCAGCATGCAAAGTGGTCTATATGCAGATGGAGTGTTTGGGTCTCCTTTGCCCTTGCTAATGAGTACAAGGCGCTGAATCTTCCATATCTTAGGGAACACCCCTTCTTTCAGGCAGTGGTTATACATGTTTAACATCATTTCTGGACGTTTCAGGACAATTTCCTTAATTACTTCTGCTGGGATGCCGTCAGGGCCTGGAGCCTTATTGGCCTTCAGTCTACGTGCTGCGTCACACAGTTCTTGTTGCGTGAACTGTGGGGTATACATTACTTCTCCTACGCTTGGTATTTCCTCCGGAATTTCACGTTGTGGAAAAAGTGTGGTTACAATGTTATGCATAGCTTCTGCATTCATTTTACTCATCGGAGCTTTCGCTGCGAGCTTCCCCATAACTAATTTGTAGCCTGTTCCCCAAGGATTATTGTTTATGTCCTCCCGTAGCTCCTCCCAAAGCTGACTTTTGCTATTAAAGATGGCTTTCTGTAGCCTCTTCTTCGCCTCCTTATATTCTATTCGCTCAGATTCTGCGTCGTAGAGTCGTCTTGCTCTGGTATATATCCGTCTTCGTCGAACGCAGTCTCGTCTTGCTTCTGCAATGGTTTCATTCCACCAGTATACTGGTTTCTTCCGGTGTCTGGTCGTTACTATTCTAGGCATAGCCTTGTCACATGCTTCTTTTATTATCCGCATTATCTTCTCTACATTCGCTGAGGCATCTATTGTGTGCTCTATCTCATTTGATCTCCTGTCGATTTCCGCTATTAACGCGGACTTATTCAACTTTTTGCTATTCCATCTTCGGGTGCTAAAGCTTTGTTGATTTGCTTCCTCTCTATTATTTCTGTCCTCTTCATATGAATATGAAATGTACTGATGATCGCTTGCTGTATATGTTTCCAGCACTCTCCAGTTCTTTATCCTGCGCGCAAAACTATCTGTGACCAATGCTATGTCTGGAATTGTACCCTCGCAGCCAGGCCGTCTGAAAGTAGGTACATTTATAACATTCGAAACAGTTAGTCCTACTCTGGCAGCCATTTGGGAGATCCTCTTGCCCCTAGAGTTTTCTGTTTGCATGCCCCATTCCGGCGATCGCGCGTTAAAATCACCAGCTACTATGATAGGGCCTTGGAAAAGGCGTATCTTGTCCTCTATTTCATCCAGTTTCTTTTGGAAGTCTTCCATACAGTCACTGGGTGTCAGGTAACAGCTGACAAGTGTTAAGTTGTCAAACTGCATCCACGCAAAGCCAATTCCCTTTCCCGTAGTCATTGGAGCCAGGTGGCTGGACCTCGGGATCCATATAGCCGCAGTGGCAGTTTCGTCCTCACACCAGTATCCAGTAGTCCTACCGGCATATTGTTCGCTTATAATAGCTATATCTACTTCTTGTTCAACGCATATTTGTGGCAGCAGTGCGTCTGCCACTCTTCCTCTATGCATGTTCAATTGTAATATTTTCATTTTACTGTGCTTTCCCGCTCATATAGCATACCTTTGACCCAGCTATATGGTTAGTGGATTTCTTTCCTTCTTCTAAGCAAAGACAACATTTCGGTGGGTTGTTGCACTGTTTCAAGATGTGACCCCTTTCACCACATCGAATACACAAACCCATACCTTTTCTGTCCGGACCTTTGCACTCCCATTTCGTATGTCCAAACGCAAAGCATCTGAAACACCTCTTTTTTTCCTCACAGTGTCTGATTCTGCAGCTCACCCATCCGATTTTAATGCGCTCCAGTTTTAAGAGTTTGTTTGCGTCCTTTACTGGTAGCGATACGAACGCTCTTCTTTGATCACGTGTATTTGGGTTTGTTAGTTGAACCGTGATGTCCACCTCTGCTAATTCCGCTATTTTACTTATAGCAGTGCAAACTTCTTCTTTTGTTGTATAACCTTCAATGTCCCTGATCTCCACTGTTGCCTTGGTTCTCATATCCTTGACCTCTGCGACTTCTCGCAAGGTGTCTTTGACTGCCTCGCAAAATTGTTGTTTTTTCCCCCCTTTTTCTAATTCTAAGAGAATAGCACCCGTTTTTGTCTTTCGGATTGACCGAACAGATACTTCTGTCTGTTCTGGTTTCACCCTCTCTTTAAGACTTTTAAGGACTTCAGCGTAACTGTGTCCATCTGTGGGTTTGACCATGACGGCGTCTCTTCGGTCCTTATAAGTTTTCTGGCGCTTCTTCTTTTTGCCTTTTTGGCCCTCCTTCTTGGATGATTGTGAGCCTTCCGGCTCCTTTCCGGGCGTTTGGATCATGACTTCTGATCTTTTTTCAGCCTTTTGTTTGGTCTCCTTTTGTATTTTTGTTGGCCTTAATCTCTCTGCTGGGCTTGTTGCCGTTCGCTTTTTCGAGACTGCGGGTGTGCATTTGTCTTTTAAAGTGCTTGAAATATTAATGATATCTCTGCTCGTAATTTTTTCTGCCTCAGCCTTCTTCCAGTTCCGTCTGTAGTCAGCCATTACGACAACAAGCTCTTCCAGCTCCGATACTCCATTCTGGACATCCATGCTGATGTTTCTCTGTCTGGCCATAGCTAATCTAATCTTCCGAAGTGCGCTTCTAAATTTTTCTACTGTTTCTTCTTCCGATGTCCTCATTTTTAATATATATTCCTGTCGAGGCGATCTATGTACCGGATTGTCTTTTTGAGAATCCGGGTCTGCTTGACGAGTCCTTTCAAACGCCGTTACAGGTGTCTGGCTAAATTTTTTTACTTTCTTTGCTGCGGTTTCCTCGTTAGAGTGGACTAGCTGCGGAGATCCTACAACTTCGTTTTGTGCAGCGTTTATGCGCGAACTTCTCACCTCCATACGAGTTTCTTTCGTTTTTGATCCCAGTACTTGATGTTCTGATTTTGGTGGGGATCTCACCACCCTTCCGCTGGGGCGAAAAGGATTTATATCTTCGTTGATATTTTTCG
Source organism: Germaria angustata (assembly GCA_963681545.1). NCBI lineage: Eukaryota > Metazoa > Arthropoda > Insecta > Diptera > Tachinidae > Germaria > Germaria angustata. The sequence goes on along the minus strand of OY812999.1, from coordinate 54,428,033 downwards.
GTGTATTCATTTTTATCTTTTGGGTCCCCGCTTGAAGCCGTTATCTTTGTTCGAAGGTGCAGTTGCCCGTTTCATTGACCCCGAGGGTGCCTTTGCAAGCAGTGAGGTCCTCGCGAGGGTTGACGCAAATCCTTATGAGATATTGCGTACAGAGCCAGGTCAGGCACTAATTAGGAGTCATCTCAACTAAACCTGCACAGCCATACTTGGCTACAAACATTGAGCGTTCTACAAGCCCTGCCAGGGTTTTAACGGGACGGTGGTAGCCCCCGCATTAGCCCGTAAGCCATTTCAGCACGATATCACTCCTGCTTACTGAGGTCACAGAATAGAATACGATAGCTCCCAGCCCATATACGTCTAGGTCCTAATCAATATATCCATCGTTTTTCAATAACATTGCCGTTCCATCGTCGTGCTAGATTTTGATCACCCCCGGGTATTTTATTTCCCCGGTACCCTTCATGCCTTTCAAAAGCAGAAAGATATGACGAGCGTCCCCAATTCGCCAAATGGGAGGGTCCCGATGGAGGATCTAGCAAACCCCGCACGGGATTATATTATATTATATTATATTATATTATATTATATTATATTATATTATATTATATTATATTATATTATATTATATTATATTATATTATATTCTATTATATTATATTATATTATATTATATTATATTATATTATATTATATTATATTATATTATATTATATTATATTATATTATATTATATTATATTATATTATATTATATTATATTATATTATATTATATTATATTATATTATATTATATTATATTATATTATATTATATTATATTATATTATATTATATTATATTATATTATATTATATTATATTATATTATATTATATTATATTATATTATATTATATTATATTATATTATATTATATTATATTATATTATATTATATTATATTATATTATATTATATTATATTATATTATATTATATTATATTATATTATATTATATTATATTATATTATATTATATTATATTATATTATATTATATTATATTATATTATATTATATTATATTATATTATATTATATTATATTATATTATATTATATTATATTATATTATATTATATTATATTATATTATATTATATTATATTATATTATATTATATTATATTATATTATATTATATTATATTATATTATATTATATTATATTATATTATATTATATTATATTATATTATATTATATTATATTATATTATATTATATTATATTATATTATATTATATTATATTATATTATATTATATTATATTATATTATATTATATTATATTATATTATATTATATTATATTATATTATATTATATTATATTATATTGTATTATATTATATTATATTATATTATATTATATTATATTATATTATATTATATTATATTATATTATATTATATTATATTATATTATATTATATTATATTATATTATATTATATTATATTATATTATATTATATTATATTATATTATATTATATTATATTATATTATATTATATTATATTATATTATATTATATTATATTATATTATATTATATTATATTATATTATATTATATTATATTATATTATATTATATTATATTATATTATATTATATTATATTATATTATATGTAGTAACTTAAGTTACTACATAACATGTGATACCAACATCATGTTAACATTGCTTTATTATTGGCAAACGTACACAAACAAATTTTATCGATTTGTTATATAAAACTTACTGCATTGTTCAATAGTGTATCAAAAATAAGTACATACAGGATGCGATAGTTCCATTGCTGTATATTAATTGGCTTGATCAAAACCGTAAACAGAAACATTGGAGAATATTTAACAACCGGATGAAGTTCAGAAGAACGGAATTGAAATCACCTAGTTTACTATTAGAATTTAACTCTCAATTGCTGACTTTTAAACTTTTATAACACCTTCGCAACAAAGGCATTCTAAAAAATTCTAAAAAATTAACTAATTTTTTTATAATTTTTGCTGAAAAATAGTTACTTCTTGAAATAAGGTTCAATCCGCTCATTTTAGTTAAATGCAAATAATTCTATTTAATTGCATAGTATGGTTCGATAATTGTACCAATTCTTTATAAAGGTGCTGTGAACAGAGTAGGAGCGGAAAGTCTTGCAACTGGTACGATCACTAAATCTTTTACTAAAAAGAGCCGAGACACCTACAAACTGTCAAAAGCGAATGATATTTTCTTAATTTATCACCTTATTCTGCGTTTCGATTACGTTTCCGCATTCAGTTACGCACGGATTGAAAAAAGGTATTCTGCAAAAAAAAAAATTATCGAAAGAAACTCACTTGCTTCTAGTGCAACAGAGTTAGGTAATATAAGCTTGGAATACGCGAAACCTTTCGATGCAGTTAAATCCAAGCTAAAGACTTGGGCATATAGAGCCCATTCCACTCTCTGGAATAACGGAACCATGGGAATCGACACAAAAATTCTATGGGGAGATCCAGACGAGAGAAGAACGAGGGAGCTGCTAAGACTTAGCAAGCCCGAACTAAGTAGAATAATGGGAGTCGTCACAGGGCACTCTCAACTACGGGCACATCTTAAACGCATGGGAATAGCGGGAGATGATGAATGCAGAGCATGTGGGGAGGAGAGCGAAACATTGGAACACAATTTGTGCCAATGCCCCGCCTTCTCACAAATAAGGTGCCGATATCTTGGGGGTGACACCTTACCGGACATAACCCGATTACGGGGAATATGCTGGAGGAAATTAAGGAACTTTGTGAGTGACACGGAGTTTCTCTAGACTTTTGGGTCAATATGTTATGGTTAAACTCAAGGGAGCGCACAAGAAGCCTTCAATGGGTATGTCGCATGACATACGACGTTTACACCCCTCCAATCAACATAACCTAACCTAATCGAAAGAAAAAGAAGAAAAGAGTATGTTTAAATCAGCAGTTTTACTATGAAACCTGTGAAATAGGAATATAAAAAGTAAGCTATTTTGTAAACATTTCAGTTAAAAATTGAATTTAGTACAAAAAACGGTGATAAATAAAATAAATGATTAAAAATTAAATATTGTAGGATTTATAAAATTGTATATTAACATCAGCTAAACTATTACAGTGTGACGAGATCTGTTATGGCGGTGGTGATATTTCAATTATTGATACATCATTGTAGATAAAGTTTATTTATTTTAATTTCTTCTCGTTAGAAGAGGAAAACAACGATATTCAGAATACAGACAAAAGAATTCAAAAGCAGAGATTGAGAGACAGTTGGTACCTGTTCGAGATGAGTGATAAATAATTGTTGAAGCGACTTCAACAATTTATAGTCATTAAATAAAAAAATATATATGTACATATATAGAAATTTTTTTATGTGTATTGAAAATCTGTATAATTTTTTTTTTACCATTAATATTTTTATTCTCTCTCTTTAAGTTCAAATAACGTTTTCTTGTACTAAAACTGGAATTTTTTTTTTTACTAACCTTCAACTGTCTTAAATTTAAGTTTCATTTTTTGTATTGATTTAACTCTCGTCTGAGACACAGCAGCAAGAAGCTGACAACCATTAATACCAAAAAAAAATATAAAATAAATGTGCTTTTGAATTGAATTTGGCGACTTTTCTTCTAAAGGAAATACAAATAGAAAAGGAAAGCTACCAAATCAACATATGGTCCTTCGAAAAGTCCTAGAGGAACTAGGGCTGGATAGAATTAGTGGAATTTGTCCATTAATTAAGGGTTGTTCTCCCGCAACAACATTACAAAAAAGTCTGTGCAAGACAGACCGAAGGTCTTCAGTTAGCATCCCTCTCTACTGAAGAAGGAATCCACTGTGTGCAATAGTACACAAGAAACCAAAAAACCAACAAGTCAATAAATCCAGCAGGAAAGTTGCTCCTTGACAAAAAGTGGTGAGCTTAATCAGCACAAAGGAAGGGAAAGGTTAACGGGTATGTACAGTGTTTAGATTACTTTTAGCGCAATTGAATACAAAAAATTTGATTTGTATAACAAAAAACAAGCATTAAATCTTCGAATGAATAAACCCTTCATACAATTTGCCATAACCTCACATTTCGAGAAAAATCCCACTTGGTGACATTATCGAATAATTTTGCCCCTAAGTGCCAACACTGATGTTGTGTGAAACACACAGATACTTAACTTTTTGCAAAAGATAGCCTGTCACACTCTTCATGCAATTTATGATTCATTTAGCGACAACTACTTTTGTTTAATTTCAAACGCACCTACATTTACATATAAAAGACAAAGACAACATTCATATTCTAAAGCAAAAGCAGAGTAGAACAAAATCATTGCAGATCAACATATTGCAAAAGTAATTCTATGCTTGACATATAGTGAACGGCAAAAATTTAAAAGTGTGTAAAAAGAAAAAACCAACATATCGAAAAACAATATTGAAAAAACGAAAGAAAAAAATAGAGGAAATAAACAAAATAAACTTATTATTAAAAAAAAACAAAAACAATTAAAGTGTTAGACAGTTCTACTTGAAGATAAAAATAAATAAGATGGCAGGCATGAGAAGAAAACTGAATTACGACTTCAGCGAAAAGAAAACGGTGAGTGAAGAGCTTATTAATATATTTCAAAGTTAAGGTAAAAATTGTGAGGTAATAAACAAATGTGGCAATTTCTTTTAGAAAAAGAAAAAGAGGAATAAAAATAAAAATAAAAAAACCCATAAAAAGAGAGTGGTGTTATAGTTTTTTTTGGCGTAAGAAGTTACATGGCCATTGGCAAAACATTAGGGAGGTTCAAATCAAAAAAAATATAATAATAAAAATAATAAAAATTGAATAAGGGAAGCGATTATTCTGCTTGAATTCTTTAATATTTTATTGTGAAATTTAAAGTCAAAATGACATCCAAAAGAAGGTGCAAATACGACATTCAGCAACTCGTGGCAAAATTTTGAAAATATCCCAGCAGGTTCTTTAACAACTTCTTTGCTAGAAGTAAAGCAAGCCGAGTTGGAAAGAAGATGGTCCAAAATGGTAGCGACTTACGAGGAATTCATGATAAGTGATGAAAAGTTAAAGGAAGAAGAAAACACTAAAGATGATGTTTCCCCGAAATACGAAGATGCTAGCGAGCAGTATCAAGTACTAAAAGCAAGGATTTTAGATATAATCAAGGCTGAAGCTCCTAGTAAAAATACACCAGTCACACGTCAAACCTCACTTAAATTACCAGCAGTAGAAATTCAAAACTTTGAAGGGGGATTTGATAAATGGCCAGCATTTCGGGATATGTTTATGGCAGTAGTAGGTAATGAGCAGTCAGTAGCTCCAGCTCACAAATTATATTACCTGCACAGCAAGACAAGGGGGGAGGCCTACCAACTCATAAAAGATTATGAGTTAGTAGATGCTAATTTTGAGCTAGCATGGCAAGCTTTAAAAACTCGCTACGAAAATAAAAGAATTTTAATAAACAATCAAATCAAGAAGATTTATAACATCCAGTCGCCCCCAAGTGAAAATTTGAAATTTTTGAAATTGCTTAAGAACACAGTTAGTGATGGGTTGTCCATCATACAGTCGTTTCAGATAAATGTAGAGGAAAATGACCCCTTCCTTATGCACATTTGTACTTCGAAGCTGCCCGAAGAAACATCGCGCGCATGGGAAGAGTCCTTGACGGATCACAAGGAACTGCCCACTTGGCAACAATTAAGCAATTTTCTGTCTAGAAGAATTGAAACTTTGGAAACGTTTAGCAATTTAAGAAAACCGTTAGGAAGGGATAATAATAATATTTCAAAATCGCAATCGTTTCATGCTCAGAATGAACTCGACAAAAACAAATTTAACTGCAAGAAGTGCAAGCAGAACCATCCCTTAAAATATTGCAAATATTTCAAGTCGCTGTCAGTCCAAGATAGATTAAAATTTGTATACGCAAACAAATATTGTGCAAACTGTTTCTCCACTACTCACTACAAAACGAACTGCCCAAGTATAAGCAACTGCGCTCGGTGCAATCAAAGGCATCATACCATGCTTCACATTGATAGTGATGGTAAGTCGAACAAGGGTCTTGATGTGAAGTCCCCGCCTTACCAATCTCGGCAGAGCGACGAAAGACCGCCTACGTCAGGAAGTCAGAACAAATCCAATTTACAATCCAACCGAATCAGTAGCGCCCATGATGAAGAATTTGTGCCTATTCAAACGCATTTTTCCCAACATCAGGGGGCAACTATCTTACCCACAGCATTAGTTCATGTGGAACATTTAGGCGAAAAGTTCACCATCCGAGCATTGTTAGACGCGGGGTCAGAATCGAGCTTTATATCAAAACGGATTCAACAAAATCTCGCTTTGCCCTTAGAGGCCCATAGCTCCCAAGTATCAGGACTCGGTGGCACAGTTGTTAGCCTTTCCAAAGGCAGATGTATCGTCTCCGTTAAATCACAAAAATCTGATTTTACCATTCAAATCAAAGCGATTGTGGTACCGAAGTTGACACACTTTTTGCCCTCTAGACCAATTCGAATTCATAATATTACCCAGATCAAAGACTTAAGTCTAGCTGACCCCTATTTTTACAAGCCAGCTGCGGTAGACATGATTATTGGTAGCGATTATTTGCCATTCATAAACTTAGCAGGAGTAAGGTCCAATATTGCAAACTGTCTAGAAGCAAGAGAGTCTCACTTTGGGTGGTATTTATTAGGGCCAGAGCCAAATAACGAGTATAAATCGTTCCACACGACTGTTTCAATGTCCGAGAATTCGCTTCTTCACGAAGAACTGAGAAAATTTTGGGAACTAGAAGAGGCGGAAAAAAGCGTATCAGAGTCTGAAACCGATATTTTGTGCGAGACCTTTTTTCAAAAAACTGTCAGCCGGCAACAAGATGGTCGTTATGTAGTACGACTTCCATTTAAAGAAAATTATCCAGACGAAATATATTTGGGTCCCTCCCGACATATAGCCCTCGGACAATACCATAGAATGGAAAAAACATTAGCCAAAACCCCAGAGTTAAAAACTGAGTACAATAAAGTTCTCCAGGAATATTTAAATCTGGGACACATGGAACCAGTTGAACATTACGAGCCCAAAGGTAAAAAATATTCTTCATTTTTTCTCCCGCACCACGCAGTTATTAAGCCCGAGAGCCACTCGACTAAGGTACGCGTTGTGTTTAATGCTTCAAAAAAGACGGGGAGTGGTTTCTCCCTGAACGATGTTTTATACCAAGGCCCCACCCTCCAAGCCGATTTGTTGCAAATTATCTTGCGCTGGCGATTTTATAAATACGTATTTACCGGCGATATAGAAAAGATGTACCGCCAAATTCTCATCCATGAAGCTGATCGTCCATATCAACGAATTTTGTTTCGCAACGAAACTGAAGGGTATGTCAACTCTTTTCAACTAAAAACTGTAACGTTTGGTGTAAACTGCGCCCCCTTTTTGGCGATACGAACTCTCCGTGAGCTGAGTAAGGATTGCGAAAAATTTTACCCTATGGCGTCAGCTATTTTAAAAAATGAAGTTTATGTAGATGATATCCTATCCGGCGGGCATACTCTTGGAGAGGTCAGACTCAAACACAGCGAACTTACAAGAGCGTTAAAATCCGCTGGGTTCCCTTTAAAGAAGATGACAACAAACGACGCGTCTTTACTAGAAAGTTTTGCCCGGGAGGATCTTCTAGATGAAGATTTCTTAAAGTTTGATGACTGCAGTACAACAAAAACTTTAGGAATCCGCTGGAATGCGCTCTCAGATTCATTTTGTTATACTGTCGAACCAATTGAAATTAGCTCATCGACCACCAAAAGAAAAATTTTGTCAGTCATAGCAAGGCTGTTTGACCCACTAGGTTGGCTAGGGCCAACTATAATTATAGCAAAATTACTAATGCAAGAATTGTGGGAGGAAAAATCGGATTGGGATGAAGGCGTGACCCCACTTATTCTGACAAAATGGAATTCGTTTGTAGACAATTTGCCATCCATCGCTCAGATAAGAATACCGAGGTGGGTAGACTTTTCCCCAAAGCATCAGGTTCAGATACATGGGTTTTGCGATGCTTCAGAAAAGGCATATTGTGGCGCCATATATATCAGAACAGAAGACACCGAAGGCAATATTTACAGCCATCTTCTCATTGCCAAAACTAAAGTAGCCCCCATCAAGCGGACTACGGTTCCCAAACTCGAATTATGCGGAGCATTATTACTTTCCAAGCTTGTCAAAAGCCTAGTAACGAACTGGCAGATAACGTACGAATTATTTTTATGGACGGATTCGTCAATTGTGCTGGGCTGGTTACAGAAACCCCCACATACCTTGAAAACGTTTGTTGCAAACCGTGTATCACAAATCAACGACGTCGTCCGTACTCATCACTGGAAATATATAAAAACTGAAGAAAACCCGGCAGACGTGGGGACACGTGGTAGCTTCCCAAAAGAACTGGCAGGTAACAACTTATGGTGGCAAGGACCCACCTGGCTAAAACTTCCACAGGCTCTCTGGCCAACCCCACGAACTTTTGACCCAACCGACTTGGAAACAAAAAGGACTACGAATTGTCATTTAGAGGTGCGATGTACTGATATTCTTGAAGAATTTTCCTCCTTGGAACGAGCGTTACGAGTCCTTTGTTATCGAATTCGATTTATAAACCGTATCCTAAAGAGACCTTTTTCAACCGAAAGGTTTATCACATCAGATGAAATAAATTGTATGAAAATTCGACTAATTTCTATTGTGCAAAAAATGTATTTTGAGCGAGAATACTTGTGCCTGAAAGATAAAAAGCCTCTGAGTCGAAAAAGCAGACTTTTAACCCTTAATCCCTTCATCGACAAGGATGATCTCCTACGAGTTGGTGGCAGACTTAACAACTCGGGACTGAGTTATGCAGAGCGTCACCCAATCATCATTCCCGAAAAATCTCAACTCGCAAAACTTTTGGTAAATTTTACACATCGTATTTTATTGCACTCAGAGCATCACATCATGTTACGAGCAATCAGGCAAGGATTTTATATTCCAAGATTAAAGAACTTAGTGAGAAAATGTATTCGAGAATGTAAGGCATGTACAATCTATAAACACAAGTTCCATCAGCAAATCATGGCCGCACTCCCCCCAGAACGAGTGACATTTTCACTTCCATTCACTTACACAGGAGTAGATTTTGCTGGTCCCTTCAGTATCAAATCCTCTCATCTCAGAAACGCTAAAATCCTAAAAGGTTATGCAGCTGTGTTTGTTTGTTTTTCTACTCGTGCTGTACATCTAGAAAGCTGTTCAGAGCTTTCTACCGATGCCTTCTTAGCTTGTTTTGATAGATTCATAGGGAGACGAGGTCTTCCTAAGACGATGTTTTCCGACAACGGTCGAAATTTCCTCGGCGCTAGCTATGCGCTCCTAAAATCCCATGAAAAATTCATTAAGTCTGCTGAAAGAACTTTGGTCGAAAAATATACCACTCTTGGATTCACTTGGTCATTCATCCCACCTTACGCACCTCATATGGGAGGCCTCTGGGAGGCTGCAGTGAAAAGTATGAAGTCTCATCTAAAAAAAATTGCTACTAACTTATCTTTTACCTATGAGGAGTTCTCTACACTGCTCGTGCGGATCGAAGCAGTATTGAATTCAAGACCACTGTCATCGATAAATGAAAACCCGGACGAGATTTTACCGCTCACACCAGGCCATTTTTTACGTGGCGCCCCGATCATTGCTCGGCCTGAAGCTCCAGCCGATCCTTCTATAGAAAATGTGTCATATTTGAAACGCTGGGAAAGACTTAAAGCACTCCAACACATATTCGCACGAAGATGGAAATCAGAATACATAAGCGAACTTCAACGCCGTTTTAAATGGAAAAAGGAACGAGATAACTTGAAAGTAAATGACATTGTTATAGTCAAAGAAGACATGCTACCACCTACGGAATGGCTCCTCGGTCGTGTCACCAAAGTCATATATGGGCGTGACAGCAAAATACGCGTGGCTGAAATAAGAACTAAAAACGGCACTATATTGCGTCCCGTTGTCAAATTATGTTTGTTGCCAACAAATACCCACACACAATCTGAAGTTCCATCTACAACCACTAAATAAACCACATAAATTCCGTACACTAAAAACCTATCAAGTTCAATTGCACTAGAAGTTTTCTATTACTGTATGTATTTCTTTTTTTCCTTTCTTTTTTGCTTCATATAGACGACCGGAAAACCCAAATGCCATCTTTGCAGCCGCAATCATCCACTTAAATATTGCCAGCAGTTTAAGAGCTGGAGCTTACCCATACGGCGATTGCCGATCCTCAATAAAGGGTATTGCCTGAATTGCTTGGCGTTTGATCACACGCGTCATTGGTGCCCATCCCGCAATCGGTGCCAGTATGAATATGGGCCCAACAAGTTGTGCAATGCCAGACACCACACAATTCTCCACCGAGAAAAACAAGACCCCTTGTCTTCTAGCTTCGAAGACGAATATGTAGAAGTTCCGAACACTTCGGACCAAAGTGATGATGAGCCAAGCGAGATCGGCCTCCTGAGCCCCAGCAAGCAATTGTGTAACTCAACCACTAACGATGATAGCGATGATGACATGAGGCTTATCGACAGCAACCAACGTCTTCTCGCTACTGAAGAGGAAATGCGATTAACCGGAATTTCCCATTTTTTTCCTGTGGTTTTGCGTAAGCCTTCGACCAACTAGAATCCTTCTCCAAGAAGTACCAACCTACCTTAAGTTGGCCCGGGAGTATGTTGAAGCGACTTCAACAATTTATAGTCATTAAATAAAAAAATATATATGTACATATATAGAAATTTTTTTGTGTGTATTGAAAATCTGTATAATTTTTTTTTTTTTTACCATTAATATTTTTATTCTCTCTCTTTAAGTTCAAATAACGTTTTCTTGTACTAAAACTGGAATTTTTTTTTTACTAACCTTCAACTGTCTTAAATTTAAGTTTCATTTTTTGTATTGATTTAACTCTCGTCTGAGACACAGCAGCAAGAAGCTGACAACCATTAATACCAAAAAAAAATATAAAATAAATGTGCTTTTGAATTGAATTTGGCGACTTTTCTTCTAAAGGAAATACAAATAGAAAAGGAAAGCTACCAAATCAACAATAATATATTTGTTTTAAATATTTATGCGTGAAATAACTACTCTAATTTTACAGATTTAAAAAAATTACAAATGCGTAGTTACGATCGTAATACAGAATACACACAATTCAAGAAGACCTCGAAAAGAAACGGAACGGAACGCAGAATACCAAAATTCGAATCGAAGTGTATATTTCTAAAAATTACATTGAAAACACAACACAAAATTTATGCAAAAACTGGTGTAATATAAATCATTATTTTACTAACAATTCAAATTATTCCTCCAATAAAATGACACATACAGCAAACTCTATTACATATAAATACAAAACTAAATATATTTTTTAAATGCTAAAAATTATGAAATAAAACAATATTTTTGTTTTATTCGCATAGTTATAAGATAGTAGGAAAAAAATGTAACATCCATAAAAATTTATTATCCTCATTAGGGGTATATTCGTATCCCTAAATATTATTTTTTATGCAATAAGATGATTACAAAAAGATTTATGCAAATGCACGTTGACCACCAAAACGACTTTTTTTGAAATGTTCGAAGCAACACTTTCTGCACGAATGTTTTTTCTCAAACGGTTTAGTATATAATTAAATACCATTTAATCGGGTATGTTCCAGGTTTCGACTCGGATTGAAAACGAAAAATTTTTTGAATCCCCATAATTTATAAAATGGTGTTCTGAATTCAGCATGTTTTTCCACATTCGAAGTTTATGTTCGAAAAAAAATCTAAATGTCAACGGCCACAGCTACGCAAAAATTGACGGCGGTCGGCAAAAAAGTTGCAAAAAAATTAACAAATTACAGAAGTAACACCCAATTTTCACGATGATTTTTTTACTTGTCTTTAAGACATGTCTTCTGTTTGTAGGCATACTAGGTAGAAAAGAAAGAGGGGTAGCAAAAGAAACGTGGTTTCTGTTTTCGTGATTTTTTTACAACAACAATGAAGAAAAATACATCTCTTCCTTTTAGCTGTCATTCGCAATTTTACTATTATATTTTATTTGCATTCGTCTGTTAAGGTGGTTATTTCTCTGTGTTCTTCTTTATTTTTCTTGTTTTAAAGCGACAAGCCTCGTCTGATAATTTGTGCTTTTGATGGACTCTCCAGTAGCGAGGTATTGGAGTGTAGCTGCCAGTTTCTCTGCTGGAGTTATCGCTTCTTTCAAGATGGTATCTTGTTTCACTTTATCACCTTCGATTTTTGCGAGTATCAAATTAAATGTCTCTCGGCTTATTCTGATATAGTTCAGAAAGGACGACTTATCTCCCAAGAAGTCGTTCATAAGAAACGAAAATGTACCTCGCTCCATTCAGCATTTCCGCCATTGCTTCACCCACTCACTAGTTTTAGTCAACTAGTTTTACCTCCATTGCTTTCTTCGAGGTTTTTCTGTATAGCACCCAAGTTTGATTTTTTTAAGAAAATTTACTTTTTTAAATACTTTACTTCTCAAGTTATTAAATTCCGTTTTTGGCGCCCAAATTATAGAAATAAAAGGAATTAAAGATAAAGTAAAAAAAAACAACTCTGGTTGACAGCCAGAGAGAGTTTTTTTTTACAACAACAGTGAAGAAATAGACATGTTTTAAAAATCATCATGAAAATGTGACATGATTTTGGGAGCAACTTTAAAAGAAAATAAAAAAAGACATGTCTTAAAAAATCATCGTGAAAATTGGATGTAAAACAATTTACAGAGTATGAAAAAGATATTCAAAATTTTCATTTAATTTTCAACGCGAATAAAAACAAAATTAATATTCTTAAAGAAACATAGAATGAAAATAAAATTATTCAATACTCTCAAAAAAGACAACGAACGAAATTAAAATTATTTGCTTTTGGTTGGTCTGTTTGCCTGGCGTTATTTATCAGCGCGGCTGTTTGCCGGCTATAGACATATCGACTACGTTATCCTGGCACCATTTGTTGTTAAAACAAAGTATTGCCTGATTATTACATTGCGATTTTACAAATAAATGCATTCGAATTATTATAATTATTGTTTAAATAGATTTATATATATGAAATTAGTTTTAATTTCCTTCAAACAAATTCATTTTTCTTTATCAATAAGATCTAAATGCATTGAGATTTAGTTCAAAAAAGATTGACATATCAAACTTTATTATGTAGGGCAACTTTGTGTTTTCGAACATAAACAAAATTGTTGTATTTTTTTCATGTTTTTTTACACAACTGAGATCTGCCAAAACCAAATTGATATTTTTGGCAAAGTTTAAAAAAAATTTGTTTGCATTAATATTTCTGTGAAAAATTGATTTTTTTGATGAAGTTCAATAAAAAACACTTCAAACTAAAAACCAAAATTGTATTTTTCTTAATAATGTTAGCATTTATAAGAATAAAGTACGATTCGTTTTACTTTCACCCACCCCTTACTACTCTAATTGAAAACGAATAAAAACATGGGGATGTGAATTGCAGAACACCAAAAATGCTAAAGTAATCCACTTTCGAGTGAATTCGGATTCTAGAACATACCCGAATATTACTCCTAAAGTACTGTTTTTGCTGAAAGTTATATGAACACGTCTAACTCAGAACTCCAACAGGCCAACACTTTAAATTTTATAAAAAAAAACGAGAAGATCCGTTCAACTGCTATCTATGAACAAAATGATTTTTACAAAGGCTTGCAAATCTACAAGACATTAAAAGTTATATTAAAGTTTTACACAACCAAAATCTAATCAAAAAACAAATATCCCATTTCGCAAGATCGTTTTTATATGTGCGAAGGCTACCTGCATGCCATGGTATTTTTCTTCACAAAAATTTATAAGCAAGACGTAACCAGACTTGCTATGCAAGAATTTTTTAGTTCTTCAAAAGCTAAATATTAGTAGAACTGTTATTATTAACACCAACTGGAAAAAGTTTATTGTTCAATCTTTATGTGCTAGTTAAATGAGTGCCACTCTGGTGTTATGCGTTTGGAAAACAATTGTTCTTATTGTTGGACACAATCTGTTTGATTCTATAATTACAAACTATATAATTAACTTACATGTCAATCTAAATTTTGATAATTTCTTGTAGTAGTTTAAAAGTTTGTCTTTTTCTAAACTGGGACTGGGCTGCCACTCATGTTTTGTTACTTCAACATTATTTATGGTTGATCCATCATTAGTAGATAAACTAAAATTTTCAGGGAGACCGCCTCCAGTGGAGCTATTGCTTTTGAGTTTTGTTGTTTCGTTTTTAGAAGTGTTTATCTCCTTTTCTTTTATTTCAACACCACCTGCAAAATTCTATGTTCATATTGATTAAAAGGTTTACATAATTTGCAATAAATAATACATTACACGCAAACAGCAGTGATAAACCTTGTTTAAAAAACAAACACTTCCAGTAGATCTGCTAAGGGTTAGTTTAAACATACTTTCAATTCACTGATTTTCATAAATCTTATATCAAATTATATCATTTTTATTTTTTAATTATAACCAGCTACTGAAACTGAATTTTATACCAACAATAACGTGGGCCTGAGGATGCCACATCTAAAAACCGATAACCATTACTAAACTACCCAGACTTCTCCTAACAAAGTATGATAGTCAAAGTATGATAGTCATTAGTACGTTCGCCTTAATCAAGGCGAATTCATAACGAGTATATTCATCAATGCAGCACATAAGTACAACTAAACATCGTCATTAATAGCAGAATAAAGCTAGAAAGCCAAAGAAAATATTTAAGAGTGATGTAAACAAATAAGCAAATAATCAAAACAAAGAAAGCAACGAAAAATATTGAAAAAAATTTATCAACTGCATTGTCAATTTAACTTGCTAAAAATTTTCCTTGGCCATGAAGAATATAGTTTGTTAAGATGATTTCCAAACTATACATACCAATTTAAAACAATATTCCGGCAACTTTTTTCTAAGGAATTTGGCAATTGTATTTTCGATTTTGTTAACATCAATTTGTCCTGTATAGCCCTTATACATGAGCCTTGAAAAAAAGTGCAAATATCGACCTCATGTAAAATGTTGTCCATTAAAAGCCAATCTGTAAAAAGTTGGTGATCGAAATGAATAATTGAATTGAGTGTCAGCGCCACCAAAAAATGTTTGTTATACAATTTGTAACCAACAAATTTGTCCGATTTTGTTTTTTTTTGTTTGTTCATTGAACTATAGTTTTTAAAAATGTAAATTAAAGAAAATTTGGATTTTAGTTGTGTCCATAATTTTGTTTCTTATTATGATATAGATTTATATTCCAAATTTTACCCTTACTTCAGTTCTTGTTATTAAAGAGATATTTATAGTGATTGCGCCATTTTGTTAGAATTTTTTCTCTTTCTAAGTTTTTAACTACTGTTAGTAATTTTTCTAGTTTTCGATTCATTAACATTTTATATAAACTTTATGCACTTTTTTCAAACAAAATATTGATGCAACAAATGAGATAGCATATGAGGTTACTGCTGCCACTAAAGCTGAGGAATTGTTTCTGCTTGATTATCAAAACTTTTTTATTTGTAATATTTTAATAGATTAAAATACTATAACTAGCATTTTTATTTGCAAAAATATACTCCGAATAAGGACAAATTCTTATATTCACACTTTCATATATATATATATATATAAATGAGTACATTGGTGTATGTAAGTAAATTTTGACAAAGTAAACTTCGAAATGTGTAAGGTCAGCTGTTCCTATAATATCTGCTAGTATAATTACAATTACAATTTTCAGTAATCACCTCACCACTAAATATTACACAGATATGTTGCCTTATACGCCTAGAAGCTTAATTTTAAAGTTCTTGTTGAAACCAATGCCATATGAGAGTGGTTAAGAAAGTTTAGTTCTGATCACAAAAAAAGAGTTTAAAGACCTTATAAAAGTTGAATTTGTAAGAGATGCTATAAGTTGTAAATTAAGTTTCTTATCTAAATGTAAAAAATGGTCATACTGCCATGTCTGGTTTAATTTTGTTTATAACCCTCCTGGGGGTTTTCACACAAGACTAATTGTGCTGGCATAAAATCGCAGTTTGTAGGCTTTTCCGGTGAAGAGAATGGTTTTTGGTTGGCACAATTTTTTCAACTAGCTTCAACCCCGCACAAGCAAAACAAAACTAACACATGCACACTTATGAAAACACAGGTTCTGCGAAATAAACAAAGAAAATACTAACACATACAAAGCTTTGTATACGTACACAATTTTATGCCAGCATAATTAGTCTAGTGTAAATACGAAAGAACAAAAGTTGTGCGGATTAAAAATTAGTCTAATGTGAAAACCCCCCTTGGAGCAATTTTGTGCAATTTGAAAATTTGCTTAGCCATCTCTGGTTGGTAATAAAAAGTAACCAGTGATACTATGTATTCCTTTTGAATATCGGTTTTGCGTCACTAATTAATAAGTTGTGTAGTCTTTGGCGGCATTATAGAGTTTTAAAGAAAAGAATAAATTAAGTATAATGGAAGATTTTCAAAAAATTGAGAAAATAGGTGAGGGAACCTATGGCGTTGTATACAAAGGACGTAATAGACTAACTGGTCAAATAGTGGCAATGAAAAAAATTCGTTTGGAATCCGATGATGAGGGAATACCTTCCACGGCAATAAGGTACATATCTCTGAAAATGCTAAATGATTTCATTTCAGAAAGCATATAAAAAAATTGTGCTTGGCTTAATATGCGATTATATTTAAATGGATGTTCTCAAGTGATACTCATAATCTAGCCAGGATAATACAAGCGAACATTTCTTAGTAATAAATGTAAAGCATACTTCCGGCGCCAAATTATATTCTCTAGATAATTTTTGAAAACATAAATAGAAAATTAGTATGTGGTATGTCCATTCATATCTATGTATATATATAAAATACGATGTGTGTATGTATGTATGTATGTAACGTAATGGCTCCAAAACGGCTGAGCCGATTTTGACGAAATTTTCAGGAAACCTTCAGAATACTCGGGCGGGTGACACTGTGAAGTCTGATTTTTGATTTTCGGTCTGTGGGCGGAGGGGCGTGACAAAATCCAATCTATATATAAAATAGGATGTGTGTATGTATGTATGTATGTATGTATATAACGTAATGGCTCCAAAACGGCTGGGCCGATTTTGACGAAATTTTCAGGAAACCTTCAGAATAATCAGGCGGGTGACACTGTGAAGTCTGATTTTTGATTTTCGGTCTGTAGGCGGAGGGGCGTGGCAAAATCCAATAATTCATAAAATGAAAACGGCTGGCCCGATTTCTGTACAACTTTTTAGTCAGTTGTTCGTATTTTCGAGGAGAAGGTTTTTATGGAAGAAAATTTTGGAAAATCCCTCCGGAAAAGTCGGAAAATCGGAAAAATCGAGCTTTTGTATGAAATTTTGTTTGAAATTATTACTTAATGGCTTTTCACATGAAAAAATAGAAAGTTTGTCTGAAGGCTTAAAATTGGGGAGAGGCGAAGTTCGCCTGGTCCGCTAGTATTATATGTATGTACAACTATTGACTATTAATTAGAAACGCCTTAAAATTATACGGGATATCTTATTATATTCGTGTCCTATATACTTATGTTATAATTTTTATGTATTAAGTAATGAAGAAGGGAACAAAAACTCATTCATTTGTTCACTATACAAATAATTGATATTGTATGATACTAAGTAAATTTCATTACTTATTTATGATATATTGTTGCTAACACTTTAATTTCAATACTGATTGCTTCATATCGAATACTAGTATATATTATAAAACTATGGAATAATCATCACAAGTTTATTGCCTCCCATCTCATTATCATATATCCTAAAAGCCTTCTCACACAGATATCTTTTGTATTAGCTTCTTCGCATCACCTTGCAGGTGTTCAATCGGTTTTATGAATGAAATTGTCTTCAAAGAATTAGCTGCATGTTTACATTCGTAGAGCCAAACAAAAAGGTTGTACCAAAAATTAAATCCGCCCAATGAAAATTAAATTAACCTAAACGTAAATTCATGTGGCACGAAGATTGCGGGATTTTGAGGACTAAGCTGATATACTGCTCTTTCAATTGTACAAAAGGTGTTAAATGCAATACTTACCTTGAGGCAGTGGCGCTATAGACGGTTCGCACATTAGAATAAAGTGCACAATGAAGAAACATAATGAATACATCAATAACAAAAAGTTTTATTTAATTCAAGTTCAAGTAGTGGTTGGATACCGAGGTTCGGTGCATATAGATTTAAATTGAACTAACTATTTAAATGGGGACAAAAAGGCCCATATATCGAAAATTTTTAGGGTGAAAAATAACTGCCCCTAAAATAAAGGCCAGGTATAAACCCAAAACGCCGACACACGTGTGTTTTGTTTTCGTCCGCGCTATCAAGCTTTAAGTAGAGATCTATTGCGATATTTTACTTAGTTGTTAAAAAAAAATTAATGTGGCTTTTGTAAAATGCACTTTCATATGGGAACACCAAGAAACATCTGCCTGAAAATTTTTTGGCAAATATATATCTACGATTCATATCAATCTTTGTAGCAAATTTTATGATGAGAGTTATAGTAAAAATAACACTGGATATTTTATTCGCATGGTCTCTTTATGGGAACGCGTGTTCCATCAATTAATTTCTCAAATCATGCATTTCGGAAGTGGAAGTTTACGTACGTTAGCTCCTTGTTTCTCTAGTTTTTTTATATATGTCGTCACGTATTTGGAAATCACGATTGTAACCAATTTAACGTACATGCGGAGAATTTACTATTTTATATTATATATGCTGAGGAAATGCCCTACAACTAATATTGGTTTTAGGATCGCGTTATATAGAAGAAATTTGCAAACTAGTCTTAATGTTGAATTTCGTCCAATAAGGCAATCGCTTTTATTTAATTTGCATTAACTTGAGGGTGCTGTTGGCTAAAGTAGTTAACGCGTCGACTACATAGCAATTTATGACTAAGAACCTGGTTTCGATCCCTATTCAGGGCAAGTCATATGGCTCCACATACAGCTTAAGAAACTTAATGCGTCTTAATGCGTTGTAAAAAGAACCCTGCAAGAATATGATGTGCATATGCCAAAAATGCGGAGACCAAAATTGTTAATAACAGGTTTGAATGAGGAGTTACAGAAAAGTTGTATTGTAGAAGCAATTAAAAAACAAAATAATGTTGATTGTAAATTTTTGGAATGTATTAAGGTATATAAATCCTTTAAGAACCCTAGGGTATATAATGCGCTGATAGAAACAGATGGAGAAGGATTCGAAATGATTATGAAGAAAAACAAAATAAACATTGAATGGGACAGGTGTCCTGTATATGAAAGTTGTAATGTAATGAGATGTTACAAGTGTTGGGGATTTAACCATACGGCGAAGTATTGTAAACATGAAGATCAAATTTGTGCTAAATGTAGCGAAAACGGTCATAATTATAAAGATTGTAACAATAATAATAAAAAATGCATTAACTGTATAAAAGCAAAAGAAAAATTAAATTTAACGGATATAGATATTAACCACGATTGTAGAGATACAGACTGTCAAATTTTGAAACGTAAAAAAAAGCAAGAGGAGCAAAGGATTACATACTAGCAATCAAATTGTATAAAGGGGTTGTATCTAAATATAGGAGGGTTGAACTCAAATTTTACTGAACTAGAAACTTTGTGTTTGAATGATAGATTTGATTTTGTATGTGTAACTGAGACACATCTAACTGAAAACATTGAAGATGCAGAAGTAATGATAAAAAACTATAAAATAGTAAGATGCAATAGTAAGTCTAGACATACTGGTGGTGTGTGTTTTTACATCAATGAAAATTGGAATATACGAATAATTGACAGCAAGTCGTTAGAAAAAGTTCTTTGGTGGTTAAAAGTTGAAATTAAAAATAAAAAGATGAAATACATATTAACAGGAGTTTATAGGTCACCTGAGAGAAGAAACTCACCTGAAAATACATTTATAGATTTTTTCAAAGAAGAAATGGAAATAAATAATGCCAACGAGAATCATATAATAATGGGAGATTTTAATATCAACTGGTTGGAGAACAGCAATCATAAAAATATCATACATGAAATAATTAGCGATAATTTTTTCAGACAAATTATAACACAACGATGAGATGTTACAAGTGTTGGGGATTTAACCATACGGCGAAGTATTGTAAACATGAAGATCAAATTTGTGCTAAATGTAGCGAAAACGGTCATAATTATAAAGATTGTAACAATAATAATAAAAAATGCATTAACTGTATAAAAGCAAAAGAAAAATTAAATTTAACGGATATAGATATTAACCACGATTGTAGAGATACAGACTGTCAAATTTTGAAACGTAAAAAAAAGCAAGAGGAGCAAAGGATTACATACTAGCAATCAAATTGTATAAAGGGGTTGTATCTAAATATAGGAGGGTTGAACTCAAATTTTACTGAACTAGAAACTTTGTGTTTGAATGATAGATTTGATTTTGTATGTGTAACTGAGACACATCTAACTGAAAACATTGAAGATGCAGAAGTAATGATAAAAAACTATAAAATAGTAAGATGCAATAGTAAGTCTAGACATACTGGTGGTGTGTGTTTTTACATCAATGAAAATTGGAATATACGAATAATTGACAGCAAGTCGTTAGAAAAAGTTCTTTGGTGGTTAAAAGTTGAAATTAAAAATAAAAAGATGAAATACATATTAACAGGAGTTTATAGGTCACCTGAGAGAAGAAACTCACCTGAAAATACATTTATAGATTTTTTCAAAGAAGAAATGGAAATAAATAATGCCAACGAGAATCATATAATAATGGGAGATTTTAATATCAACTGGTTGGAGAACAGCAATCATAAAAATATCATACATGAAATAATTAGCGATAATTTTTTCAGACAAATTATAACACAACCCACAAGAATAACAAATACTACATCAACACTTATAGATTACGTTGTAACAAATATTGAAGACTTAAGAGCAAAAACAAACTTTGACCTAAAGATAAGTGATCATGAGTCAATAGAACTATCACTACCAGTAAGAGAGAAGTTAGAAATATCTAGAAGGAAAAGAATAAAAATACTAAATTTCAATAACCAGAGATTCCGAAACAACCTAAAGTATACGGAAATCGGTAAAATCAACACAAATTATGACACGGAGCAATTGTTTGAAATATTGATTAAAGGCATAAATGATGCCCTTAGCCCAATGATAATCACAAAATTTATAAAAAATAACACTCAAAATAAGTGGTTTAACAATCAACTAAAGGTTATGAAGGATTATAAGATTCAGCTATACCAAAGGGCGGTTTGGTTCAAGACGATCTCACATTGGAACGAATATAAAAGATTTAGAAATGAGTATAAATCGCAGCTGGAATGGGCAAAAAAGAGTTTCATAAATAACAAAATAAATGAATGTATGGACCAAAAGATGATGTGGAAAACGATTAAGTCACTTGTATTAAAAAAAGATTTTACGACAATATGTGAAATACAAATAAACGGAAAAATTATAACTAATGAAAGACAAATAGCAGAGGATCTAAATCATTTTTTTGTAAAAAGCGTGAAAGAAATTGCAGATAGCATACCATTCGTAAAGTATGAAAACAATATTCAAGAAAACCCAACACTTAAATTCAATTTCGACATAATTACAATAGATATGTTAAAAGATACGTTAAAACGATTTAACAAGAAAAAAGACCAACATTTCGTCTCTGTTAAAATGTTTGTGGAAAATTTTGACATTCTTGGTAACCAATTGCATAAACTCATAGAAAAATCTCTACTAAATGCAACTTTTCCCAATTGCCTAAAAGAATCATATGTGGTACCAATACAAAAGATTAAGAATACCAAAGATCCACAGGAAATAAGACCAGTGAATACTTTAATGACAATTAGCAAAATATTAGAGAAAATAGTACATTACCAATTGAGCAAATATTTTGAAGAAAATAATCTATTAAATGAAACACAATCAGGCTTTCGAAATAAACATAGCTGTGAATCACTGTTAAATTTAGTAATTACACAGTGGAAAACCGAGGTAACAAACAAAAATTGTGTTGTAGCAGTGTTTCTGGATTTAAAACGAGCTTTTGAAACAATTAATAGAAGAATATTATTGCTTAAACTAGAAAAGTATGGCGTAAGAGATAAGGAGCTAAAATGGTTTGAAAATTATTTGAGAAATAGAAAACAAAGAACTAAATGTGGAGAGAATATATCACAAGCTGTATATAATGATATTGGAGTACCGCAGGGAGCTGTTTTAGGAACTTTGTTATTTATAATATATATAAATGATATGGGAAATGTGCTGAAAAATGCGAAAATTTGCATGTTTGCGGATGATGCGCTTATTTATATAAGTGGAGGGTCAGCCGATGAGTGTGTGAGAAAACTTAATAATGATCTGGATGACGTCGATAAATATTTAAAAATGAATAAACTTAAACTGAACAAGAACAAGACAAAAGCCATGATTATAAATGGAACAAACACAGAGGGAATAATAATCGATGGGGAACAAATCGAAGAAGTATCGGAAATGAAATATCTTGGTATTATGATTGATAAAAAATTGAAGTTTGATCTGCACTACGACTATGTTTGCAAGAAGATATCAAAAAAGATCTCATTCCTGAGAAGAATACGCGATAAAGTATCCTCAATAACAGCTGTGAATATTTTCAACACAACAATAAAACCGCATTTTGAATATTGTTCAACTGTTTTATTTCTTGGAAACCTACAAATGAAAAAGAGACTTCAAAAGCTGCAAAACTGGGGTATGAGGTGTATTCTTAAGTGCAATAGGCTAACAAGCAGAAGAGACATGTTAGAAGCGTTGAAATGGCTATCAGTAAATCAAAGACTGATTATGAATATTTTACTGATTATATTTAAAATGAAAAATGGTATGATGCCGAGATATCTGGAAAAACAACTAACATATGTGGCAGAAGTTCAACCCTACTATTTAAGAAATATGGGGGATTTTAGACTAAAATTTTGTAGAAATAATTATTCGCAAAACTTATTATTTTATAATGGTCTTAAACTTTATAATGAAATGCCTCCAGAGTTAAAAAATGAAAATAATTATTATCTTTTTAAAAGGCAATTAACATTGTATGTAAAAAATTTTGATTAAAGAATGAAAATCCAAAGAATTAACATTTTAAATTGTAAATAATAGCAAATAATAGCTAAATAAATAAATAAAAAAAAAAAAAAAAAAAAAAAAAGAACAGTGACGGTAATTTTCCGGTAAAATGACCACCATTGATAAAGAAATATCCACCATCACGTAGAACAAAGATTCTATCAAGTACAAAAAGCAAATGTTGTAAAAGTGATTTAAACTTTTGTGTACGTGTGACTTTGCATCCCACTCAAATCTATGAAATTTGTCATTTACAGAACGCATATCTGCACTGCTCTCTCTAATGTTGGTTACTAGTCAGCGTTGACGGATATTTCTTCATCAATAATGGTCATTTTACCGGTAAAATAACCGTCATTGATGAAGAACTTTGTTCTACGCGATGACGAATATTTCTTCATCAATAACGGTAAAATGACCAATTTAAAAATGAAATAAAAAAAATCCAAATTAAATTAAATTTATTAATATATAATATAATATTATTAGAATATATAATATAACTAGCTGACCCGGGCAAACCTTGTTTTGCCTTCAAATTTGCACTAAATCGACATAGCAGTTATTGTTCAAATAAAGGTATCGGGCTAATTAACCCCACTACACGCTGGTTAAGGACCCAACGCCTTCAACAAAACGCAGCATATCGCGCTAATCTCTATTGGGCAAAACACAAAAAACAAAATATTGGGCCATCTGTCGGACGAACTTCAAACTACACAGAAACACTCCTCACGTCCCATAGAACATGTATATAAACTTTGGTCAAAATCGGTGCAGTAGTTCTTAAGTTACGGTGCAAAAACACACACACAAAACTAAGTATTGCGCCATCTGTTGAACGAACTTCAAACTACACAAAAACACTCCTCACGTCCCATAGAACATGTATATAAAGTTTGGTCAAAATCGGTGCAGTAGTTCTTGAGTTACGGTGCAAAAACACACACACAAAACTAAGTATTGCGCCATCTGTCGGACGAACTTCAAACTACACAGAAACACTCCTCACGTCCCATAGAAAATGTATATAAAGTTTGGTCAAAATCGGTGCAGTAGTTCTTGAGTTACGGTGCAAAAACACACACACAAAACTAAGTATTGCGCCATCTGTCGGACGAACTTCAAACTACACAGAAACACTCCTCACGTCCCATAGAAAATGTATATAAAGTTTGGTCAAAATCGGTGCAGTAGTTCTTGAGTTACGGTGCAAAAACACACACACAAAACTAAGTATTGCGCCATCTGTTGGACGAACTTCAAACTACACAGAAACACTCCTCACGGCCCATAGAGCATGCATATAAAATTTGATCAAAATCGGTCCAGTAATTTTTGAGTTTAACGATCACGAACATACACGTAATTTTTTTGTACATATAACTGACGCCGTCAGCTCAAAATATATTCGGAACTACATAACCGATTTAAGAGTTTGATATCTCGTTTAGAAGAACATGACAACTTATTATTATTATTATTATTATTATTATTATTATTATTATTATTACGGTCTTTATGACCTAGATACAATATCAACATTAGCTTAAATTTTACAATTATTTTTCATTATTCTATAACAAATAATCTTTTACAATATATTTTTATTAATCTATTAAATATATATTCATTTTGACAGTCTTTAATTTCTGTTGGCAATTCATTATACATCTTGAATCCCTCAAAAAATACACTTTTCTTTTGACGATCAGTCTTAATTTTAGGCAGTCTTATATTATTTTTATGTCTCGTATTATAACTATGTATTTCAAAATTATATTGCATTCTTTCATAAAGATAATTTGGTAATTGCCCTAATCTTAACTTATGTACAAATTTTAGAGTGTGATATGCTATTAATTGTTTTATATTAAGCCAATCTAAGCTTCGTATCATTTCAGAAATTGATGTATCGTACCTTTTGTTTAAAATAAATCTCATTACTTTATTTTGCTGTATTTGTAATCTTCTAATTTGTATATTATTTAACATTAAAATTATTGTTGGGTTATAGGTAAAATAAGGTTCTATTGTTGTCTTATATATTGTTAATTTGTACTGCCTATCAATATATTTGCAGGTTCGATACATAAAACCTATTTTCTTTGCTATTTTATTTTCAATATAATTTACATGTTCCTCCCACTTAAGTTTATTATCAATAATTATACCTAGATATTTTATCTGCATCACTTTTTCAATTTCATAGCCCCTGATTTTTAGTTTTACACTATCACAGTTCTCTAAATTTCGATTTAATATCATGTATTTAGTTTTTTCACAATTCAGTTTTAACTTATTCCCACATAACCATATATATAACTCATCCATGTCTGCTTGAACAGCATTTATCGCATCATTCAAATTTAAGTGATTAAAGTACAAAAGAGCATCATCAGCAAATAATACTATTTTACAAAATTTTAAACAGTTTGGTAAGTCGTTAATATAAATTAAAAAAAGTAATGGTGCGAGCACCGACCCCTGTGGCAGACCAATATCTACTCTCCGGTCTGATGATGTTTTATTTCCAACCACTGTTCTCTGTTTTCTGTTTGTCAGGTAGTTCTCAAACCATTTCAATGCTTGCCCTCGTATACCGATTCGGTTCATCTTCATCAGCAATATATGCCTATCTATTGTTTCAAACGCTCGTTTCAAGTCTAGAAATACAGCTACCACAGCTTGTTTCTCCGCCATCATATCTTTCCAGTCAGCTAGTACCATATTCAACGCTGTTTCACATGAATGATTTGCTCGAAAACCAGACTGCTGAGGGACAATGATATCATATTGATTTAAAAAACTTAGTAATTGTTCTTTAACCACACTTTCCATAATTTTTTCATCGGATGGTAATGTATTTACTGGTCGTAGCTCTTCTGGACGTGTTGTGTTTTTAATTTTTTCTATTGGTACCACTGTAGAAACCTTCCATTTTTCAGGAACTTGAGCAAGTCGTAAACAGTCGTTTACAATGCCAGAGAAGAAATATGCCATGTATTCCATTGAATCTTTCATAACACCTTCAGACAGAAGTTTTTTTTCCACCAATTTTATTTTTTAAAGTTTTTACAATATTAAGTATACTTAAGGTATCAACTTCTTTGAATTCAAATTCATAATTTAAGTTCACATTTCTCGAGAAATCAAAATCTATCTTCTCAATTTCATTGTTGATTTTATTGATGCTGTCCACGAAGAAATTATTAAGTGACTCTGCTAGATCGAGTTCATTTTCTATCCATTTATCATTTATCTTTATTTTCTTTATGGGTTGATTTATTTGTGTCATATTAACCGTTTCTTTTAAGTATTTCCACATTAGTTTTTGGTCTCTACCTGCGGTAATGATTTTATTTTCCATATATTTTTTCTTTTTTATTTTTATTAGCTTTTTATATAAGTTTTTTGTCCTATAATACTCAGTCCACACTCCCGTTCTTTTTGCTATGTGAAAGTGATCATATTTCTTTCTATTAAGGTGTGTTAATTCTTGATCATACCATTTGTTAATAATTTTTTTATGAACACATTTATTATAAGTAAGATTATTCATAATTTCTAATATTACACTATTAAAATTTTCCACTTTTTCATCTATGGTACCATAATTTAATTCATTAACGTTACTATATCTCAGCATTTCAATTAAATTTTCTTTACTATAAAATTCCCAACTGGTAATATTTATTCTAAGTCTCATCTTCACTTCTTTATCTATCGGTATTAAAAATGATATTGTTTCATGATCAGTTATTTTGTGATTATTTATGCACATAGTCTGTACTTCATCCGATGTTGAAAAAGTAGATCTATTCTAGTACTTGTCATTTCTGTAATGCGAGTATCAAAATTTATAAGTTGTTTCATAGCCATAGACGAAAAAATATTGCATAACTCGGTACTATAATATGTATCATTATTTATATTAATGTTAAAATCTCCAATTATCAAGTTATTATCACAGTTTTCGAAATAAGTCTCTATTGTACTTCTCAAATAACTAATGAATTCTGAATTGCTGGTATTTGGTGAATGGTATAATACCCCAATCTTCCATTTCGTTTGAAAGTTTTTTAATTTAATTATAATGCACCACATATTCTGATTAAAGCTTTTGTTACAGATTACATCATATTGAATTGATTTGTGTATATACATTATAGCACCACCCGTATGTCGAGAATGTGAATCACAACGAACAATGTTGAATATAGGAATGCTAATCTCGGCGTCTTCAATGTTGGATGTTACACGTGTTTCAGAACACAGTATTATATTTGCTTGTTGAAGTTCAATTGTTCTCTCAAGTTCTTCTTTGTTAGCCAAAATACTACTTATATTAACATATATACATTTTATCCATCTGTTATTACGTTTTCTACATCTTGTTGTAAATTACACACTGCCACCATTCTGTATTTGCTAATACCCAATTTTTCTTTTCTTTGCCTCTAATCTATTTTGGTAAGCTGGACATAATTTACTCAACGTGTCATGATTCTCATTCAGACCTAGGCTAAAATCTTTATTAGCACGTATACAATTTATACATTTACTTATTAGGTTAGCACGGCATTCTGAAAGTCTGTGTTGGCCATGACATTTAATACAAATTTCATTATTTATGCAATTTATTGCTTTATGGTTAAAACCCTTACATTTAAAACATCGCATTATACTAATACCATCATACACTTTACAACGTTCCCATCCTATGTTTATTCTTTCCATTGCCAAGATGTTAGCGAATGCATTTGGTTCAACTTCCATTATCGCATTGTAATAACTATTATTGTTTTTCTTCACTTCAACTGCTTTCCAAAAAAAAAAAATAAAATAAAATAAAAAAAGCACAAAAAATAAATATATGTATATGTCATTGGTGGTGCAATATGAAAATTGGATTTTGCCACGCCCCTCCGCCCACAGACCGAAAATAAAAAATCGGACTTCACAGTTTCACCCGCCCGAGTATTCTGAAGGTTCCCTGAAAATTTCGTCAAAATCGGCCCAACCGTTTTGGAGCCATTACGTTACATACATACATACATACATACATACATACACACATCCAATTTTATATATATAGATATCATAATTATATTAATATAATATTATTATAATATTAATATAATTTATTATTTTTGTGCCTTTATGTAGCGTTTTTGTTTTTCTGGCCCTCCAACAATTTTCCAACAAGCACTAGAACACCTGAAATGAAGAAAAACTGATAATTAAATATTTTTTTTTTTTTTTTAATAAAATTTATTTATTGTATCTTCAATTAACTGAACTAACAATAAGTATTAAAATCTTAAATATATATATATATATATATATATATATATATATATATATATATATATATATATATATATATAATTGTTAGGCCCGACCAGTGTCAGACTAAACTTAGTGATAATAATTAATAATACATAAATGTCATGTTAAGCACAAAAAATATTTTCAAAGAATTTCATCTGCAGTGTTGCGTATTAATGCCGTAGTATCCCTCTTTTTTAAGCGGATGTGTCCAGGAAAGTTCAAGATATTTCGGGCAAGCGGATTCGGATGGGACTCGAGTTTTGTTAAATATTTGCCTGCATATTTTGCAATTTCTGCGGTCACGAGTGGCATATTTAAATCACGATGTAAAATTGAATTTTTCACGTACCATGGAGCCGATGTTATTAACCTTAAAATTTTGTTTTGCATTCGTTGTATTCTCTCTACATTGGAAGCTGAAGCAGTGCCCCATAGCTGAATTCCGTAACACCATATGGGTTTCAAAAGTGACTTGTATATTAAAAGTTTACAATCCAGACTGAGAGTAGAATTTCTACCAATCAGCCAATGTATCTGGGTTAATTTAAGCTTCATTTGTGTCAGCTTAGAGTCAATGTGGAGTTTCCATGTAAGCCGTCGGTCAAGGTGTATACCAAGGTATTTCACCTGTGAATGTTGAGGCACAACTTGGTTGTTGATTCGAATGGGGGAACAAGTGTCTCTTCGTAGAGTAAATGTGACATGAACACACTTTTGTTCATTTACTTTTATTCTCCATAAGTTCAACCACTGTTCCAACAGCTTAATATGTTCCTGAAGATATCGGGATGCCTCGTGAGGGTTTTCATGCATACTAAGGCAGGCTGTATCATCGGCAAAAGTAGAAGTGAGGATATTACTGCTCAAAGGCATATCACAGGTATAAATCAAATACAAAACTGGCCCCAGTATACTCCCCTGAGGCACCCCAGATGAAATAGTTTCGGGCACACTCATGAAGTCTCCTTCCACGACAGTAAACTTCCGGGAAAGAATGTAACTTTCTAAAAGATTTACTATGTTTATTGGTAGATATGTCTTCAATTTTAAAATAAGGCCTTCATGCCACACTTTATCAAATGCCTGAGAGACATCAATAAAGAGGGAAGAACAATACTTTCTTTCTTCAAATGTTCTTCTTATAAAATGAACCAATCTATGACATTGTTCAATGGTGCTGTGCTGACTTCTAAAACCAAATTGATGGTCCGGTATGCATCCATTATCAGCTAGAATTGGGGACAATTTTGTCATGAGAAGTTTTTCAAAGAGCTTTGAAATTGTTGACAGCAAACTTATTGGCCTATAAGACTCAGCCTTAGTAAGATCTTTACCCGCCTTTGGAATCATTTGACCATGGCAAGTTTCCAGCTGTGTGGGTAATACTCCAGTCGTAAAATGCCATTAAAAATGAATAACAGGATTCTAATAGCAATACGAGGCAACTGCATCAGCATCTTGTTACTAATTCCATCAATACCCGGGGCCTTCTTTGGATTGGTTTCAGCAATTAGTTTTTGTACATCAAGCATCTTAAACTTTATGGGTCGAGGGGGTAGAGCAACTACGCTCGGCAAATCAACAGCACCAGTACATGTGTTTGGGGTAAATACGTTTTTTAAATGCCCAGCAAATATGTTACCTTTTTCAGTATGAGTTCTTGCCCAATCTCCGGTAGAAGTGTGCAGGGGAGGTTTAGACTCAACGGGTGTTTTAAGTTTTTTAGCAGCGCGCCACAAGGAGTAATTAGATGCTGCTGTGACTTTCCAGATAGTTTTTAAGAGAAGCAGATTTTTCAGATGCAAGCAACTCTTGGAGTCGTTTAGTGCATTCTCTAAGTCTAATTTTATGTTGGGGCGATCTGTGCTGTTGCCATTCCCTTCTAGCTCTCCTTTTTTCACATACGAGACGTTCAATATCCGCAGAATAAATTCTATTAAACCCAGTCTGCGGATGGGAGGTAGTGGCATGTTTAGCAGCCTGTTTAATATTCTCGGTAAGATTGGCAATGTTAATTTCAATATCATCGGGAGTTCTAAGCCTGATGTTTTCCGTACAATGACTACTGAGATATTTTTTGAACCCCAGCCAGTTAACACGATATATCATCTTCACATATGGGTCAGGTAAGTCACTTCTTAGTGGGCTACAAATTGTAACGATCGTGGGAGAGTGATCGGAGGAGAGATCATGTGAAGCTTCAACATGAATTAAATCCCTAGGGATATTTTTCATGACCCCAAAATCTATAACATCCGGAATTTTTTGTATGTCAGTAGGCCAGTAAGTGGGCTCCCCGCTAGAAATGACATCCAAACCCATTTTTGAAATTGTGTTGAACAATGCTCTACCTCTAGGTGTAATAAGCCGCGATCCCCAGAACGTATGTTTTGCATTGTAGTCTCCAGCTGCAATGAAACAAGGGCCAAGAGTTTTGTAAAAATCCTCGTATTTATCCTCACTGATTGAAAATCTGGGAGGGGAGTAAATCGATGATATCACAAGATTTGAACAAAAATCTTCGATGCAAATATTTGTTGCTTGTAATTAAATATGATTTTAAAAAATCTAAATCATTCACCTGGGTTGATGGCGGAACTTCATTCTCGCCTAGCGAGTATGAAGTTCTTGGCAGTATTTGTGCCTCGTTTATTTCACCGCTGCATTCCTCGGCCACGAAAATATTTCCTGAAATATTCATGTACAATATTTATTAGTATATACTATATTTAGTATATTAGTCTATTTATACTTATCTTTTATATTTTTATGTATTATATTATATTTTTCACTTAAGTGTATGCACACCACAAAAATTGTTTTCCGGGAATCATTTAATTTTAACGCCAATAAATGTAAAAAAATACAACAATGACGGAAATTTCTTCACGAATGACAATCATATGGTTTGTCAAATATTTTATTATACAAATGTGTTAGTAAATAGTTTTTGTGTGTGTTAAGCTCTAAACACATAGACGACAGCAGACAGCAAGCAGCAATATGTCAAAAATAAAATGCATGTATTTAAATGAAAACGATTATTTTGACGGCAGCACAGCAGCACGACTGTACAACAGCATTTGCTGCTGCTGCCAATTTAGGCTATTTTCTATTTTGACGGGCAGCACTAAACAAATATAGTGTTGCCACTATATATATAAATTGGATAAATAAACATAAAAGAACATTACAAAAATACAATAAAGAAATAAATTTATGTGTTTTTATAGTTTTTCGTGATATTATTACATTTTATAATCAATAACTTTAATTTTATTCATTAAAAAATATATATCCGGCATCCCTGAAATTTGTATTGCTAGAATACACATCAGCTGACTATTATGCTGTTGCTGTCTTCAAAATATTTATGAAGCTGACTTCAGAGCAGCATTTGAAGTTGGCTGCATTTGAAGTCGTGAAGTCGTGAAGTCTGCTGTCGTCTATGTGTTTAGAGCTTTAGATTCGGTTATTTCTTGTGGGGAATTTAAGCTCCATTTCCGTCTCATTTCTCTATACTATTCCTTTTTAGCAGGCATTCATTGCCTGAGCAATGTGCGATTTTTATATTAAACGACCATCAAAATGAATACCGAGGCATTTGACCTCATTATTAACTTGTATAAGGAAATGTTTCCTTGTCAATATAAAAGTAATATTTACACAATTTTACTCGTTCACATTTGTCCTCCATGTTTCTAGCGAGTTTTCCAATGTGATTCCACAATTTACGTGATGCTTCTGGTGGGAATTCGTGGACACTTACCGCCTGTTTCACGATGTCGAACGTCATCGTTCGTTCGCATAAATACATTAAAACCAAAAACAACATTTTAAAATTTGTTGCTGTTTCAAACGTATTTATGCGAACGAACGATGTCGTTCGACATCGTGAAACAGGCAGTTAAGTAGCTTACTAATAGTTTGTGAGTGCTTGCGGATTACTTCCGCTTCAATTTTAAAATTAATCCTTCGTGCCATGTTTTATCAAAAGCCTGAAAACAGAGCTGACGATTTTTTTCTTCATACGAAGTTTTTACTACATTTACAAGTCTGTGTGTTTTTGTGCTATATTTCCCCCTGAAACCAAATTGGTAATCCGTGGCACATCATTTCTCGTTTAGTAAAGGGGTCAGTTTGTGCACAATTAGTTTTTCAAATAGTTTTAACACTACTTATGAAATTTTTTTTCGAAATATTCTCCAAAATAACTTTAATATTTTATTGTTTGTTGTTGGCTTAGCTAGGTATGTAAGTATATGCCTGCATTTCATTCGCGCTAACCAAATCAATCATAATTTTCTATTCGTAATCAACAAAAAAAAAAAAATAAATAAAATAAAATAAAATAAATAAATAGACGCCAGTCAATTATAATTGTTTGTTGTGTTGTGTTTGAACAAAAGCTTTCTAAAGTTATTATACTTATGTGTTTTTTGTTGATTACAAATAGAAAAATATAGTTGATTTCTGTTTGTATTCTCATATAGTATTTGTAGTCTTTGGCATAAGTACACCAGCTTGAATTATGATTTGGCTCAAATGGTACTGATGACTTGGTTAGCGCCAGTGAAATGCAGGCATATACCTAGCTAAGCCAGACTTATACCGTCGTATGGTCTTTCTCGGGCTTGGAATCATAGTAATCAATGAAAATTTCTGTTCTGCAGAATAGTATTCAAGGAGTAAGACATCATTGAAAAATAGAAAAATAATTTTATTTGCAGTTCATACTTGGTAAATTTATCAGCCACTAGAGTCTTGTTCGATATTAGGTCAGCAATAAAATTTTCAATCTCATGACTATCAAATCTCAAAAGCAAATAAAATAATTTGTTACTATTTTTGTTGTAGTGTTTACATCTATCTTTATAAATTTTCGAAGCTTGTTGCTGTGAGTGTAATGTATATAATGGAAAAGTTTAATAAATATATATTCATAATGCAGAACGAATTCAATCAAAGGAAAGTCGAAATTATCAGTGATGATATCAAAGTAAAAGTAACGAGTGAATAGGCATTAAATGTTGTTTGTCACATTATGGCAAATTTAGAAGGATCGCTTCTGCCACAAAACTTTTTCTTTTCAAAGTTTAACACATCATTATCTAAATGATGGTTCGTAAAGTTGGAAATAGCCCCTATGATACGCAAAGCATTTCATATAAGAATGTATTGGAAAGAGGTTTTTGAAGGAAGATGTCGTACAAAGTTTGCACTTTTCTCAATGCTAAGAGAAGAAAAGAAACTGTTGTGGATGTGAAGATATCGATTTATCTCCACGTGAACGTAGCAGATTGGAATCTCCATCACCTTCAATCAGAATATGTTAAAAAAAAATTAATTTTATAGAAACGAATCATCATACTTTGATCGTTTGTATCCGATCATACTTGTATTTCGAATTCTTGTAAAAATTTTGAAAAAATAGAAATTTTTTTTTCAGTTGTGCATAGAATGCACCAAAAATATACATCATTCTTTTTTATTTTATGAGACAAACTTCTGTTATAAACATAAGATGGAAATGCTGAATTTAGTTATACTAATATTATTACAAAACCATTTCATATCGGATACATAAAAATATATGCATCATATATAATCATATTCTCAAGTCTGTGTATATCTTCGATGGTGTTATGGTTCCTCCTTAAAATAACGTCAGTGCGGTACCATAAATGTGAATGTGTGTGCATTTGAATATTTGCTTCAACCTT
This sequence comes from Germaria angustata, assembly GCA_963681545.1. Taxonomy (NCBI): domain Eukaryota; kingdom Metazoa; phylum Arthropoda; class Insecta; order Diptera; family Tachinidae; genus Germaria; species Germaria angustata. The sequence continues at coordinate 54,393,561 of OY812999.1, read as the reverse complement.
CGTAAGTTTTTATACTTGACAACACTGAAGAAGAAAAAACAATAATTTAGAAAAATACCTATTTAATTACTTAACGACATTTTGCAAAACAAATAAATATTGGACTATGCCATTAAAAATATCTATTAGACTAAAACTACTTTGTAAAACTAAATGTTATTTCGAAAAAGTTTTTACTGTACGAACAAAAAATTAAAAGCCTCACAAAGTTCGTATGTTGGGCCTAGACAAATTTGACCCTAGTGTTGTCAATAAAAAAAAATCTCACTGACATGGATTTGAAATGTTTAGGTGTGAATTTGGTCACGAAAAAGACTAATTATAATGCAGAATATGCTATATACGTTGTCTACCTTCAACGTCAATCAGTAGCACTAAACGAACTTAGGAAAAACTATTCCTTAATAGATTATGTTAAAGTAAGTTTTAACTGCACAATAAATCTAAAATTACAAAATGCTATAACTGCTAATGTTTGGGCATAGTTCAATTAGGTGTAATGGAAAAACATTTTGTGCAAATTGTGCAGAACCACAAAAGACTGTCGACTGTAACACCGTCGTTAAAGGTGCGAATTGCAACGGACACCACACTAACTTACGGAACTGTAAAAGCAAAGCGGACCAGTTCGAGGTAATTAATGATTTCGCTTGTAAATTCATCCCATAATGGCAAATGGCATAAATATTAACACTTGGAATGCTAGAGGTATTCGAAATATATGTCAAGAATTTTTCCACTTACTTACCCGCGGTGTTCATGTTTGTCGGGTAACGGAAACTTGGCTCAAACTTAATTATTCTATTCTCTAAAATAATTTAACATATTGGTATAAAAGCACTTATTAACAACGATTATATACATATTTATTCATGTTATTTCCCGGTTGGAGTTGATAATAATAGGAATTTCCTGTTTGGCTCAGATATACGTAGGTTAACAAATAATAACAGTCACAAATATATTCTTGGTGGATATTTTAACAGTAGGCATCAATCTTGGAGTGACCCTAGGAGTATAATTTTACTAGAAAAGTTAGACTCATATGAAATAGACATTCCCTCTTATTATGATTGTCGCGTCGACGTCACATCAAGTCGACAGTAATAAAAGACAGCAGTTCTGAGGTCATTGTAGGTAATAATTAACTAATATTGATGGCCAATTGTAATTTTATAAGCCATAGTAGTAATATCCTATCAATAATATTTAATAGTTCTCGATAGTAATAATAGTAATAGTTCTCGTTTGCTAGTCAGAGTTGTAATAACGAGTAACGCGAAGAGAATATCTCTATTGAAGTTTGACCTTAATAAAGGAAACTGGAAAACTTTTTTAGAGTATGAAGCTCAATTTTTTACGTAAAGTACGGAGTGGGGTCACTAATTTCCCCCAAAGGAAAATGGGCTTTTGCTGTTTATATGTTAGCACAAAAGAACTAAAAATATTATTTTGAAAGTAAAAAAATATTTTATTAATATTCAGTCTTTATTTTTAATTATCACATCAAAACGAATTAATTTTAGAACATTTCATGTGACAATTATTATTAAGGAGCACAAACTTAGGAATTCAATTCTTTTCTAATGAATAAAAAACAAAAAAATAAAAAAGTTATAATAATTCAATGTCTATAATGTGAATAAATATAATAATTGAATGCATCATCCCTCAGTTCATCGTTTTCACTTAAATCTTTATTCAGAATAACTGGAATCCATAACATGTTTTTGACAAACTATTTTCTTTTCTTCAGTTCTATGTTCATTGCAAACAAAGTTAGAGCATATAGAACATTTCACTTTCGACTTCTTATCTCTATTCCTAGGACACAAGAAGCAACGACCACGTTTTTTTTCATCTCTTGTTATAAAATTTTTGCAATTTTTTTCAATTTCAGGTGCAACACCACAAGCCTACAAGGCGCGTCTTAAACTTGGTATGGTTTTAGCTTCGTTTTGCAAACGCTCTTTCATATTTGGTTCAGCTAGTTTTTTTCCAAAATCTAATAGAAATTTCTTGCTTCGTGATGAGTGAAAGATTCCATTCGGGGTTCTTCTGTATAAAGATGATAAATGAATTCAGTGCAGCTATGTCTACCATATTCATAAAAATTCTAAATGGCCAACGTTCAGTTCGCCTGCCACATGAGTATTCTCTTATAAGTTTATCGCTATTGTCTACCGCTCCCTTAGTTCGATTATAGTCCATAATCATAAGTGGTTTATAATGAGCTTCATTACAGACAGAATTATCTGCATGTTGGGAAGACAAAAGATGTACCATTCGGTTCTATTTTGGAATATATGATACCATTGATATGTTCTTTGTGAAACAAAATATCGATGAATACTCGTTCCGATGTTTTGATAATTTTAATTCGTTGGGTGTGTCCGTTTTGTTTTTTCTCACAGTTCCTAAAAGCGTCATATTTTTTGTAGGAAGGAACTCCGCTAATTCATAACTTGTAAAAAAATTATCAGTAGTTATTCCCATGCCGGACCCAAACAAAGGCTCAGCGAGATCTTTAACCACTCGTTCACCTTGATTTTTTTCTACACTACCATCTGGGAGCTTTTCCGTATACACCTGCAGATTGTACAAATATGATGTTTTCACATCAGCGGCTGCCCAAATTTTAATACCATACTTTCCCGGCTTAGATTTTATATATTGCCGAAATGGGCATTTGCCGCGAAATGTTACTAATTGTTCATCGATAGTTATTTCACCAAAAGGGTTGAATGACTTTCGGCAATTATCTACAAAAGGATTCCAAATTTCTCTAATGGCAGGTAGCTTATCAGTCTCTTTTCGAGCTTCTCTTGTAGTTTTATCATCAAATCTTATATACTTAGACAATGCAATAAATCTATAACGAGACATAGATGCAGTAAATATATTTCTCCGAATGGATTCGTCAGTACTCCACATTTCTTTTACATTTTCTCTTCTACAATGTAACGCTCCAGCTGTTATAAGTACTCCAAGAAATGCATCCAATTCACATTCAGTTACCAGTTTCCAATTTTTTTGCCTCTCTGGATGTTTTTCATTATACTTCTCAAACACTCTTTTGGCTTCTTCGTTAGTATGAAGACAGATTTTCTTTTTGATAGCAGGTGTTATAAGATGGTTGAATATTTCATCAATTTCGCTAGCGTCACTCATGTAACTAGTTACTCCTGGGGTAACATTCACAATATTGCATGCTAACCTACGCGTTTGTGGAAATGGCTTCAAAGACCAAACTCTGCCAGATTTAGCGGTGCAATATTCCGCATTCAAAGAAACAGCAACATCATTTTCAATTTCGTCAATATCCGGAAGAATATCTTCTGCTTGTTCTTCTTGTTCTTCAATCTCGTCTTCCGTTTCACTATCATTACTTACATAATTACTAGATATATAATTAGAGTTGTCACTGTCCCAATCTAATTCTATATCATTAGGATCCTCTTCACTGTCATTTATATAGTCTTCTATTTGTCACTGGGATAGTTTTTTCTTGTAGTTTTCCCTATTTTGGTCCTAAAAAAACAACGAAAATTTGTAACGTAAAGTACGACGTGGGGTAATTTGGGTAACCCAAACGAAAAACTCACCTCCTAATTACAAATAGATTGATATTTAAATGCCACTTATAAGTTTTTATATAGTATTCAAAATAAAATTAGATGACCTAAAAGGAAAAAGACAGAAAAAAATTATTTGCGAAGTTACTAAAGAAAAACTAAGATTGGGGGACCTAAGGTCCCCCACTCCGTACTCTAAGGGTTAAGACATTTTAGCTCGTAACTTTGCTGTACTGTTGAAGAATGAGAATGAACTATCGTAATAGTTTACTTGTTATATTTTATTTATAATTCAATCAATGTTGTTTAGAAATTTTAGTTATAAAATTTGTTAAAAGAAAAAATTTATAAAATTTATTCATTCGTTGATTTGCCTTAAAATAAATATCACCTACTAACAGGTTATGGGCCTTCCGCAGCATAAAGATAATTTTGTGTAATCGTATATGTTTGTGAAAGTGAATTCGAAATAGTAGACATAATTCAAGAATGTCAAACTACCATCAGATTGAGAAGCTTCGTGGAAGCGAAAACTATGAGGATTGGAAATTTGCAGTTGAGGCCTATTTTCAAATGAAAGGTCTTTGGAATGATATTCTTGGTAATGAGCAAACGGAAGCCAAAAAGACACAAGCAAAAGTAGAAATGATCTTATTAGTGGATAAAACTATTTACCCACATATTCGAAATTGTAACACTGCTCAAGAAATCTGGAAAAAACAATTCTTGAAGATAGCGGACTGGTAAGAAGAGTTGGGCTAATACAAAAATTTTGCTCAACAAAATTACAAAATTGTGCAAATGTCGAAGTAAGTTCTATGTTGTTAGCAGGCTTACCCGAAGAGCATAATCCAATGATAATGGGAATTCAAAGTTCCGGAATCAATATAACAGGCGACGCTATTAACTTTCAAATTGTTGCAAGATGTCAAGAAAGAAATGTCAGATGTAGCATTAGCAGGTCAGAAGAAATTTTATAAAAATAAAGGCCCTAAATGCTACAATTGTAACCAATATGGACACATCGCTACAAAATGTCCTAACAAGTTTGTCAAACCTAAGTACAAGAAAAATATGAATGCAATGATTGGATGTTTTTCAGCTCGAAAAAGTTATTAGTTCTTTGACTCAGGAGCAACAGCACATATGTGTTCAGACTCGCAATTTTACACAAATTTAAAAGAAAAGAATGAAGTAGTCACTATCGCTAATAATGAAACTATGTTAGTTAATAGTGTAGAAGTAAATATGACTGTGAAGGTTAGAAGACTTAACGCAAAAGATATTTATTTTCAAGATGTACTTCATATTCCTAAAATAAAAATAATTCAAAGCGGTTATAAAGTTATTTAATAAAAAAGGGTGCAGGTCTTAAACAAAACAGGTGATGTTATCGCAACAGGTGACTTAGTTAATGGAATGTTTAAATTGCATATTGCAAGCAACAGTGTTCATATTTCTGAAGTGAAGAGTCTGGAATACAGTTTGTGGCATAAATGTGTTGGTCATGTAAACGACGAAATTTTAAAGAATTTGAATTCTGGTGCAGTTATTGGGTTGGTGAATAGAGAAAAATGCATTACCTGCTTAAAAGGTAAGCTGTCAAGACTACTGTTCAAAGTTTCGGGCACACGGGCAACAGAAATACTAATCGTAGTACATTCCGATCTTTGTGGGCATATGGAAGTACCGTCAATAAATGGTTCAAGGCATATGCTAATTTTCATTGATGATTTTAGCAGAAAAGTATTTGCCTATTTTATCAAAACCAAATCTGGTGTAACAAATAAATTTTTAGAATTTAAAAGATTTGTTGAAAATCAAAGTGGTAAAAGAATTAAAATACTGAGAAGTGACAATGGAACGGAATACTGCAATAGTAGAATGAAAAACATTTTGAGTAAATGCGACATTGAATACCAACCTACGGTACCTTACACGCCCTAACAAAATGGCATGTCAGAAAGGATGAACCGAACAATTATAGAAAAAACGAGATGCCTTTTAATTGAATCCAGGCTATCAAAGATGTTATGTGCTGAAGCGGCGACCACAGCAGTATATTTATCAACCGCACTCCTTGCAAATCGTTAAATAATGTTACGCCTGAAGAATCTTGGTCAGGTAGGAAACCAAATTTAAAACATCTTAAAGCGTTTGGATGTAAAGCCTTAATATATGTACCGACCCAAAATAGAAAAAAGCTTGATGCAAAGGCGAAAGATTCAGTAATGAACCTTCGTAGTAAACAGACGTGTTAGCGGTGTTTTTTTTTACATACTAAACAAACAAAAATACAACAAAAAAATATTCGTAATAAGTACTGATTCGTAATAAGTACAGATTTTGTGAAATTTGCTTTATTTGCATTAATAATTTTTCATATAATCTGAAACAAGAAAAACAAACAAAAAAAAAAAAAAACAACCGCAAACAAAGTGACTGAGGAATACTCTGCATGAGTACCTCAAAAACAAACAATTGTGAAGTGAGTTCTAACGGCAGAAATGCCTATTTTACTGTGAGTTCTGATATTCTTAATGCACACAATAAAAATAAAAAATCGGATGATGGTCTTTTTCTAACGGCAAAGCCAATTTTACGCAAGCGATCAACTTCGCTTACTCCAATGCCAAGTAGTGATTCGGTAACATTACCATTGCCTAGTTCATCTTTATTTATGTCAGCGCCATTATCCGCTCCGGGATCGTGTTCATCACTTAACCAAGTTATCACTACAGATAACAGTAGTCAGAAACCTAAGGTGCCTGTCGAAATGGACAGATATATCACAGTGGTAAAGCGCGGGCGAATCCCAAAATCTTCAAAGATCTCGTCTGTTCCCAAGATATTCAAGGATATCGACGCCGCCTCAACTAATCGCCAGAACCGTTTTAAAATATTGCAAGATGAGAGCGACAAACCCGAAGAATCCTCGAAAAAAAACTCAAAACCACCACCAATCTACCTGAGACAAAAAAATTCAAACACACTTATTAAAAAACTAATATCGGTCATTGGTGAAAAGGCATTTCACATTGTTCCAATAAAACGTGGTAACATTGATGAAACAAAAGTTCAAATATATAATTTAGATTCTTGTTGTTCCTGAGGAAATAAAAGATGCTCTCATCCTGAAAGGATTCAAGGTAAAAAATGTATGTAACATAATAAACAGGGAGAAGATCCCCACCCCTATTTCGCGTTGAACTGGAGCCAAACGATGTAATATTGAAGAAAAATGAGACCCATCCCATTTATAACTTAAAATATCTCTTATATCGGAAAATCTCAGTTGAAGAACCACACAAGCGTTCGGGACCCGTACAGTGCCATAATTGTCAAGAATATGGCCACACAAAAACTTATTGCAAATTAGCTACTGTTTGTGTTGTGTGCGGTGAATTACACAACACTGCTATTTGCAATAAGTCAAAAGATCAAAAAGAAAAAAAGTGCAGTAATTGTGGAGGTAATCACACTGCTAACTACAGAGGATGTCCTGTGTTCTCTTTTGTTAAACAAGCTATGAGTCAAAAGCCTAAAGTAACCCCAGCTCAAGCGGTAAATACGTACTCCGCTACTCATCCCCTAATGGCCCAACCAATCACTTCACATGTATCGTATGCTGACGCTATGAAGACCAACTCTATTCCCATTCAAAAAGTGTCACAAAAGTGTCACTATTGACAATAAACAACTTTACAACAAATATGACTAGCATGATGCAAGAAATGCTGCGAATGCAGAACACACTGCTTCAAGCATTAGTTAACAAGCCATTAACACGTTAAAAATATGTTTCTGGAACGCAAACGGTATTCGCCAACATAGAAACGAACTTGAGCACTTCCTCACGGTGAAGAATATTGATATAATGTTGGTATCTGAGACTCATTTGACTTCGAAAAGCCTTTTTAAAATGAATGGCTACACCTTATATGATTCAAAGGACCCAAGAGGAAGAGCATGCGGAGGATCAGCAGTTCTAATAAAGTCAAGACTCAAGCACTATATTCTTGAGAACACTTGTGAAGACCATCTACAAGCAACGAATGTTTGCATCGAAAATTTTTGTTCAAATCTCGTGATATCATCAATTTACTCCCCTCCCAGATTTTCAATCACTGAGGATCAATACGAGGATTTTTACAAAACTCTTGGGCATTGTTTCGTAGCAGCTGACGACTACAATGCAAAACATACGTTCTGGGGATCGCGTCTTATTACACCTAGAGGTCGAGCGTTGTTCAACACATGGACGTCATTTCGAGCGGGAACTCACTTACTGGCCTACTGACATACAAAAAAATCCGGATGTTTTTGGCGTTATGAAAAATATCTCTATATAATTCAAGTTGAAGCTTCTCATGATCTCTCCTCCGATCACTCTCCCACGATCGTTACAATTTGTAGCCCACTAAGAAGTGACTTATCTCACCCCTATGTGAAGATGATAAATCGTGTTAATTGGCTGGGGTTCAAAAAATATCTCAGTAGTCATTGTACGGCAAACATCAAGCTAAGAACTTCCAATGATATTGAATTTAACATTGCCAATCTTACTGAAAATATTAAACAGGCTACTAAACATGCCACTACCTCCCATCCGCAGACTGGGTTTAATAGAATTTATTCTGCGGATATTGAACGTCTCGTATGTGAAAAAAGAAGAGTTAGAAGGGAATGGCAATAGCACAGATTACCACAACATAAAATCAGACTTAGAGAATGCACTAAACGACTCCAAGAGTTGCTTGCATCTGAAAAATCTGCTTCTCTTGAGAACTATCTGGAAGGTCTCGATGTCACAGCAGCATCTAATTACTCCTTGTGGCGCGCTGCTAAAAAAACTTAAAACACCCGTCGAGTCTAAACCACCCTTGCGCACTTCTACCGGAGGTTGGGCAAGAACCAATACTGAAAAAGGTAACATATTTGCTGAGCATATAAAATACGTATTTACCCCAAACACATACTGGTGCTGTTGATTTGCCGAGTGTAGTTTCTATAACCCCTCGACCCATAAAGTTTAAGATGCATGATGTACAAAAACTAATTGCTAAATACTACCCCAAGAAATCTCCTGGTATTGATAGAATTAGTAACAAGATGCTGATGAAGTTGCCTCGTATTGCTATTAGAATCCTGTTATTTATTTTTAGTGGCATTTTACGACTGGAGTATTATCCACACAGCTGGAAACTTGCCGTGGTCAAAATGATTCCAAAGGCGGGCAAAGATCTGAGTCGTATAGGCCAATAAGTTTATTGTCAACAATTAAAGCTCTTCTAAAAGCTGCTCATGATAATGGGTGCATTCCGGACCATCAATTTGGTTTTAGAAGTCAGCATAGTACCGTTGAACAATGTCATAGATTGGTTCATTTTATAAGAAGAACATTTGAAGAAAAGAAGTATCGTTCTTCTCTCTTTATTGATGTTTCTCAAGCATTTGATAAAATGTGGCATGAAGGTCTAATTTTTAAATTGAAGACATATCTACCAATAAACATTGTAAATCTTTTGGAAAGTTACATTCTTGCCCGGAAGTTCACTGTTGTGGAAGGAGACTTCATGAGTGTGCCCGAAACTATCTCATCCGGTGTGCCACAGGGAAGTATACTGGGGACAGTTTTGTATTTGATTTATACACATGATATGCTTTTGAGCAGTAATATCTTCACTTTTACATTTGCCGATGATACAGCCTGCCTTAGTATGCATGAAAACCTTCACGAGGTATCCCGTTATGTCCAGGAATATATTAACCTGTTGGAACTGTGGTTGAACTTATGAAGAATAAAAGTGTGTTCATGTCACATTTACGCTACGAAGAGACACTTGTTCCCCCATTCGAATCAACAATCAAGTTGTTCCTCAACATTCACAGGTGATGATTGGTAAAAATTCTACCCTCAGTCTAGATTGTAAACTTTTAATATATAAGTCGCTTTTGATATCTTGAACTTTACTGGACACATCCGTTTAAAAAAAGAGGGACACTACGGCTTTAATACGCCACACTCCAGATGAAATTTTTTGAAAATATTTTTGTGCTTAACACGACATTTATGTATTATTAATTACTATCACTAAGATTATGTGCGACACTGGTTGGGCCTAATAATTATATCTATACTTAAGATTTGAATGCTTATTGTTAGTTCAGTTTGGAAGATACAATAAATAAATATTAGTGGAAAAAAATATTGTTTTTTCCATGTGTTGCTTTTGCGTTTTCAATTATTGTCATGGTTTTAATGATATTATTTTTGTGTTGTGTTGTTTCTTTGATAATTGATGTTTGTTGTTGTTTAGAGGTAGTTGGGGTTTTTTCATTTGTTTGGTTTGCATGTGATGTATATTGTTTGTTTAAATCAGTGGTTATAGTAGTGACGTTTTCTTTTCTTTCGCCTTTATTGATTATAGTTTGTTTGCGTCTAGAAGGGGAATCGGACACGGTAGAAACATAAGTTGTTGTTTGGTTTGCTTTGGGTAGTAGGTTGTTATTTTTTTAATTGCGACGGGCTTCTCCTATGCTGCAATAGTTTTCAGTTTTGAATTTCAGAATTTCTCTCATTTGAATGTACCTAGGGCAGTTCTTGTCTGCCGATGAATGTTCACCAGAGCAATTCGTGCAAAATTAGCGAGTTCATTGTTCCAAAGTGTGAGGTGGTAAACTGCATGTGGGGCATGTGGCGTCTCCTTTGCACCGATTTTTTGTGTGGCCTAATTTTTGGCAGTTTTTGCATCTCATTGGGCTCGGAATGTAGAAGTCTACTTTGCACCTGTACCAGGCGAGATCGACTGTCTTAGGCAGGCGAGATCGACTGTCTTAGGCATGCGATAGAGATCGAAACTGATTATAGTTTTTCCAGTTGGGATTCGGGCCTTGCCGTCCTCACTCGGTTTTGTGAATTTGTATACATCGATGACACCTTGCGTTCTCATTTCCTGTACGATTTCTTGTTCTGGAACATTTATTAAGCACGGAGCGTAGATAACCCCTTTTATGGAGTTAAGAGAGTTGTAAAGTTTGCATGTAATAGGGCATACGTTAGAAAATTATTTGGCAACACGTGCACTGCGTGCGAGTATCAGTAAGGGTTCCAAAAACCTGATACATATAAGAAAACAAAACCTTCGTCATCCAAATGCATAAATAATGTTACTTTCGTATTTTATGAGTTTTGATTTGAGTATCAGTATATTCAGTGGAATATACTGGATTTGTTTGCCATAAATACGCTCTTGAACTTTTAAACGCTAGGCATAGTCCAAATATTATTGCACTGCAGGAGACACATAGTTGATAAAAATTCCAATCTCTTACACCTACCTAGTTACCAAGTTTTCCATCATAATCATAGTTATTCGTACGAAAAATCCGGAGTTGCTCTTTTCGTGAAAAACGGCATCAATGTCACTCAACACCTTCTTTATTCAAGTGCACTGCTTTTCCACACCATCGTTATTCAATGCGCCACTAAACTATATATCACTAATGTTTATAAAGATTGTGATTTAAACATTAACAATTCAACACTTAATGGTCTCATCTTTCCGGAAAATGCTCATCATATTTTATTAGGTGGCCTGAACTCACATAATACCCTCGGGGGGGTCTGCAACAAATTCTCCAAGTGGGATAACTTGGGAAAGATTTGCAGATGACAGGGGATTTGTGATATTGAATTACGGATCTCCAACTTTACTTAACTCTCGGCATACTTTGACGTCTGTAGATGTCTCCATGGCTAGTGTAGACATTGCTCCAGATTTATCGTGGTTCCGATTGGCTTTACCAGAGGTTGGAGATCATTTTCCAATCAAAATTACTAACGATTATGTAACTGTTGCAAGGAATTTTATACCGGGCTTTCGGGTTAATAATGCTGATTGGACTTTTTTTAAATAGAGAGCAATATTAGTTAATGACGAATTTACTAAATCCAATAATATCAATAGGGAAGCTGCTCAAATAAAGCGCATATTTCGAAAAACGGCGAACGAAACTATTCCTCTTAGCCGTAAACCTTTAAAAGATAACAACCCTACTTGGTTTAATTCTTATATTGCCAGTTTAATTAAAGCTAAAAATCAAGCATGGAAAACCTTTAAGCGCCATCGTAGCCAATCAAACTGCATTTGATACCGGAGATCCTGTGCAAAAGTTAAAAGAGAGTGCAGAAATGCTAAACGGGTAACTTGAAATCATTTTCTCAATTCCCTTAATCTTGAAATGAACGTTAGATATTTATAGCAAAAAGTGAACTATTTAAGAACCAAAAGAATGGACCACTTTCTTGCCATATGCGTAAATAACAATACTTTTTCACACCCTCAAGTAATAGCGGAAAATTTTGCTGAATTCTGGAGCTCTATTGGTGCAAATGATACCTTTGATTCTGAAATAATTTCTGGAAAGTTTAGTCTTAACATAGACGAATTACAGCAGTCAAATCAAAGTTTTGCATAATTAACCAGAAACATTAACACCAATGAGCTCAACAACACTCTGAAAACCTTAAGAGGATCTACACCAGTTAGAGACAAAATAACATATTCCATGGTAGAAAATGCCCCAGTAATTTTTAAAAGTCGTCTGTGCAATTTATATAACAGAATTTTGTCTAATGGTGTTTTCCTCATGATTGGAAAATTGCTATTTATTCCAATTTTTTTTTTTTGCTAATATGAATTTATTGTATCTTCAAACTGAACTAACAATAAGTATTCAAATCTTAAATATAAATATATGATTATTAGGCCCAACCAGTGTCGGATATAAACTTAGTGATAGTAACTAATAATACATAAGAGTCGTATTAAGCGGAAAAATATTTCTAAAAAGTTTCATCTGGAGTGTTGCGTATTAAAACCGTAGTATCCCTCTTTTTTAAGCGGATGTGTCCAGTAAAGTTCAAGATGTTACGAGCAAGGGGATTAGGATGGGACTCGAGTTTTGTTAAATATTTTCCAGCATATTTTGCAATTTGAGCGGTCACAAGTGGCATATTTAAATCACAATGTAAAATTCAATTTTTGATGTACCATGGAGCTGATGTAATTAACCTTAAAATTTTGTTTTGCCTTCGTTGTATTCTCTCTACATTGGAAGCTGAAGCAGTGCCCCATAGCTGAATTCCGTAACACCATATCGGTTTCAAAAGCGACTTGTATATTAAAAGTTTACAATCTAGACTGAGGGTAGAATTTCTACCAATCAGCCAATGTATCTGAGTTAATTTAAGCTTCATTTGTGTCAGCTTAGAGTCAATGTGGTGTATACCAAGGTATTTCACCTGTGAATGTTGAGGAACAACTTGATTGTTGATTCGAATGGGGGAACAAGTGTCTCTTCGTAGCGTAAATGTGATATGAACACACTTTTGTTCATTTATTTTTATTCTCCATAAGTTCAACCACAGTTCCAACAGGTTAATATGTTCCTGAAGATATCGGGATGCTTCGTGAGGGTTTTCATGCATACTAAGGCAGGCTGTATCATCGGCAAATATAGAAGTGAGGATATTACTGCTCAAATGTATATCACAGGTATAAATCAAATAAAAAACTGGCCCCAGTATACTCCCATGTGGCACACCGGATGAGATAGTTTCGGGCACACTCTTGAAGTCTCCTTCCCAAAACATGGTGTCCATACCTTTTGTCATCAGTTAGAGGAATCTTTGCGTTTGAATGTTAAAAAACGCAAACATAGCGTTGTCCTCTCGGAAGATCTGGATAAAGGCTTTGATCGAGTGGTTTCAACGTTTGTTATCACTGAACTCAACGATTGGGATATACCTAAACTAATTTTAAATGTATTAAAGTCGTTTCTTGATAATCGCAGAGTTACAGTGAAAATTGATGTTCATTATTCTTTGCAATATCCTCTTGACAATGGTATATCACAGGGTTATCCCTTGTCGGTAGTTTTGTATTGAATTTATGCAAATTCTTTAGCTAGAACCAATTAAGGTATTCCGGGTATTGATTACGTCGGAATATATGCGGATAATATATCTTCTGTTGCATCTGGCTGTGAGACAGAGGTTCAACTTTCTTTGGATGATTTGGAGTCGAAAATTAACACTTGGGTTAAACACAGAGGTACAGTCATTTCCCCAGATAAGTATGAACTTTTACATGTATGCAACAAAAGGGACTGCAATTGCAACGTCATATGTATACGGAATTTGAACATCTCAGTAAAGAAAGAAATGAGAATTTTGGGTATCTTATTTTCAAAAAATCTTCTTTGAAACGCTCATGTTAACTTTTTGGTCGTTAAATTATGCAAAATAAACAATTTATTAAATCTAATCTGTTCTAGAAACAAAAGGCCACACATTGAAACTGCTCTTGGTATTTGTCGTTCTCTATCTTCTGGTATTCTCTTACACGGAATTACTTTGTATGGTTGGACGTCAAAAATTAATATTGAAAAACTTAACACTTCTATTAACAACTGTTATCGAACCGCATCCGGTTTATTGCGTAGAACTCCCATACAGCTTTTAAGAACAGAAACACATCTTCTACATTTTCATTAATTCACCTACACTATTAAGATCATCTTCACTTGATAAAATCTTGAACTTACTAAAAGAACATAATATCACCATCCCTAACAAACCTGAAACTCCGTACAAATTGAAGCAACTAGTTTTAAACAATTAATGTTGCAGATAGTTGAGACGCAGAGCCACCAGTACCACTCTCAGAGGTGGGAAAAAGCAAAACCAGCAGTTTCCCTCTCCTAGTTGGGCAGAAGCACAAGCAGCAGTCTCCTCCTCCAAAACTACCAATCTCGTAAGAAGAGCGAAGCCAACAATTCCCACGAGATTGTGAGCCTAAATTGCTGGAGAGATAGAGAAAGCCAAACCAACAGTCTCTATTGCCCAACGACAATCCAATAGAACAAGCCAAGCCAACTTGTTCTAGTGAGCTTATAAGAAAAGCCAAACCAACAGTTCTTATAAGATCACTTACCTACCAGACAGTCAGAAACCAACTGTCCCCGATCGCTTGTTGTGTTCGGCCTTTTATACCCGTCACAGCAGCTACATACATATGGAACTCATACGTGTGTGACCATAGCGAACAGCTGTGACATATTACACCGCTGATGCTGGGTTGTATTTTCCTATCGAGGTGAATATATTCATATTTAAATTAAATTTTTTTGTTACACTGCAGGAAAAAAGAAAATAAAAGTGCTTGAACATTTTTAGGAAATAATAATGATTTTGCATCGTATTAGGGTTGTTTTGTAGTGAGGCCAAAACGAGGTCCCGACTTTGGTCGTTACAATGAACCTACCTAACACATATTCAGTTGAAACGAATGTTTTACAACATATACTGTTTACATTCATAAACGATATTATTAAAAGTAAAGAATTTAGAAGTTCGTATTGAATTTTATTTCTCAATTTGGTTTTAACCCAATTCATTATAGAAAAAATTCTTTCCACGCAAGCGTTACTTGTGGGTAATGACAACATATTAATAACGGCCGTCGGCAACTCCTTAAAGTGGTAAGTGCCAGCAGCATTGTAATATTCATAAACTTTAGGCCAGAATTCGTATAGGGTTTTGGGTATCTCCTTAGCGAAATATTGATTCCAATTTATGAAAGGGAGTTTTCCCCACTGTGTTTCATAAACACCAAGAGAGATATTAGGGACCCCAAACCTTTTTAAAACTTCTTGAACAGCGGAAAATTTAACTTGAGAAATAGAGTTGCAGCATTTTGAAATTGAAAAGTGAGAATAAATTTGAAAAATATGTATATTTTCGGGCAGCCGATCAAACATTTCTTTTAAAAATTTTTTTAAATACTGAAAGCAACTCTTTTAAAACCAAAATATCAGCAACATTTAAAGCTGTTGTATTTATTTCATATTGAAATTCTATGCCAAAATCAATGTTATCTAAATCTAAAAAGGATTCTTGCAAATGTATTGCCATCTTTCATGTACTTGATATAGACACACATGTAAATACTTTGAATTCGCCTTTGTATACATACCATACTAACTAAACTCAATCACTTAAATAAAACTTGCCAGACAGCTTTTTTTAGGACTCTAAGTCAGAAATTTATGGAAAAATAAAAAAAACATAGCCAAAAATGTCGCCATGGACTTCAAATAACTATCGCCAAGTATACCGCCAATCGCAATATCAAAGTTTTCATAGCCACAAACAATTTTTCATCGCCACGTCTGTCAGCGCTGTACAGGAATATGTATAGAAAATGTATAAACACCATTTTGAAGAAGTTTAACATGGATGATTGTAAACCAATTTCAACTCCATTAGTTGTGAATCAAAAACTATCCAATGAAATGTGCCCGAAAACTAAAGAAGAAAGCGAGGAAATGAAGATTGTACCTTATCAAGAAGCAATTGGAAGTATTATGTATTCCGCACAAGTAAGCCGTCCAGACATATCATTTGCAGTGGGGGCACTAGTCTGATTTAATAATAAATATGGAAAGGCCCATTGGCAAGCAGTAAAGCGTATCATGAGGTACCTTAAAGGTACTATAAGCCCCAATATTCTAAGAATGAAAAAGAATGCATTGAAGGATTCTCAGTCGCGGATTGGACTGGCGACCTAATGATAGAAAATCAACTTCTGGATATTTATTTACGTTTTAAGAGGGATGTATCTCTTGGAACTCAAAAAACAGTAAACTTCGGCATTTTCAACAACAAAAGCAGAATATATAGCTTTAGCAGCAGCGGGTCAAGAAGCGTTGTGGTTGCAATCTCTATTTAAGGAACTTGGAAGACCGTCGTCCGTTGTAATTAAATGTGATAATAAAAGTGCCATCAATTTGTCTCCTAATAATACATATCACTCTCGTTCAAAACACATAGATATTAAGCACTACTTTATAAGAGATCTTATCAACGATAAGAACATTAGTATTGAAAATTTAAATACCTAAGATATGACAGCAGATGTTTTGATGAAACCTTTAACAAGCATCTGCATTGCTGCAAAATGATGAACCGTGGTAGTTATTCTAGTGGGGGTGTTGAAGAATGAGAATGAACTACCGTAATAGTTGTCTTGTTATATTTTATTCATAATTCAATCAATGTTGTTTAGAAATTTTAGTTATAAAATTTGTTAAAAGAAAAAATAATAAAATTTATTCATTCGTTGATTTGCCTTAAAATAAATATTACCTACTAACACTAAACTTGGTGACCCTGATACAATTTCGATAGTTAACAGTACACTTCAATCTTTTTGGTCGTATCCTTTTATGAACAAAAATTCAAGATTGTATATTAGGAATAAAAAATACACAATGAAACACAATTTTCCATGCGGTCATATTTTACGCATCCCCAATCTGGGGTAATAGTTAAAAACACACATTATAAACCAAAGAATGTATACTTAATATTGAAATTTATTATCCGGGATATTCTCCCCAATTAATCGTTGAAACAATTAGAGCTTTTGCAAAATGCATTGTTTGTTGTGGCTTTAGCTCTTCATATGCCGATATTTCATTGGTCGCTAACCAGATCGTCAGTGAAGTTCAAGCAGTTTGAAAACATTCAACCTCTGATGTTTATGCCATACGAATCAAATACAATATGAGAATTCAATATTGTATATGAATCATAACAAAATACATAATCATAGTTGGCATAGAATGCTTTTATACAAACAACACAACAAACAATTATACTCAACGTGAGTTTATTTTATTTTTTCTTTCAACACGCATACAATTAAACTCACGTTGGTCGTTAATAATTGTATTCAGTCAGGCAAAAATGAAAAATAAAATCAGGTTCTGTAAGCGTAATGAACTTGAGGAATATCTGTATTGAAGACTTCCATCAGTACCTGCTGATTTCATCCATTTATTTTCTCCAGATATTCAATCCCTGAAAGTCAGTATAGATTTTTTTATGAACCACTGTCCACGTTTTTTTTTTTTGGCAGCTAGGACTATAAAGCTAAACATATGTTCTGGGATCATGATTAAAACGAAGAGTCGCATTTTGTTTGATACAATTTCTAATTTCGAGTGGACAGCCAACATAGTGGACAATATATAAAATAAAAAAAATACCTGATAATGATTTTGGAGTAATGAAGGGTATGGAGAGAAATGATTCACGTTGATGACTCTTTTTAATTTATTCATAATTTTGTGGCAAATCTTAAGCAGGCATGATTTCCACGCTGGTGAGGTGTATTCAAATTTATTCGGTAGAAGTTGAATGGCTTCGATTGGCAAAGATATATATCACCTCAACTAAAACTGACGGTAGACGTACATATGTATTCACTATGGCGAGCAACCAAACCCGTTATGGAGAATGGACAAGGACTGACGGCTTTTTCATTAACCATTTAAAAAAAATGTTTATGCCAAATATATCCACTGATATAGTCGAACTGAGGTTGAAAATTCTATTACTGGCCTGAATACGAGTAAAGATGCTTGTAGAATTGCCTAGTAGAGCAAAGAAAATTATCCTTCTAATCTTCGATGTTATCTTGTGTTTTCAACACTATCCAGAATAATGGAAATTTTGGATGATGACTATGATCCCTAAGCTTGGAAAGGACAATATGATTGTGGAATCATGCACACTTATAAGTCTGTTATCTAACATGTCAAAGCTACTTGCGAGCAGGCTGACTGACCTTTAAAGTCTCTGATTTAGAGGAATCTCTTTTCTTTGTTTTTGATGTTCCTACCAATGCTAGTTTATATGGTTCCTTCGGAAGTGATTTGTCATAGATAGATTTCGTCAATTCTTTAACATAATATTCTGCAAATTTCAAATTCGTATTGTTTCTGAATTTACCTAAATATGGTTTTACCTTTATCGTATATTTTCATAAAGAACTGCTGACTTCCTAAACGTCTCTCTGTCGATACAGTATTGATACATTGTTTAGTTACTTTCTCTGAGATGCCAACAGTATGCATTTGGAAACAGAATAAATTGTAAAAATTTTAGACAATATATTTAGGAATTAGTGTTATTACTTCAAAGTAATTGAGTGTGACATCGTCATCGTCCATCATCGCTTCTGAAGCCTCACTGTATTTCATCAAACACTTCTTCTACTTCTACTGTATTTTGCTCTGTTTCACCAATTATCCCTTCTTTTGCTTAAAGAATGACAATGAATTCCCCTTTATAAGAAGCAAGAAATTCTTAAATTTCTGCGTCGTTAGGTCTATCATTTGTGTTCGCTTTATATTGCGCTTATGTCGTCAGCTCATCAATAGACCTCTAGTTATACCCGTATTTTAAAAAGCGTAGAATTCAAGAACATATTGTTACGAATTTGGTTGTAAACAGTCCTATTGTAATTATTCTAGAATATACTGAATTGTTGTTATTCTTAATTATTGAATTGTTGATTCTTATTACTGAGTTGTTTATTATTTGCTGAATTGTTGTTATTCTTATTTACTGAATTGTTTACTATTTCTTATTTACCCTAGTGTGTACCAACAACATACAAATAACGGCAGCAACAACTACAAAACTATTCTTAAGGGTAGAATATGACCATCATGAGCTAAAATTGCTCTGAAATGTTTACTGCAACATAAAAAGCCTGTAACAAAAATTCCTGTTTGTTGAAAAAAAAGAGTTTGTGTTGAGTGCTTGTAAAGCAGGGATCGGCAAAAATACATATAAACATTTTGTTTGCGCTCACATACACACATAAAGAATCAGTGTTGCCAGATCTGAAATTTTCATGTCATACTTAAATTTGAAATCTTAAATCTCCATTCCCTCATAAAAATTTAAGAACTAGTATTTCTTCAGGTTAATTTCATATGAATTTCTGGGGATCTCACTTTTTGCATATGACAACGCTAATTTCTAACAACAAGTGTAACACGTCCATCGTGTTCTAGTGCTCGAGTGAGACTGATTTATGTTTTTTTTTCTCTGCAATACGTGTGCACATGTAAACGATAAAAGAGCTTAAGCATTGGCGCGGCGCCCTTGTTTTGCGGGTCCCTGATGTAAACAACTTCAACAAACATCATGATTATTCCAGAAATGATCATTAAGAGTATATAAGCTGCGCACATCAACGTTCAGAGTTCAGTAAAAGTTCAGTTCAGTCAGAGTTCAGTGCAGTTCAGTTAGTAGACAGACAGTGTTAAGTCACTAATTAGTGAGTGAGTTGTTAGACTTTACCGTGATCGTGTAAAGTGTAGTAAGTGCTTACTATTGCTTTTGAGCATAGTACAGTGATATTTAATTCAATAAAGTAGAAACTGTTGAGTACTGAAAATCGAAATATTGTGCGTTTAATTTCATTGCAATCTAAGAACCCACGGAAAGCGTTTTTAAGAAGGTAAAAACGTAACAATATTGAGAAGCACAAAATTATTCTCTCCTATCATTTCATATTTCTATCTTTGTATAATTAGTCTGTCATTGCACAACGATGAATATATTTATAAACATATATTTTTTTAAAACTTTTCTATGAGCTAGAATAACTGCTGGCTTAAAACATCAATAAATAAAAGAAATACTATGAAGTATAACAATGTTATTATATAACTTAAATATTTTAATATATTAATTTTTAGGGAGATATCATTGTTGAAAGAGTTAAAGCATCCTAATATTGTTTGTCTTGAAGATGTCCTAATGGAAGAAAACCGATTATATTTGATTTTTGAGTTCTTATCTATGGATCTTAAAAAATATATGGATTCTCTGCCACCAGAAAAGACATTAGATACTGAACTTGTGCGAAGTTATCTTTATCAAATTACAAGCGCAATATTATTTTGTCACCGAAGAAGAGTCTTACATCGGGATCTAAAACCCCAGAATTTATTGATCGATAAAAATGGTATAATAAAGGTGGCTGATTTCGGACTTGGCCGTTCATTTGGTATTCCTGTACGTGTTTATACTCACGAAATTGTAACTCTATGGTATAGAGCTCCTGAAGTTTTGTTGGGATCACCTAGATACTCATGTCCGGTAGATATTTGGTCTATTGGGTGCATTTTTGCGGAAATGGCTACCAGAAAACCACTATTTCAAGGCGATTCTGAAATCGATCAGTTATTTCGAATGTTCAGGTAAGCAACTATATATATATATATATATATATATATATATATATATATATATATATATATATATATATATATATATTCTAAATTCTTTTGCACATGTTTATTTTCACTGCTACCAAAGACTGTTAATGTTAAGACCACAATTTCAAATATTTTCATTGCAAGTTGAGATGTACTACATATTTGCATTTGTGCCGTTTTAAATAAATGTCCAATGTAAAATATTTGTATTGATCAACTTTATATAAATCTACATTGTAATAATTGCTTATTCTTTTTCTTGTTTGTTTTTTTTTGCACTGTGCTTAATGTTGTTTTAACTATTCTTTGAATATTGTTTTAAAAATGAATTTAAAAAAAATACGATCATCAACATAATCACTGCTGTCGCTCTGTGCAGAAAATGCAAGTTCCATGTAAACAACAACAGCGCACACAAACTAAGCTGTAACAAAAAACTGAGAAATACAACAATAAAATAAACCCAAAATCAACTAAGTGAACGTTTTTGTACATTCCACTTGCACAAGTTTCGAGTAACATGGATAATTGCTTAAAAATCTTTGATGTTAAGGCAGTGAAATTACCTCGGCGGGTCAATAAGTCAGTCACCCTTTGAATAAAACACAGGTTTTTGGATTAAAAAATCATTGTATTTTTCAGCATAGTCCGCTTTGAGTTGTATACACCTTATCCAACGTTCCTCTAAATATTTTATCTCTTCCAAAAAATCAAATTTGTCGGCTCCATTCGTTTGAGCCGAATCTTTTTCCACCGGGCCATTTCTTCAGGTTTGGAAACAAGAAATACACTCTGGATAAAAACGAATAATAGGTCGGTTGAGGGAGCAATTCGTAGCCTAATTCATGGAAATTGAACATTTGTATACTAGGCTTTTGCAAAATTACAAAAAACAAGTAATTAAGTACATCCTCTTTTTTTCGTTTATTTCTTTTATGGTACTCTTCTCTTAAAAAAGCAAATGGCTGTTCTCTCATAAGAAACAAGCACAATAAATATTGTGTTTGTACAAAATAAATACGGCAAGTGGTAGAGCATAGGAAAAGTAAGCAAAATTAATAATAAGACATGCACATGCTTGGAGTTACAGCAAGCAGTACTTAAACCATTTAGTATAATACTTGAGTATTTTTGTAATTTTTATTTTATTTGTATGAAATTACATTTTTGTTTAATTTGATTCTAATATCAAATTGTCGACATATCTACCTAGATATCGTCATCTAAATTTACAAAGCTCATATTTCCGTTGGAAAAATTTTACAGAACTTAAAAAACAATTTAAAAAATAGCTTAAAATGGAAAAAATTTTAAGTTTTGATTTTGAATAAGTTTACAAATCTTTTTTTGCATATCTCCTGCAATTGCTCGCATGTGACTTATGACTTTGTAAAATCTTGTACAAAAATTATTCGAAGAAAAGTAAAAATAAATAAAATAAAAAATAAAGAAAATAAAAAATATTAAAAGGTCATAACCATTGCTTGATTTCAATGCTTAAAATACTCATATGGTAAAATAAATACATACATATAAAAACACTTAAAGTGAATTCACCCATTCTTTTTTACCGTTCCGAACGCTTTTTTATATGTAGTTTGAAGTCTCTATTTTTTTGAGAGAGAGAAAGAATTTTTGCTTGAATTGGTTTCTACTCTCTTTCCCTCTCTCTCTCTCTCAAAAATAGAGACTTCAAACTACATATAAAAAAAGCGTTCGGAACGTTAAAAAAATGGGTGAATTCACCTTTACAGCATATCAGCAAAAATTGTTTTACTTTGGCTTGCTTATAGTGAGCAAGAATGAGTAAATATAAATGCTCTGGGCGTATAAAGATAATAAAGATTGTTTTACATTTGTCTCTCTCTCTCTCTCTTTATTTGTTTGCTTTGATTCTCTTTTGTACTTAGCTTTGAACTGAGAATCTTTAAAAAAGCAAATGTATTTGAATTTAAATGTACTTTTGCTAAAGCCTAATAGAAACATAGGAAGGAAATGCTGAATTTAGTTATACTAATATTACTACGGAAGCATTCCACATGGGGATACATAAACATATAAATCTGCGAATGATTAAAAAGTTAAGGTTTTAACCCACTTATAAATTTATCTTATTTAGAATAAGCTTTAATAACAGCTCATTCGATTGCTTTGAAAATGTATGTGATATATTGTTTTGAAAATTGATTTGAGAAATAAACATTCTTATTCATCAGCATTGTTTATATTTTGCCAGCAAGTAATAACTATTATCCCAATATATAAAAGTAGATTATAGCATATGAAACTAAAACACCACAATCTTGATGTATAGTTGATAAGCAACAACAATAAAAACCACAAAAATGCTAAAGACAAATTACTAAGAAACGACCAAAGACTAGTGATACATATACACGTACATACACGCATTAGCTGAGCAATAGTAAACAACCAGAAACAATAGCAACTCCATAATAATAAAAGGCTCTAATAACATAAGCACTTATTACAGCAGCTGGTAACAACTTAGCTTCAACAGCCAAATGTCTGTTAACGATTAAATAAACATTTATACATTCCACTACTTTGTAACATACATATATGATTACCATAAAAGATCGGTTGTTAAAGGAGTGTCCGTTTTTAGGGAATGAACTAGAAATAAATGAATGAAATGTGATATAATATGGATAAGCTATTATGGAGTGTGCTGTTCAAAGGTATTTTATTTAATGGGTTCCTTACAAAACTAAAAATTAAAATGTACATTATTTCATAGAGTGTAATATTTGGTACTAAAAATATTCGTTATTCTAAAATATTAACGGTTGTCAATAAAAGTAATATAGACTTGTATTATAAAGTATGTGGTATAATGATGCCATATTACTCCCCTTCCCAAGGAACGCGAAAACGAACTCTTCTCCCAGAGGCTGTTGTGTAGACGGCCGGTTTATCGCTGTTTGTGTCTATTTCTTCAACAATTGCGGTTGCGTTTGGAATTGGTTGCTCTCTACAAATAAATGCTGCTTTTATTCGATCGATGCTTACGTTAACATGTTTAGTATTCATATTAATTTTATAGAACTTGTCAAAATGTTTCATTACCGTAAACGGGCCTTCATAAGGTGGTTGTAATGGTCGACGCGAAGCGTCTGTACGAACGAATACGGCTGGTGATGTGGCCAAATTGTTAACAACAAAGGGCGTCCTTTTAGCATGGTTTGATGTTTGTTGTGGCGTTATGCTTTGCATTTTGGAAAGTAAATCCTCAACAAAGTTGCTTATGGAGATGTTTTTCTTAGTTTTTGCATTTTCCAAAAACTCACCAGGAATTCGAAGTGTGCACCCGTAGACCAGTTCCGCTGGACAAGCCTTAATGTCTTCTTTGTAGGATATCCGCAAGCCAAGTAATATGAGTAGTAACACTTCCGCCCATTTTTCGGTTTGATAATACTTTATTGCGGTTTTAATTACTCGATAGTATCGTTCGACTAAACCGATTGCAACAGGGTGGTATGCAGTTGTCCTAAGATGTGTAATACCCAAGAGTCTGTTCTCGGAATAGGTTTGACTCGAACCGTCTTCCTTGGTCCGTTGTAATTCTTTGTGGAACACCAAATCGTGATATCCACTGTTGGTAAATTGTAAATGCTATTGTTTCCGACGATATGTCTTCCAAGGGATATGCTTCGATCCAACGGCTGAAACGGTCGACACATGTAAGGCAGTAACGATTACCCATAGATGGTGGCAGGGGTCCCACAATATCAATGCTGACATGTTCAAATCTTGCACCAGGAAGAAAATAGTTGAAAATCGGGGTTTCGTTATGTCGATGGATTTTGCTTCGCTGACAAGGAATACATTCCTTAGACCATTTTCTGCAATCTTTACTCACTTCTAGCCAAATGAAACGTTCTGAAATTAGTTTTATCGTTTTTGCAGCGCTGGTGTGACTAATATTGTGCATTGAATTAAACGCTCTTATATGGAGTGGTGGTGTTAAGAATGGGCGTGCTTTACCAGTTGAAATATCGCAAAATATTTCCAACTGTGTGTCAGGAATTTCGATGTTTTTAAGTTTTAAATTCGAACCGTTTTTTAAATATTTTCTACGTTCTTCATCATTTGCCTGACTTTTCGAAAGTTCAGCATAGTCAATATTTAATGTTGTATATAATGCGTTGATCCGTAAGAGGGCATCGGCTATAACATTTTCCTTTCCAGGTATGTACCGAATGTCTGTCGAGAACTGGCCCAAAAAATCGAGATAACGGTCCTGTCGCGGTATTGCCTTTTCCAATTTCTTTTGGAATGCGTATTGTAGAGGCTTGTGATCTGTGTAAATGCACACGTTTCTACCTTCCACCATGTGAAGAAAATATTAAACAGACTTGTAGGCCGCCAGCAGTTCCCTATCATAGGTACTATACTTTTGTTGCGCTGGATTTAGTCGTTCGGAGTAAAAACCTAAGGGTTACCATATGTTATTGTCAAGTTGTTGTAAAATAATGGCACCAATGGAAATAACTGATGCATCCACTAAAAGGGCCAATGGTGCGTTGGGCTTCGGGAAAACTAATAACATGTTCGCGGTGCTCCTCCGTATCTTTTGAAGCGACCAGTATGTCGTCCAATTAGGGCCAAGCAAAATCGAATTCACGTAGGATATGATCCACAAACCGCTGAAATGTTTGACCGTCATTACGTAGACCGAAACACATATGGGTGAATTCAAATAATCCAAAAGGGGTCGTAATGGCCGTTTTGGGTACGTCTTTGGGCTCAACCGGTATTTGGTGATACGCGCGGCGCAGGTCTATAGTGAAGAAAATTTTGCAACTATGTAAAAAATTTGTGAATTCATGAATGTGGGGAATGGTGTAACGATCAGGCTCTGTGATACTGTTGAGTCGCCGAAAATCACCGCACGGTCTCCATTCTCCATTTTTCTTCTGAACCATGTGTAGAGGTGAGGCCCAAGGACTTCGTGATGTGGGTATATACATCCATCAATGTTTGAAATTCAGCCTTTGTGACTTTTAACTTTTCGGGGCACAGACGTCTCGGTTTAGCAAAGACAGGTTGCCCTTTCGTAACTATATGGTGTATTATATGATGTGTTACTGTTTTTTGAATCGAGTTGGCGTGCGTAATATCGTTGAATTCGTTTAAAAGATCCTTGAAAGAAGGGTTTTGATCGATAAATGAAACGCTTTTGTAAAACTCACCACTACTGCTTAAAGAGCAAGTTTTCTTTACGTTGACGTACGCTGACTAACAGGTTGTAAAACGACAGAAAATCCGCGCCATATATCGACTGCGTTACGTCGGCTATTATAAATTTCCATTTGAAATTACGATGTAGCCCCAGGTCTAATGTAACCGTTTTTTCACCAAATATTTTTATTGACGAATGATTAGCAAAATACAGATGTGATATATTTTGTGGATGTTTTCGTTGTTCAGGTGAAGGAGGAATAACACTAACTTCGGCACCGGTGTCAATTAAATATTGAAGTCGCGAATTTTTGTCATATATATTCAGACGGCAATTTTTTGTAACTGCTCTGTCGGAAGCCGTCAACTCGGACAGACTATTTAGTTTTTTGAGTTTCGACAGGGTTAACGACACTTTTTGGCTTTATCACCGTATTTTCGGTGATACCAGCACACTTTATTTATCGAATTGCGACTACAGGAGCGTGGAAGTTGGAAAAAGTTTATCTTTAATTCGGCAACTTCTCTCACAAGTAAGTCGATCTGTTGTTCTAACGTTTGCGTTTGGTTGGGATACGTTACATGGCACAGAAACTGCATTGACATGTTGCCCGTCGCTAACCTCTAATATTTTGTCAGCGAATATGGCTATTTTATCAAGTGGTTCGCTACTTATTGAGATCACGGTGCGCACATTTGGTGGCAACCGTCTTATCCAGACAGATTTGAGCATGTTATCATTCATCTCATTACCAGCCAAATCTCGCATTTCTCGCAGTAATTGAGTCGGGCTCATATCACCCAGTTCCAAGTCCTGTAGAAGGTTTTTTATACGTATTTGCTCTGAAACAGCATAATGTTCCAAAAAACGTGTTTTCAATGTATTGTACATATTGTCCACAGGTGGATTTAGCATTATGTCGCTGATTTGGGATAATACGCTGCTTTCGATGACTGCTACAACTGTATGGTATTTCGTTTTATCGTTGGTTATACCGGCAGCGGCAAACTGCGTTTCAATTTGTACCATCCATAGAGTGGATTTTGCGTGCCAGAATGGAGGGATACGTACGGACACTTGCGATTTGGGCAGCTTCGTTATCCGCGTTGATGCTGGCTGCTGCTATGGCACCACCTGCAATTTCGTCGTCACCGGCCATTAATATTCAGTATTTTTTTTATAAATTGCAGTATTTTTATGAGTTGCAGTATTCTCAACAGTTACGATCGTTTATTTGACTGTTTTGTCACGTCAGGGTCACCATTTATGGAGTGTGCTGTTCAAAGGTTTTTTATTTAATGGGTTCTTTACAAAACTACAAATTAAAATGTACATTATTTCATAGAGTGTAATATTTAGTACTAAAAATATTCGTTATTCTAAAATATTAACGGTTGTCAATAAAAGTAATATAGAGTTGTATTATAAAGTATGTGGTATAGTGATGCCACACTATAAATACACTAATTAATACAAATTAGATAACTCCTTGGGAAATTCTTACGTTAGAGAGAAACGCCAACGAAGAGCAGAACATTTGAAAGCAATGACAACACAATTCATAGAACACCAATTTTTACAAAATCGGCAAAGACATAGTGATGTGTTAGAGGGAATTGAAGCCACATCAAAACATTGAAACATTGGACAGATCAGGACTTAATCAACTGAAATTGTCAGCAACATAGCAAGGATTGGTGATGAAGCTACAAATGCTCATTACTATAGTAAGCAATAATAAGCTTGATGAATTACTATAAGGCGAGTCTGGGAAGTCT